>VWZZ01006308.1:66994-126740 GCA_013399095.1 Psophia crepitans | reverse complement strand
GAATCCCTATTCCCTAACAATTATAAACACCCTGCAGTACCAGAGCAGAAGGTTGCTCAGCTGCAGGAGTGTACTAGTTGGTACGCTGAAGACACCAGGGAGGAATGCAAGGTGCAGCAGTGGTGGCCAGCTGCTTCTGAAATGCCTGGAAAGGCTTTAAATGAAGACCACGTTCTTGCTAATCTTGTACCTTCTAAGTAGAAATATATGCAGGATGGGGGCAGGGGATATTTGTCAGCAAAATACACTTTTTCATGGAATGACTGTTCAGGCCGATCCAACAAAACCTTCCTTCCCCAGCCCTCTTTGCTGCCATAGGGAGAGGAATGCAATTTTCATTTAGTTTCCTTTATAACCTCAGAGATGGCGTTCACATGAAACAGCTCTTGCTAGTGATTAACCAAGGAGCAGGTTAGCCTGTTCCAGGGGTTGGCTGTCTTCTGCATGTTGAGAGCACCACCCAGTGGTAAAGCAGAACCTAAACAGAATCTTCATTAATGCAAAAGAAGGGACCTTTTCTACAAAAATTTACACATTGAATAAAGCTGTATGGAACTATTGGCTACATGACTCAACGAAGATTTAGTTGGCAAGTAGTCTGATTTTCAAGCGAAAAGAGAAATCTATCAAGAAAGGAGTACAGAAATAGGTTTGACCTGCCAAAATCGTTTACAAGCAGGCTTGTACTTTGCCTTGCTTGAAGAGTTCTGTATCTATGTGTGTGTGTAACCTGGGCTGCCTCCTAAGCCTTAGTGTTCCAGTCATATAACCACCTCACTGAGTGTATTTTGCATAATATATGTTTTGTTTTTTTTTTTTTTTTTAAGAAAAAGAACACCTAGCCTGTTCCCAGAAAAGAGTGTAACTTATTTATAAGATAAAAGAGAATGGAAGAAAAAAAGAGTTTATTCGAACCAGGAAGGTGATGCAGGTAAAGTGTGAAGAGTGGTCCAACATGTACTGATTAAGAAAAAAGTACATCAGCTGCAGCTAACTCATATTTGCTGGGGCTGGTTTTGCATCCACTAGTCTTTCATCAAATAAATG
The DNA here is from genome assembly GCA_013399095.1 of Psophia crepitans. Taxonomy (NCBI): domain Eukaryota; kingdom Metazoa; phylum Chordata; class Aves; order Gruiformes; family Psophiidae; genus Psophia; species Psophia crepitans. The sequence continues at coordinate 125,693 of VWZZ01006308.1, read as the reverse complement.
TGTCTTTAGGAAAGGAACAGAAAGGAAATAAAGAGATTTCAAATGTCTTTTCATAAATAAATAAATAAAGGCAATGAAAAGAAATGCATTTTCATGTACTGGCAACTACTTAGGGCTGTAAGCTTAAACCAATATGTGGGTGCTGTCAGTAGGAACCAAGCCTGAAATGTAAGATCATATATATGTGCTTGTTCAGTATTGAAAATCACTTTATCTAGGGACAAATGGTATGTTGCTCTGAAATAGCTCAGTGAGCATTTGGTGGCCAAATGTTAAAAGACACCCTGGGTAGACTTCACTTAGCATCTTAGTGTTAGGTAGATTTAACGTTCATTTGGCCTGTGGACTTCCAAATCGAAATCTGAGCAGAAGTGGAACAAAGGAAGGTGACCACTCTCTGAATCAAGCGTGAGACTCTCCTCTGCCTTAACTTGGCTTCCTGCAGGCAGTTTTCATGCACTGGTTCATCTTAAATGAAGCAAGTACTCTTCAGTGCAGCCCAGTCCCACCCATGACCACAGTCTGAGAGGTCAAGAATCCCCCAAGTTTAGCTGTCACTAAGAAGCTCTGAATTTCCACAGCAATGCTTGTGAAACTCCTTCCTTTTCTCCCTGTCTCAGGTCTGAAGCTTAGAGGTTCCCTATTAGTTATTTCTCAGGCTCCTTGCTCTCTATCCTTTCATTAAAGCTCAAAAAGAGCTGGAGACATGAAAGCCCTAGGTACCTTGCTGCCTGGAACTGTTGGCTCAGTGTTGCTGGAAAACACATTTTATGTTTGTTAAACACAGATCTTTGGACTTTCCCTTTCACAAGAGCTGCAAATTTTCTAAAATTTGTCCAAAAAACAAACAAACAAGCTGCTGTGGAGAGAAATTGATGCTGAATGCATATCTTTCTCCTCACAATTAATTAGGAAGAAGGGAACAGCATGCCATTACCCTAGATGGTACCTTGTGGCCATCTGTTTCTGAGCTTTAACAAGGATGCAGGCTGTGAATACATCTAGCTCTGCCTCTTCTGACCCAAACCATTAGCCAAAATTCAGTTCTTGTCCAGTTTCCATTAAGCAGATAAATTGATGAGGGGCCTCTTCGATACAGTCCTCCTCTGTTACTGGGAACATAGATATGACTGCTTTTTGCTACCTCACTGGAGTAATTAGAAAGAAAGGAAGAGCAGCAGCAAAACCAGAAGTTTTTTCCCCCAGTAGAAGCTACTCTGCATTTTAATAAAAATATATTTTTACCGTCTTCTTTCTCAGGTTGAGTGTGCTTTTCTGGCCATCTTCATGTCTTTCTCACTGCTATTTCTGATTCTGTCCCCAGCTGGCATATGCCTAGCCACAATGAAATCCAAGGCCTGTCCTGGGGAATGCCTTAAATTGCATAGACAAAACAATAGCTTCAAGAAACCAAATTAAATGTTGGTTTTCTGTCGATCTAGCCATCATCAAAGGGATGATGAAGAGGACAATGAAGAAGGTTCTTTTATTTAGGTAGTAGTAACCAAAACCTGTGACCAACAATTTCAGCCAAGCAACAAGGTTTTGGTTTTGCCCACTAGCCTGCCAGCTGCAGGACATACTCGTGGTAGTTGGTAAACCCTCCCCTGCCCCGTATTCCTCCCTGACAAAAAACCTGTAATATCAATCCTATGCGTTAGACATCTGTCTAGACAGATATTTCTCTGGATAAAAAGCTAGTTTAGCTTGCCACAAAATCTTTGCATACATTGTAATTTGAGGTATCATTAACGATTAAACCTTCTAAATTTATTCAGGTAGTAAATTAACTTTCATTAACTTTGCCTCCAAGGATGAAAGAGCAAATTTCCTTTTAAAATGAAGGAGGCTAGATAAAGAGGTAAATAACTACTGATAGTTTCTGACTTAAGTGTGTGTGTGGTTCAATTATGGAGTCTTTCTTTAAATACCAAAGATCTAAATTTTAGTATTTAATGTTAGGAATGAGCACAAGCACCGTAGAAACCAGAGTATGTCCAAAACCTGCTTTACTGTCGATGAAGCTGTAGTGATTAATCTCATATTCTCAGGATTCTGTTATCAAACCACAACTTGATTGCCTCCACCCTTTTTTTGTACTGAGTTATCAGGTCTGTCTGCATGACAAATGATTGCTGTGCCAGACCTTTGATCAACCTTTCCTTATCCAAAGCATGCAAAGAAAATCAGAGGAAAGATTTAAGTTTCTGTAGAAACTGCTACCTATAAACAATCGTTTGCCACTTTATCAAGTGGCATTTGTCCCTCTAAGTCAAGCCGTTTCAGAAGAAAACAGGAGAAAGCTGTCAGGTAGTGCAGCAACATGAATCTGAAAATTAATTACTTTGCATCAGAGGCTATTCTCAAGCAAATTGTAATGAGACAGGGCCAAGCCCCTGCATCTCAGAACTGTGCTGCCTGTTCAGATACTGTAATTGACTCATTAAGTCTGACCACACAGGGCTAGTCATAAATTCCAGAGAGACCTCCGTGAGTGCACCCGAGTGATGCTCTTCTCCCAAAACATGATGAAGGGCAATGCACCCACCACCAGTGCTTGCTACTTAGCGCTGCCTCAGGCTGCAGACAGAATGGCAAAGTGTCCATGGGCTGAAGAAAAACTCACAGTTCAAAACAGACATCCCCTGTTCTCTCCAGGAAAAGACAGATGCTTAGATGATAGCATTGCATAGGGTACACATTTGACTATACTAAGATACAGCTAAATGGAATGCCTTACTAGGAAATTTGCTTAGAGTAGACCTGGCTTAAAATATAACTAATTGGTGATACAACACTGATTCCCTACAGGCTGTTGAATCAAGATGGAAAGCTCTCATGTCTTTAAAGTGATACCAAAGACTGGCCACCACTGGAAACACTAAAAGGACCATTCAAACATTTAGGAAAAAAGCACCAGCTGAAGATGAATTTTGATCAGAAATAGATTCTTATTTGTATTTGTAAGACACAGTGAGTAGGAATGTGAGTGGAGTCACACCATGCCACAGGGAGTTTAAGGAGGAATCCTGCTGTGGCAGACTTCTGCTTCCCATACTGAGAAAGGTGGGTAATGCTGTGCTATGCTTTCCCGAGTTGAGCTGAGTCCGTGGTAAGCTGGTTCTGACTGCTACTACAGAGAGAGAGACATAACACTTTTCTTCATCCTTATTGCTCAGCTATGTTTGGGGCAGTTATTGCCATGCTCGGTTTCCTGCTGAAATATCCTACTATTCTTTCCTGCGTGTTTGGAAAATGACTCCTTGCTAGCCCTGTCTGGAGACTTGTGCTTCACGCCTTCTTTTTATTCCAAACAATCCTTATTGGGAGTTCCAATTTGGTGAGAATGTACCCATCCAGATTAAAATAATTCTTTTATATCTTTTCATCTGCAAGATTTCAAAATCCTTTCCACAGCACAGAAGATACTTTAAGGCATTACACCCAAGTTTTTTACCGGTTTAGTTTTCCATCCATTATCACCTTGCTGCAGTCCAAAACATCAGGGAAGACACAGTGCTTTCTCCAAGATATCTAAAATGGATAGGTATGTGACAGACTGGGCATTGGTCTGAAAGTTCCTTTATGTATTAAAACACATGAAATAATTTATAGCAAGTTTTATATATATATATATATATATATATATATATATATATACTCAAATACATAACAGTGGCACAGTGTATAACAAAGGATGGTATATTTCCTTTGTAGCATGTAAAAGAATCTTGCATGTGAAACTTGTAAACTACTACCATCTCACATCATCTAATTTACTTCATTTTCCACTACCTACAACATAGTTGCTTATGTCCCACAGGATGTGTGTAGGGTACCTATTTCTGCTCAGTCAGGCTTCATTTTCCCAAACAAATGAGATAACTTAAATGCAAACAAGAGAGTCAACTACCCAGATGGGCCTATGAGCATCATTAAAGCATCCTATGGCTTTGATAGTTGTGTACTGATGTGTATTGTACATACGCTGATACAAGGTTTTGGTCTGATAAGCTTGTAAAAATCAATATATTTTTTCTTTGATCTTTTGAGGTTCACAGGCAGCTAAAAGAATATTGTTTTGACAATATTCTGCTGGCTCTTTAGAATAGCTTTTTGATTTTTAGTGGTAAAGATTTTATCATATGGCTTTCAGGCAGCTAGCAATAACTGGGCATTAACATTTGTGTTCAAATAAGCGGAGAAAAGTTATTTCTCATATTGCTTGCTTATCTTAATAAGGATGCTGTTTTATTACTGTGTGGCTTTAAGGAGAATAACGAGGAACTTGGCATGGTACAGGAAAATCATAGGACTTTTTTAAGAAAATGCTCATCAAAAAAACCCCAGGAAAGCAATATTTTGGAAGAGAAAGAAGAAAGAATGTCCCTTGAAACTAACGTCCCTTGAAAGAGAATGGCCAATTTATTTTTTTATGAGGAAAGGGGAAAATATATATGTATGTCCAGACATGCATATATTTTATTAAACAAAGAAATAAAATTTTTTTTCTAAATTGCTGGGCACTTGGATGTAAAAAAGTTTAGAGCTTCTTTGAGTCTGCTTTTGAGGCCCTTCTTGCAGGCTGACAGCCTGCAAGATATCTTACGGCACCCTCATTCATGATCTTGAGCTAGGGATAGATTAGGAAACACATGGGGTGAAATTTTTCATCTCTTAAAATGATAGTGTTATGTACTCACCTCTGTGCCAGAGATCACACGGGATATAATTCTGCAACAGTCCTGCACGTGCAACTTTACACTTTAGTAAAAGTTGTAGAAATTGTTGCTTTTAGCCTGTGAGTACCCTGGCTCTGTTCCCAGTATCTGACAATATGGTGGCTGTCACATCTGCACCTACCTCAGATTCATGACCTCTTTAGACATGGAAATGCTTTGTCAGATGCCACTTCTCTTTGGAAAGAGCTTCTAGGGAGGATCAGATGCAAACAAGTATAAAGTCAGCCTGCTGAGAAGGGGCAAATGCAAAAAACTGAGATCATGCAGTATTTCAAATGTACATTGTCAACACACTATCTCAGTAAGTCTAGTATGTTGACAGATAGAAAACCCCTCTCAGTTAACAGACGATTGAACAATTATTTTTCAAGAACTGACAAGCTACTGAACTGCATGATATTCTGCAAGAAAAAAACCCAGCACTTAACCTGCAGACAGTGCATGAAAAAGTGGCTGTAAGTGAACAGAGTGACAGACTATGGGAGAATAAATACCAAGGTAAAAAGGAAAATTTCTGGCTCACAACTCCTTTAAGATACAAGAGGTAAACATGATGCTGAAGCAATACATTGAACATTCAGGACACCCGACTCAATTCAGAATATTGTGTGGTTTGGGTCCTGACTGGAAACCACGTTTTGTTGAGTCTTCTGAAATATTTTTTTTTATGGCAGTAATTAGCACAAAAATGAAAACATTATTTTTACATCTGAATGTATTGACTTCTGAGACTGGACGCTGAAACCCACAGCATCACACAGTAGAGGAGCTGGCCAGTAGAACAAAAAGTCTTTGGCTTCTGGCATGATAGACTGTATCTATAGAAGTAGTTATTAGTTAAAGATTTGTATTGAAAACCAATATTTTATTATACAGTTTTCCGTATCTGTCCTAGCTACAAGACCAGTTCAGTTTCTAGCCTTTGTGAAAGCATTTAGGAGCACTTCATCAGCCAAGTCAATATGAAGTCTTGCATCCTTTCCTGAGGCATTGCCACTCTTTCTTGGATCATACTGGAAAATGAGTCAGAGAAAAGGTCCAGATTTAAAATACGAATAAACAAAAAAACAGCTGCTCATTTTTTCAAATGTGCTTTGTATGAAAGTCCAGCAGAGAAACAGTGGCAACACAGAATCTTTCATGCCAAGAGATATGGGAAAAATATACCCAGTGAAACTAAGGGGAAAGCACTATCTGGTAACTCTTTTAACATCAATCTGTTGAAGTGCTTTTTGAATCCAGAGAGTGTCTCTTGCATCCGGAGATGATGGTGTTTATGCCCAAAACCTAGAATACTGTGTATTATCAGCAGAAAGACTCACTGTGTGGCTGCACACATTTCCATGTGAGGTCACCTTAATTCTCCTATTAGATTCATATGACATCCACTTGGAAGTTAGATGTGTTGGCACTTTGTAAGTTGAGAAGGATAAAAAAGATGGGCAAGGGAGGGAAAGGAAGTGTGTTTAAAAAAACCAACACAAAACTTAACTGGTAATCTTTCTAATATAAATCAGTTTGGAATAACCTACTGAAATCTTGCATTGGAGGCACTGAAAAGTGAAAAACATTATCCTTTTATTGCTGTTTCTCCTAGTTTGTGTTTTAAAATGTTCTCAATCACATTTTTTATTAAAATATTTAAAAAAAAACGCAAAACTTTTTGCAAGTCAAAATTCCACTCAGAGACTCTTAATAGCTCTGTCAGTGCAATGCTAACCTGAGAGTTTGGCACCTTTGGTGATAAGGGTGAATATGAAAACAGGGTCCTCACTATGGGCTACTTCTGCCTCTTAGTGAGATCTGTGAGGTTGAGAAGAGTTCCTAAGAGCATTAGAGAGATGTGAAAGGAGAAAGACAGGGGATTAGCTGAAGAGAATGCAAGGCTAAGGTTTGTCAAGAAATGAAGCAGATGACTCTGGAGAAGACTGTGGAGCTGGGTATAATTCTGACAGAGAAGGACAGAAGCAGAGGTTTAAGAAGTGAGTCACTATATCCCCCCTCCTAGCCCAGCTGATAAACCAAAAAAAAATGAGCAGTTTTAAAATTAAAGTACGCTGGCAAGGACCTGAACTGGGAACAACTTGTAGGCTTTAAGTAAATCTTCTTAAGACCTAAGCAGAGACTAGAACTTAAAAGGTTGGAATTATTATGTGTGGGATTTTTTTTTCCCCCCTGCTTGGATCCTGAGCCGCCTCAGGCCTGAAAGACTTTACTGTTCAAGGAGAGTATCAGGAAATTGGAAAGGTATGAAAATGTTCATAATATCCTGTAGCCTTTAAAAAACAAGTAATTGAATTGTTCAATATGCCTGAAGTAATGAATATGCCTTCGGTTTTAGTGCTTGAGGGTGTTAGACATTTGTCTACTTCATGTTGTTTCTGCCTTTTGTATACTACTACATCAATTCTCTGATGGCACAGTCAAAGGCAGAGAGGTATGAGAAAGAAGAGTTCTTTTTTGATATGAAAATAGCAAATCCAGTGTGAAAATAAAAAACATTTCTGGCATAATTAACTTAAAATAACTCTTGCTCCTTGACATTAGAAAGGTAAGCAGTGCTCTGGTAGACCCACTTACAGTAAAGGACTAGACATGCTGTTTCAACTGCAGTACCATGAAGGAAAGGGTCAAGCTAGTGTTTAAAGCAAATATTTTTGAGGATTAACAAAACCCCTCTTTGCATGGCTATGCTCCTTACAGTGGTGTCTCTTACATTCTACATTGTCATTAAGAAAACTATGCTTCCCTTAGAAAAGAAACAGTGGGAAATAAGACAAACTCTGAAAAAAATGCTGTTTCCCACTTCTTCGTTGGACAGAGTGCTGTGTTCAACCAAGGTTCACGTTACTGTGACTGTAAAAGCACTCTTTTTTATGCTACTAAATTCTTCAGTGCTAGTTCAGTAATATAGTGAAGAAAGCAATGCAGAAACCTGACACTGACAGCTATTGGGTTACTTCTGGTTGAGAATACTGCCTTCGATAAACCCCTTCATGCTCGCATGTGGCTGACCTGTGAGCCATTCCTCTGACTTCCACTGACTAGTCTTTTTCTACTTACAGACCTGCTTTGCAAATTCAGTAAGTTGTTGTTATTGGAAACTTAGATAGCCTTTGCTATGATACTGCTGGTGCAGTAATACAAATAAAATTTAATGGATTTTTTTGAAAACAATTTTTAATGAATCATTGCATTGAGTATTAATTCATAGTGCAAACAACACACTAACACAGACAATGCTAAAAGAGTGGGAGAAGATGTAGGTTCTCCTCTTGTAAAGAAATCAGAAAAGATCTGTAACAAAACTGTGCGTGTACCATATTTGGTTTAGTTCCTCTGTCCTTTCTCTGCTTTGTATTTGTTTCAACTACCACCAATCAACCGTACTCATTACTCAGTGTAACACACACTCTTCATCTACCTATTTGCAAGAAATGTAGGCAATGGAACATATTTTCACATTAATTTTACATCAACATAAAAAGGAAGAATGTGAGTGGTACTGCTGCTTTGCGGTAAGGAAAGGGCATCAGAAATTAGATCACTCTCTGAGGTTTCAAGTCAGATTTCTTCCTAAACTCCTGAAAACCCACTCCAGACCTACCAGTGCACTTGTCAGAAGTGGCCTAATACTTTCTACATCTGTCCTCCTAAAGCTAATTCCGTATGAGCACCAGGACAATTTTGGGAATGTACTGGTACCAACTGAAAGCTCAGAGTGAGTTCAGACAAATGAGGAGAGATATAAGTGAAGAAAATCCTGACCTTCTCTTGAAACACTACTCCTGTGTGGCATTATTTTTACCTTTGGCTCTCTGGACCTTCAAGCAGTAAACCACCTGCTAAGAGCATAAGCAGAGCAGGGAAATAAAACTGTCTGGAAAACAAAGGCCTCTTCTGTAGCTTTCAAACTGCTTCTCTGATGCTTTCACCTTCCCTTTAACATAATTTCCATATTAATTCCATGCCACAACTGACTGCTCAGTAGAGCTCACAGTCATTCTCCCACTAAGTCTTATCTATAACTTAAATAAAAAAAAAATGAACTGTTTTGTTGCTTTTTTTCCCAAGGAGTTACAAATCATCAGAGCGTTAGATAGCCTGTACTTGCCATTTTTTGGATGCACGCTTTCACTCTCTTCTGGCAAAAGGCCCTTTCTCAGATAAAGTAGAACTATATTGCATACTGCTTATATTTATCGACCTTGATGATGTCATGTATACTTATAGAGGTAAAATTTACCAAATGACAATTACAAGACATGCTTCTTATACCTAAGGCAAACAATGGAGAAGAAGTAGGAGAATTAAATGTTTCCTTTATGTTACGAATAGAAAACTGGTGCTCAGTTGCCTGTTGCTCATTGACCTGTGATAATTTAGCTGGCATACGGTGATACTTTTGCCTCAAAGGGTTATTCCTGAATGCCATATTGATTTGCTGTGGCAAACTATAGATGGCCTAGAAATGCCCCAAAACCTGCTGTGTACATCACTCCAAACACACACGCTGCTGTTATGACGTCAAAGTCAAAAGGTCAATCTGATCCACTCTTTTCCTTCCCTTGCACTTTATAATACTCTCTGCTGCTGCCTTAGGCTGCTGCTTGGTTTCTTTACATGCTTTATTCCTTCCCCTAGCCTGTCTGTTATTCTCCATTGCTTTCTTTGCAGTAGTACCTGAAGTTACACTGAGCAGCAGTGCTTTCACAGAAGGTGTTTTTTTTTCCTTCGTAGAGATTTTGAGACTTTTCTTACTTTTGTTTCCTTCTTCTCTCCCTCTTCACTGACCCTGTGTATCTACCTGCCAGTGATTTCAGTCTGAGACCAAAATCCGTAAGATAGCATGATCTCCCATATTCTCTTCCTGAATCCCGTCTGAAACAGCAAGCACTAGCGTAACATCTGGAAAACGATGTTATGACTCCACGTTGTGATTTAATCTGGCTGGCAGCTAAAACTACACAGCTGTTCACTCACTGCCCCCCTCTCAGTGGGGTGGGAGAGAGAATTGAAAATGGAAAAGAAAAAGTAAAATTCATGGGTTGAGATAAAGATAGTTTAATAGAACAGAAAAGGAAGATGATGATGATGCTAATAATAATAGAATATACAAAACTAGTGATGAACAACACAATTGCTCACCACTCAAAGTCGATGCTCAGCAAGACCCTGAGCTGCTCTGCCTCCCGGCTCACTCCCCAGTTGTATATGGGACACGACATCATACAGTACAGAATATCCCTTTGGCCGGTTTGGGTCAGCTGCCCTGGCTGTGTCCCTGCACAGCTTTTTAGGCCTTCTTGTTGGCAGGACAGTATGAGAAGCTGAAAAGTCCTTGACTGCTTGGCAACACCTGAAACCATCAGTGTGCTATCGCATTATTCTCATGCTAAATCCAGAACACAGCACTGTATCAGCTGCTAGGAAGAAAATTAACTGTATCGTTGCCAAAACCAGGGCACCCCATTTTTCTCGTATTGTTTTTCTTTTTTCTTCATTATTTACAGAAGTCTGAGACATGCTCTAAGCTAATGTTGCCATGGTGTTGTCTCAGATTGGGTCTGGCGTCCTCCCAAGGAAGTGTGTGGGTAGTTCTTCTCCTGAAGTTTAAAGATGCACTGTTGACATTTTTCTCCCTCATGGACATTTCAAACGAGCGAAGAACAACCAAGCCATCGCACGTGTCTCTTTGAGCAGGGGTCAATCCAACATCTGCCTTGTGTACATTGTGCCTGGATAAACACTGATATATCCAGCACTGATACATTCTGATGCTGCCATTATAATTTCGTGTATATTACAAACAAAGAGCTCACAGATGAGAATCCGTGGATTAGCTGGGCATATGGATTTGTTTTTTCTTTTTGGTGCAGATGCTTAATCCTCCTGATGATGGTTCTGAGTTTTTTCTTTAACTGATTCTTCTACTTAACCAACATACATTTTTACAAAAATGTTGTTCACCTTCCTTACCCTGGAATTTTACAATTCCTGCATATTTTTAGACAGAATAATTTATCAAAATATTGTACTAACGAAAATACTTTAACAGTTTACAGCACTCTTACAGAGTGCTTACTTATTTTTTTGGTAATATCTTAAGTTCTCAAAAGCTATTGTAAACATTTTAATTTCATGACAAATCCCAAGATTTTAAACCCTATTTTCTGAAAACAAGGAGTGATTCACTTAATGGTTTTGATAAAACTATATTTTAATAGAAAAAGCACTAGGTTGTAGTGCTTTTTAAAATAAAACCTAGCAAAAACAAGATAATAACCAAAACTTTGCTTTATAACATTATCTATTTCCTCATGACTTGTACATTAAAATATCTGCCTATTTTTGTTCTTCAATCTAATCATGCAATAGCTTCCTAGGAAATGTTTTTCACTGAGTAAATTGTTATGGAAAGCAATAGTTCGCTATCACCCGCATTTCTGTCCTCAGTGCTGTTTTATATTCTTGTCTACAAGTAGAATTTACAGCTGAAATAATGTAAGAGTATCTTGCCATGAAAAACCATGTATTAATTCAAGAACTGATATTTTAATCTCAATAGCACCTGGAAAAAAATGGCAGACTTCTGGTATTATATTTGACTTCTGTTGTTTTAACTTCTGACCCTTGTGCCAAAACATTATCTGCCTTACCTAATGACAGCGATCTCAGGTTTAGCAAAAAGAGAGAAAAGAGAGAATGGTTTTAATGGGATCTGAATGTTTGAACTTATTTTTTAAAAATAGGTGTGTCTGCAAAAAGGGGAAAATGCATTTTTCATATTAATGAAAGTAAAGATTTAAAAAATCTGAGGGCTGTAAACATCGCTTTGAAAGCTGCTGGTAAGGAAGATGATATAGTCACAAATATCCTCACCGCATTTCTATTGATAAGGAGATAGGTGAGAACAAACCACTACAAATCTTGCAACCTTTTGATGATTTTTACTGATGTCAGAAGTTATGCTAATTTTACATTAGCTCACTTCTAGCTTTTGTGTACTTCAGTATCATCACTGAACGCTGTTGCTAGAGGCAACTGGCAGTGGACATGCTATTACGTAACTTCTTTCTCTGCCATAGTCCCTCTCCCATATATATATATATATATAAAGCATTTTGACAAGTTAACTAAGGAGTATTCTGCAAGCCAAGTTTTGGGCTGAGTATGAGCACTCAGAAATTAATTAAGGAGTTCCTGAATCACCCTCCTTTACAAACAGGAGTTAATCCCAGAGAAGAGGGTCTCACTCATTTTGAATTTGCTGTGGTCCTACTGGGTTAAGCAGCCTGTGTTCAATAGGAACTGCATTTCCCCAGAAAGAAGGGAATGTAACCCTCTGTGCAGCTGCTCTCAGAGGCTCTTTTGGCCAATTTAAGATTCTACATAAAGATAAAACAGAAATGGTGTCTGTTGTCTCTACATATTGTAGAAAATTTGGGTGAATTTTATGATGTTCAGATTCTGGGAGGAACTTCATCTGTATTGGAGCCTGCAGCAATGGACAAAAGACAGAAACTTTGCAAACAGCCTGTTGAAAGACAATAAAAGAAAATGCATGGAGAAGTGTTTGCTCAATAGCTTATGGTGAAATGAAACGTAAAATCTGTTCACATGTACAAATAGCCTTGAAATGGGATGGCTGCTGATGGACATCTCTTGCTTGGAGCATTAAGCATAAAAGGTTGAATTGCTTCATACATTTAATTTTTCATACGGCAAGTTTACAGAAACATAACCAAACCCAAAGAATAATAGAAGCACAGAAAAGATTGCATTGAATTACTTATTGTTAGTTTTCTAGCATCTTTTAATCTCCCTACAACTTGCACTGCCTAATCACATAATGCTGTGATGCTAGAACTGAAAACGTCTTCAGTAAAGGCTTTGTGGTTTTACAAAGAAAAAACACAGGAGTGTACTTAGTAGTAGTAAGTGTACTTAGTAGGCATGGTGGTGTTAGGCTGACGGTGATCTTGGGGGTCCTTTCCAACCTTAGGGGTTCTATGATCCTATGGTTCTGTACTAGGTGTAGGTGGCAAGGTGCAAGCAGTGGGGGGGCTGCAGGGGTGGCCTTTGTGAGAAGAGACCAGGGGCTGCTCTGTGCCAGTCACAGCCAGTTCTAGTCAGCTCCAAAATGGAAGGAAACGCCTTTTACTTCTCATGACATTGTAATTAGAGTGATGGAAGTTTGATAATGGATCTATGATTTCAAAGGAAATCACAATAAAGAAACATCTGCTAAGGGTATTCAGGTTGTGATACAGCTTTTGAGTGGTCCTGAAGGGACAGTGCATAGTATGTTGTGTGGCTGCAGCTCTGTACCTGTTCTTGCAACCTTTTGTTTGGAAATAGAAGGAAAAAGTTCATCCTTAATTCTAATAATCTATTTTTCTTTCTTCATGGTTTTTCATAATTCAAATCTGACCAGCTGAAAAACGTTATTGAAAAGTGGCATCTCATCATTCAGTTCAAATCACTGCTTTTCTGTTACCTCACTGGGTAATATTTTGCAAAATTAATGCTGCACATTAAAATCTATGTAAAGAAACTTCTATCTACCTAGAAAAGACTCAAGAACTCCAGAAATTATAACAATGGGAAAATCCATGAATCAGGTGTTCAATTCAAAGTATTGGTACTTATCCTACTTGCAGTTGCCTAAGTCTGCCCAAGACATTCCTAGTCCAATTTTGCAGTCAATAGAAAAGCTCCCAATTCTGTGTTCAGGAACGATTATCTACAGTAATTAGTATTGTAAAGTTAAACATAATTGTTCAAAGCACAAAGCTTTGTTCTGATTTCACTTTTTTGTTCAAAGCTTAACAGTTGCATTTTCATTTCTATACATCCAGGTTTAATTGCCTACATTGAGCTTTGATATTCAGTTCAGGAGAAATGCCCAAACTTAAAAATCAGAGCTATATCAAATTCTACAAAAAGAAGAAATACAAACAAGGTTAAGAGTCCAACTCTATATTTTTTCATTCACACAAGCAGCTTTGGGTGATTTTAGTGGCGCTCCTCATAGAATGAAGGAACTCATGACGTGGATACTGCAGATCACACTGATGTCACCTCATTTAAAATGAAGTTGGAAAAAACTTGACTATTTTTTGTTACACATATCTTTGTTTTTCCTTTCTTTTTCCTATGATAAGCATGTATCTGTGTCAGTAGTTGTGTTAAAGACGGCATGCAATCATGTCTTTTCTATTGGGCTGCAGCTTGTATGGTGCTCCTTAGTTTATGGAGAGAGTTATTTCTGTGGTCTTTAACTCCAGAATAAGGTATTTATCAGAACGATTTTCAGTCCTGTGTCTGCGTATAGCTACACCCCGTGCCTTGCTTTGTGTCTCATCTGAAGCAGCTTCTTTCTACTCCTTCACACATGCAGGTTTTTTTCCTATGGGAACCTAGATTGGTAAGTGGTGCTTTCTGCACGCCCTGATCTTACCCAGTGTGGAGGCAGGATCTTATCAGGACACAGAAGCTCCCACACGCTTTGTGCTCACCACTATGGATATAGCCTTGGGTATCTAAGCACTGCAGATAAGTGCCAGGACCTTGAATCTGATTTGATATTCTGCGGGAAGCAATTGTAAAGAGCAAAGAACGAGCTTAATGTGATCCCGGTAGAGGTGCTGCTGAAGAGATGTGTGGTTGCATTCTCTATTAGCTGGAGTTTCCCAAGTGTTCTGCTGCTTGGGAGAAAAAAAACAGGGTCTCAAAAAAATAATGTCCTTTTAGGAAGTGTTTACACAGGCACACAGTAGCTATACAGCCAGAAGACTTGGTCAAGGGGAAATTTCTCATCTTTTTCCACTAAGCACAATCTTTTCCTGCTTAAGCTTCCTCTTTTTATTTGACTCTAAAAAGAAATACAGTGACTAAACCTGCTATGTTTTCTGTTTGCCATTTCAAACTATTTCTAGTTTAATCTTTGGAAACATCAGAAGAAGACTGAAATGTCTGATGAAATTAATAGGTAAGGTTATGGGTGGCTGTTTTCACCTAAGAGTGATGTCATTGCTACCCATGTAATTGTTTTGCAGCGTGTGCTCCTTGGAGAGCTGCAAATGGAAATACAGACACTGCCCAGCAGGATCACAAGGAATAAGGAATGAATCTCAGAGGACCTGAACGAGGGCCCTTCACAGAGCCATGATGTATTAGGTAGTTTCTCATTTTCACTATTATTTACACAAAATCTTGACATAAAACCCAAACAAACTGATAGAAGTAACTACAAGACTGTTCTACCAAAGTCCTTCCAGTACTCAGCTTTTCTTCTGTGCTTTATTTCTCCTGACAGCAAACTAAAGAAACCTCCAAACCCATTGTGTCATAAGAATACACTCAGTCCTGCTACCAGTGTGGTGGCTAGACAGAGGAAGGGGGTACAGCAGAGAGCAGAAAAAAATTTAGGTGATTTGAAATTTAAGACTCCAACATACTTAGTATATATACGCAGAACAAATGCTTCTTCTACATTTGAAATAATAAATAATGTTCTTTTTTAGTTACAGAAATATAAACGTTGAGTTACTGTACTTGTAATCTCCAAACAAGATGAAAAATGTGTTGAACACAGAAGACATGTTTTGATTAATAGTCTGGAAAATAAAAACCAACCAAACAAAAAAACCCCTATTAACCAGTGTTACATTCTTACAGGCCAGAATTATCTTCTTTTAGATTTATAACTATTGCTTGTGGGTTAGAGAAAAACAAACCAGCACTACTTAGCTAATACAACGTTGCTGTTCAGCCTGCCAAAGTCCACTGCATTGACCAGCAGGCTGTTTCGTATTGAACCTGCAGCCTATGAAGCTCAGAAGTCAGGAGTTGTATCTGCCAGCTGAGAAACGGTAATGGAAAAGAAGAGGATTAGAGACAACCCTCTGAAGAAAAGTAGCTGACGCAGAGCCGAGGCAGCACTGACATGTTGGCAAACATACATTGCAGCAAAAATGAGTTCAAGAACTTAACTGCAGAATTCTTCATTCATTCCTCAAACATGTCATAGAAATATAATTCAGCTTAAAGTGTGGATTTTTTCTTTTGCAGTTTTCATATGCCTAAAGAGAATAGATTTTAGACCATTCTTTGTCTTACATTTCCTAATTTTTCTTTCTATTCTAGAAAATCAAAATTCTCTTATTTCTACCACCCACACTCTCCTGAAACACTGTGTATACCCATTTATCCTGACATCATGGCTGTGTCTCAGTTTTGTGTTTAGAAGGAAGCTATTGATACATTCACATTCCTCCAAGAGCATTTGTATCTTACCTTCATCCTCCCTTTGCACTTACCTATGTATTTTCTTCAAGTTCCTTCAAGTCTTGCTAGCCTCTCGCTGAGATCACCTAAAACAGAGATAGGTAGAGATAAAACATACCCTGTTATTAAATAATTTTCCATAATAAAATAATCCAGTATAGTGGTACAAAGGTGGACTTCTCCTGTCAGTCAGAAGATCGTGATGAGATTGAGAAATGAGAGGATACATGGTAAGGGAAAAAGAAAAAAAAAGGAAAGAAAAAAGCCAGAACTCTAAGGTAATGAAAACTTCCATGCTGCTGGATTTGGACCATGCTCATACTATTTGGTATTCACTGACTTCTCTCACACTTCTGCTCTGTGCCGTCAGCCAGTAGCTCCTTTGCGCAAAAGTTTCCTTTTTTCCCCCAGCTGTGCATCTATGAAAAGTCCTCCATGGTGTAGCATTTTCATTGATCTCAGCAGTAATTTCACAGCACTAAAAAGGTCATGATGTGAAAAGGGAAGAATTCAGTAATAATGTTTTTTTTTAAAGAAACTTTAATATGGACAAAGCTCAAGCTTCTCAATGACTAAAATACTTTTAAAGGCAGTTCCAGAGTTATGTGAGTACATATTAATTTTTGCCACAGATATTGTAGGAACACCTGCAGTTATATCGACTCCTACATATTACAAACCCAAAATAAGTAAAAAGGGGTTGGTTTCATATGGCTTTGATTGTGTGATGTGGTTGGTAGCTTCAAGGAACGACTGAGAGGATGTGATCCCGTCATGGCCTGGGCATAATAATGGTGGTGTTACTTAGTAGGAGTTGCCCAAGTGGAAGCTGAGTACAGATGTCATTCGTTATTTGCGGAAGGGTATACACAGAGACAGGTGAGGAAAAACATGTTTCCCACATAATTTAGAAAACATAATTTGAAAAACTCACCCATGCTGCACAGGTGTGAAGAAAAGGTGCAGTAAAACAAGAAGTAGCTTATTGGCAAAACAGAATGTAATTACTGTCGATGACAAAAATTTTGCTTAAAATTATTGCAACCCGCCACATTCTCACTTTAACATTATAATTTCGTATATGACACAGAGGACAAAGAAACATGTTGCCCTTGAACTGTTTCTTTGATTCATTTTCCTTGTAATTCAGATTTTCTCTGTGGTAACCAATCAGACAGTAGAAGATACATTCTCTCCTCTATCATCTGCACAGAGCCTTAATGGAACATCTCTTTTTAAAAACATGGTAGAGAGACAGGCTGCACTTGTTTGGTGTTTTTTTTCGCAATGGAAACTATGGAATTTGTGATCCCTTTACAGGAAATAGTCTGCATTATTTTAGAAAACACATTTAGTGACAATACTTAACAAAAAAAAAAAAACCCAAACATTTTCTAGTTCAGCAAAACCAGTACAAAATGGACTCTTTTTTTTTTTTGGAAGATGACATGGCATTTTCCCTCTCTTGTCTCTGTAAATATCGTACTAAACTATTCAGGATGTAAGGTAGCTGAGATGATGGTAAGTGGATCTGATTGCATTATGATGGGGGAAAAAAATGTGCAAGTTCTAATCATCTCTGCCATCAAGGCTTTCAGGTTTCTCTTTGGGTTGGGTTTTTTAAAGGTTTTTTGTGTGTGTGTGTGGTTGGTTTGGGTCTTTCTAAGACATTTCTCTTCCTTGTTCCCATCCTTGCAGCCTTTTTAGCTAGGGCTAAGGAGTAACTGGATTACCCTGTTAGGACCAGCCAGAGCTCCACCTTCTGTTCCAGTACCCAGCTGCACTGCGATTTGTGCTGTGACTCAAAACCAAGAGCAGACATTTTGTTGCCAGAGCTCAGGTTTTTATCAGAATCCTTGTGAAATTTGTTATTTCTACTTCAGAGCCCATCACTGGCAAGAGGGAGCTCTGTGGAACAGGACCATGTCGCTTTGCCCAGCATGGGTGGTGGGCACTGTGTCATAGAATCATAGACTCATAGAATGGTTTGGGTTGGAAGGGACCACAAGGATCACTTAGTTCCAACCCCCCTGCCATGGGCAGGGACACCCTTCACCAGACCAGGTTGCCCAAAGCCCCATCCAGCCTGGCCTTGAACACTGCCAGGGATGGGGCAACCACAGCTTCTCTGGGGCACCCTCACAGGGAAGAACTTCTTTCACGCAGGTGATGGGGAGCAGCATTGCCCCACGATGGGTGAGAGCCCCACCAATTTCAGCCTCTGACCTGTAGAATAGGGTTAGTCATTTTCCACTGCATGGCACAGCAATCCTGTAACTTCTTCTCCCAGGAGCAGCTGGCGACAGGCATAACAGAGCCGGAAGACTCTTCAAAACCTGAGCACTCCTTCCTTATTACCACGCTTGAGATTCCTGACCTTATTAGTGCCTGCAGGATGCGAGCTGAAATCTATCAAGCAGAGGTAGCTGCTCCCGAGTCACTGGCTGCAGGTGAGATCACAGGAGCCTTGTGGGTTTTTAATCTGGGCCGTTTGCTCACCGCCACCTACCAGGCGAATATGTTTGTTAATAAAGCTGTATGATTAGAGGAATGAAGAACGATACTGATGTTGAAGTGAACAACAGCAACTTTTTCCAGCCTTCTAAGTAGAATTGTGTTAGTGACAATTTATAGCAGTACAGGTTTCTGTTTTATTATAACAGGCATTAGTATGAGTGTCCGCACGCTGTACATTTGTAAAATAACATCGTCTTCAAGGGTGCACCGTTATACTCTAAGTGCTAGTATTATTTTAAAAGAAACCATATTGCTTTTAGCATTTTCATTATGTGTAGGAGTTATAATGAGACACAAAGCTATGTTTGCTAATATGTCTCCTGTATTTTCACAGAGCAGAATTTTAAATATTTACAGCAGTAAGTGTTTTATGTTCAGGAATTTTACTTTCACAATACAAATTCCTTAAAATTAGTTTGAAAAACACTTTAATTCAGAGCCTAGAAATAAAATGCAGTGGTCTTACAGCCTCATCTTTTGTTGTATCTTACACGAATCTACCAGATGATATCTGTTTTCACCTTCCTGTGTTTGTTTCTCTGATCCCTGTCTAAAGAAATGAGTAACATTGGCAATGAAATGATTGGTGACTATTTGTGGGAAACGCCTGAAAGCTGTAACTGTCCTAAAGTGTACCGAGCGTCAGATTTGTAATCCCACTCTGGTGACAGCTTAACTGTTGCTTCTGAAAAGGAGTTTGCAGCACAGAGAAGGGAAAGGCCTCACAACAATCTGCACAATCCTACATTATTTACTACCTATCTGTACAGCACAGCTTCAGCTGGCAGGGAGAGTTAGGGCTGAGAATGAGAGATGCGTACTGCTGCTGTGAGAAATGTAAATAAGATTAGAGTTGCCAGTCCCTGCTGAGAGGTAAATTTCTTTTCCAGAAGCTGAACACACCTTTTCTTTGAAACAGAACCTTTGTTCGTGGAAACTGCTAGTCTGCATCCATCTGCCACACTTAAACCCTGGACCTTGTAAATAATCTCTGCTCACTGAGCGCAGCTATGACAAAAAAATGTAATGTCTTCTTGTTCTACATGTCTAGGAACTAATCTTTCCTTGGCAGCAAACTTATGGTCTGTCGACCTGAGTTCCTTTTCATTTATATACTTACTTTGCTCAGCGCAGACGAAGGTGAAGAGGGGACGCACAAGGCAGAATTCAAGGAGTAAACACACTGTACCTAACAGCCGGGGTGATCGGCTTGTGAGTGCAGATGAGAGCTGTCTTCTGCTGCAGCTTGCCTGATGCACTATTGCTGTTCCTGCATTGCTGGCAGGACTCATGAGCTAATGGGTGAACAAGGTGTTGGACACACCAGCACAATCTGGGTGGGATGAATGTTTGAGCTGATAGAGCTATCGCTGCTGGCCGATCGCAGGAATTATCTGTTTGAGGATGTGATTTCAGATCTAAAATTTTCTATGGCTACCCATGGCCATACTTAGTATGGTCTGCAACTGGTTAACGTTGAAGACTTCTCACACTTCAGCTAGATCAGAGGATTCTTGGCCAAAGTGCATAATATAGTAGTTCTCTGGTAAATGCAAGTTTTCATGTTTGGGGTTTTAACACACGGTGTACTTTTCTTTCTTGTTCCTGAAGAACAGTGTGTTTTCAAGCAATCTAAGAGATCACCGCTTTCCTAAAATACAACACCATGCTGAAGCTGTAATGCTGAATCTGAAATGTGTAATAAACGGACTCGTTTTGATGACATTTAAAGGAAGATAGAGATAGTGTGACTCTCCAGGCGTTTTGGAAAAATAGGGCTTGTAATGGCCTCCCAAGATGTTTGTTTGGGAAAAGTTTGTATTTAAAAGTCAGGCATGCCAAACTGAGACTGCCTTACAAATACCTCAATTATCCACCACCACAACAGAAATCTATACTCTGCAGCCTGTCAGATAATTGGCCTTTACCACAGAAGCAGATATTGAAGGAATGGAGAGAAAATAACTAATGGTTGTTATAAGCAATCTCTGCTGGTAACACTTTTTGTCTCTCTGTGAGCCATTGGGGAAACGAATAAACTGTGCAACTTTGCAGCTACTTCCACCCTAGCGGTGTCAAATACCTAGACCAGAGCTTGCCACCTCTCCTGCCAAAGCAGGCCATGAAATTTGGCTATGAATCCATGGAAAGCCCTCTTTTTTCCATGTGTATAAATGTATGCCCAGAGTCTTTGTTGTGCGGTCCTGGCGGCACGCACTCAGGCCGTCATGCAGCCGGACATGCCCCTCTAACACGGCCAGATGCAGGTCTCTCTCTCTTTGTGTTTCAGTTTGCAGTGTAACCCTTGGCTTCCCTGTGCACATCACCATCACCATACTAACCCTCTCAAATAAGCTGCCTCCTCTTTGAAAAGGGGTCTGAGACCCTGGAGCCTCATCACAGTGCCACATTCAAAGTTGTTCAAAAAAAGCCAGCAGGCTTTTAGGCTGTGAGCAACCAGAATAACCCACATAACCTGAAGCCTACTTTCCACTTGCTTGCTGGGACAGCTATCCTAGGGAAGATGTGTCACTTCAGCCACTCCTTCTCCAGCCTACCTGGAGCCCTGGATCTCTTGTAGTTCAGCTTGGGGAGAGTCTCTTGCTGAGATTTTTAAAGATGCAGAGCAGCGTGTTCCAGAGAAAGCTCGTGCTCTGCCTAAGGCCATGAAAATGTTGCCATTAACTTCTATCTGTGTTCTGAATATTTACAAAAGATTAGATTTAAGATGTGATAACAGCTTCTGAGAAGTATTGGAATTGCTCACCGTGGTCAAAACCACTTCTTATCATGTCGTGTTGATTCTCCAATTCTCCACACCCGGTGAGCGTTCCTGGCTAGGGCATTAGTGTCACTGATCCGAAGCAAATGGTTTTTTTTCTTCTCAGAGTGACTGAGACATGACCGCAAGATGTGTTTTTCTCTTCTGGGAATTTCCATGTGCTTGTATGTGAAATACTCGTCCAAGGGGTATGCAACCCTGCAAGCTTGTGCGAACCCATCAGGTCCTGGGTTGGGCCGTTAAAACGAATGGGTTAATCTTTCCTCCGCGGTGAGTCACGCAATGTCCCTGCATCCTCAGGGAAGCCAAACTCGCATGGCAGCGGTGACGAGCTGCAGAACAAGCATCACTCCCTTTCTGCACCGAGCCAGAAACCTCATCCCAACGTGAAATCCGTGCGTGGCCCTGGCAACCCGCCCCCCCATCCGCACCAACCCTCTCCACCCCACGGGAAACCCTCTCCCCTTCCTCGGGTTCGGTAAAACGCCTGAAAACCGCATCTGAGAAGGAAACGGCCGCACAATAACCCCCCTCCCCACCCCGGGGTGTCTCTTTTGTCCCGGGAGGGACCTGCCGGCGCTGCCCCCGCGCTCCGGCCGCCGCCATTCGCGCATCTCCCGCCAGGTGGCGCAAGCGACACGGACTGGCGCTGCCCCGTCCCGCCCGCGTCATTTTTCCCTGTTTTCCTTTTTTTTTCCCCTTTTTTTTCCTTTTTTTTTTCCCATCCGCATGTGTAGTCAGGCTTTAATTTTGCCTTTCCTCAAACCGAAGTTTCAGCACAATAATGAGGCAAATCGGGAGGACCGTATTTCCTTCTCATTTAGGTTCCTGCGAGAGCGGGGGATGTTTTCTGCGGTTTGCAGCCTGCCTCTGACAAAGGTCTGGGGGCGGGGGGGGAGAAGGCAGGGGAAGGAATGAGCTTCTGCCTGCACACCACTTGTAGCACGAAAATAAAATTTAAAAATTTAAAAAGGCAGATCACTCTTTTTTTTGCATTAGCGGGGGGGAAAAAAAAGTTTGGAAAATCTATTCATATACACAGCAGCATAAAATTCACATTAACATCTCATTAAGTCTAAATGCACTTAGGGACTGATCCAAAGGCCATCAAACTCAATGGGAGACTTTCCATTGCCTCCAAATGGGATTTGGATCATGCTGTTAGCGATTGGCAAAAGCTCATATTAGCAAAACAAAAAAATACTGACATTACCTAAAAGGCTATAAAAGCATTTCCATTCCTTGTTCTGGGAAATCCCTTTTACAGCTGATCAAATGTAATCACAGCAGCCACCTCTGCGGTGAAAGCTTCCTGTCAGGCTAACGACAAGGTAGCTGACATATGAATGCAAACAACGCAGCTATTTTTTGCGAAAATTGGAATGGAATCTCATTTCTGATCATAGTGCATTACCCATAATAGCAGAGGTAAACCTAAAGTGATCAGAAGTTAATTTAAATGCTGTGTAAATACTATTTAAAAAGGGATGGAGATAAAAGCAACTGAAATCCAGCTCAGGAAAAGCATATGCCTGCTATGATAATATTTTACATAAGTCTGGTGTCCTAACATGAACTAAAACAACTGTCATGAACTAAATTAACTAAAGGAGTCTTCACATGGTCAAAAGCAAACCAGTTTGTTGTGCGCAGTACCCTTTAGAGATCTCAGTACATGATATCATCACTAATGGCGCTGTTTTCATGTGTGGAGATGAAAAGTAGTACATTAAAAAAAAAGTAATTGCCTTTGGTAGTTTCAAATTCCTTGATCTTCATGTACTTTTTTTTTTTTTCAAATACTACTTCTAGCAGAGGCACCAGCTCAGAGCAGGTTTCTTATTCAGCTGGCCTCCGCTGGGACTGTGTAATGTGGCTGGTGGCATGGGCCTAGAATTTCCTGTGTATGTTTAAAAGACAAATGAAGTGAAATGACAAGCCCCTTATTTTTTGTCCCAAATATTTTAAATTTGAAACAGACATGTAACTAGGATATAACTAGAGGATGTAACCAGGTGGATGGATGATGGAAGGGCAGTGGATGTGGTCTGTCTTGTCTTCAGTAAGGCATTTGACACCGTCTCCCACAGCATCCTTGCAGGTAAGCTGGGGAGGTGTGGCCTGGATGATCGGGTAGTGAGGTGGATTGTGCTCTGGTTGGAGGGCAGAAGTCAGAGGGTTGTGGTCAATGGGGCTGAATCTAGTTGGGTGTCTGTGACCAATGGAGTCCCTCAGGGGTCGGTACTGGGACCAGTGCTGTTCAATATTTTCATCAACGACCTGGATGAGTGAACAGAGTGTATCCTCAGTGAGTTTGCTGAGGACACAAAACTGGGAGGAGTGGCTGACACACCAGAGGATTGTGCCGCCATTCAGCGGGACCTAGATAGGCTGGAGAGCTGGGCGGGGAGGAACCTGATGAGATTCAATAAGGGCAAGTGTAGGGTCTTGCACCTGGGAAAGAAGAATCCCATGTGCCAGTATAGGTTGGGGACTGACCTGCTGGAGAACAGTGTAGGGGAAAGAGACCTGGGGATCCTGGTGGATGGAGGGATGACCGTGAGCCAGCAATGTGCCCTGGTGGACAGGAAGGCCAATGGCACCCTGGGGTGCATTAGAAGGGCTGTGGTCAGTAGGTCGAGGGAGGTGCTCCTCCCCCTCTATTCTGCCTTGGTGAAGCCGCATCTGGAGTATTGCATCCAGTTCTGGGCCCTCAGCTCAAGAAGGACAGGTAACTGCTCGAGAGAGTCCAGCACAGAGCCACTAAGATGATCAAGGGAGTGGAACATCTCCCTTATGAGGAAAGGCTGAAGGAGCTGGGTCTCTTTAGCTTGGAGAAGAGGAAACTGAGGGGTGACCTCATCAATGTTTATAAATATGTTAAGGGTGAGTGTCAGGAAGATGGAGCCAGGCTCTTTGCGCTGTCATTAAGCGATAGGACAAGGGGCAACTGATGCAAACTGGAGCATAGGAGGTTCCATGTCAATATAAGGAAAAACTTTTTCACTGTGAGGGTGACAGAGCACTGGAACAGGCTGCCCAGAGAGGTTGTGGAGTCTCCTTCTATGGAGACATTCAAAACCTGACTGGACACGTTCCTGAGTGATGTGCTCTAGGTGGCCCTGCCTTGGCAGGGGGGTTGGACTAGACGATCTTACGAGGTCCCTTCCAACCTCTGTGATTCTGTGATCTTTCGAGGTCCCTTCCAACCTCTAAGATTCTGTGAAGATTCTGTGATGTCAAGTTGGATGGGTAGAATGCTATTGAAGGTTTGAAAGGCTTTCCTAGCTGTCCTGCTGTGAGGCTTTAAATCTTCTTTTTCTACCTGTTATCTACAATATTCCCTCTGCTTGTTTCACTGTGTTCAACATCTCCTTCCTGGTGCTCAGCCCAAATAGTGTGGTGAGAGACTTTATATTCAGGTATCTCCATGTGTCTGGCAAACTGCCTTCTTATTCCTCATGTCTATTAGGAGCTGAACTAAAAACTTCAATTTTAACTGTTTCTTATTTTTTGAGCATTAGAAACCCCTGGATCTAAGATGGGGCAAGGAATTCCAACTCTTAAAATATTGCCAACAATGAAATTTCATCAAAGGGGGAAGGAAGGTGTAGATATTGCCCAAATTTTTTTTAAAAAACATCTAATTACTACATGCAACAGTTATGGTAGATCCTAACTTTAATATAATATTGAAGTTAACTGGCTAATTCAGGTAAAGAGTCATGTAGCTGATTCTCTTCCTGGCAGCACTGATTTAATTTTCACTTTTATTGTCCTGTCTTCCTCTAATCTCCATTTCCCTTTTCCTCTTTTTGTTTCTTTGAGGTGTATATAGCCTTGCTGCCTTGCCCCTCTCCCTCTTTAGTGGCTTACCTTCATAAAGAATGAAAGCATCTTGTAACAAGAAAAAATATATATCAAAACACATATTAAAATACTATTCAGTGCATATTAAAATACTATTAACTTATTCGCAGCATCAGTTTATCCCAACAGAGGTCAGAAAATTGGCCATTGGTGAATATTTCAGAGAAACTGCAAGGAACTGCTAATCTTAGACAATGTCCCCTCACATTCAAATAGAAAAGTGATGCAGGGGAAAAAGATCAAACTGGCATTTGGGGCTGCATTCGTATTTTCACCTGCCTTCCTGTTTCTGATTGCACGTCACCTCAGCTTTCTTACAGTTAGTCTCATCCCACTCCTTCCTGAGTCAAGGGGAGCGTGCCATCGATTACAGCAGGAGCACAGAGTTTTGCAAATGTTTCTGCCTTCTGCTTCCTTCACTCCACCCCTCCTAATAGTCATTAAACACAATGAAGAAACTATCAGAAACAGTATTCTGTTGTTTATGACTAAACCATCAAGTTTGGTATTACAGCCTTGGAAATGTGTCCATTCTGGAAAAGCAAGTGGGAAGCATCTTAAGTCTAAGACCCTTCTTTGAACCACAGTCTCCCCCCTGCTTTCTCATTGCAGCTACTGAAGCAGTGTGGCCTCCTGGCTGCTACACCAGCGCTAAATCACTGCTGAGATCACCGCCTGGGTCCCCAGCCCTGCCAGGCGCTTGCTGGAAGGAAGCAGAGCCAAGGTGCTACCTCCACAGAGGATAAGCAGAGATGCTGCCACTTTTATTCATCATCAGCCAAGGAGGCCCGGAGTTTAAGTGGAGGTTTCTGGGGAGAACACTTGTGGATTTAGGTTGCTGAGTGCTGATGTGGAAGCTGAAGTCCTTTTATGGATCAGGGTATCTGTTAGAAACCAGCTAAACTTTATACTGCATTTTGAAACAAGTTATTGCATGGCTTTATTTTCCATTAATCTGTGAGAAGCTTTCCGGTACTTTCAAAACTGCAGCTTGAATTGTTTAGACAAACCAGGCTTTGGTCTAGATTTTTAGTTCCCTGACAGAACGTTGCATTAAAAAGAAAAAAGTAAATAATGAAACTGCAATAACATCTAAATTCATCCTGTTTACAGATTAGAATTATTCTGTTGCTGGTTAGATAAATCAGGAAACTGGCCATTTCACTGCATCACTAGTATTTTAAACATTAAATGGAGTGAATTGCAACATAAAAAAACCCAAAACATTTTAAATGCTGTTATTGCTCTCTGCTGTGGCCATCCGAGCACCTGCTGGGTATTCACAAGAATAGTAATATTAAATGAGAAACTAATTGCTTAGCCAGGATGACAATTCCATCCTCTCAGGTTGTGGCCATTTTCTCTCAGAGCACGATGAGGGTGGAAATGCGGCACTGATAATGCTTGCTGTTGTCTTTATTTAACGTGAAGCAGTGTCAGTGAGTCACCCCAGTCTCTTGTAATTTTTCTCAGTTTTTGTTTGTGCTGGCAAACATACGGGATATTCGCATAACATATAGTGTCTAAATTTCACTCCTTGAGAAGTTAATCTATGCCTTCCGTAGTTAAGCAGTAACTATTGCCTACTTATATCGAGGTTTTACACTTCTATAGAGCCTTTGGATGTCAGATTATTGATACTTAAGGAGATCCTCAAATACTTCTCAGGGAGAGATAAATACCATTATTATCCACAGGAGCGTGGGAAGGAGTGGTGATCTTTCTAAGTCTATTCATTTAGACAATTTAGCTCGAGGGGCCTGATAACACCGTTATAAACACCCAAGAGGAGCCTGGCCTACCTCCAGCATTTTCTTTTTAAAAAGGAGCAATTTCAAAAAATGCTGACAATGACTTAATTTTTATTTTTTTTTCACTTGGCTCATAGTTTCTGAGCACGCAGAATACTTGTACTTATTTGAGCTGATGAGCTAGGAATTTCCTCTGTTTTAAATTTCAGTTGATAATCTAGCAGTTTGACAAACTGAGTCTAAGATCTGTAGAGACATCAAGAAGTATTGTGAAAAGTCGGAGTTAGCCATCAGGCTTGTAGAGGCTGTGAGCCATTTTTCCCATAACAGAAACAGTTAGCAAATGAAGTTATGTAGTGATCAATGAATTAAATCTAATCAGTGACCTTCAGATTTGATGCATGAGAAATTTTTGGCCTCAGATGGAGAAGATGGAAGGATGTAGGGAGAATGGGCGAAAAGTGCAGTGGGCTGTCAGTAAGAAATCCTTAGTGCCTTGCTAAAAATCCCATTGCTTTAGCAGTGGGGCAAATAACCGAATCACATATGATTCAATGGCACTCAAACCCACTCAAATCGTAATTAATAGCTTTGTTCAGTCTTGATTAAAATATATTAATATCATTTTCTGCATTAACATTTAATATTAATTTATAATTAACCATATGAAATCCTATGAGCTAATCAATATATATTTTACTAATTAGAAAAATAATACAAATTACTTATAGGAGCTTACACGTAAGCCCAAATGCTGCTATTTGAAGATAGTTTAACAGAGAAGTGGTTTTTTTGTGTTTTCAAGCATGCCTGTGAGTGTGAGTGAATGTGTTGGAGACATGACTTTATCCTGTGATTTTTGAGGAGGAAGACTTAAATCCCCTGTCATTTTCTTGGCAGACTTTAATGTGTTTTTTTTTTTTAAATATGACATGTTTTCAAATACAGAGATTAAGGCATGGAGAACCATTAATGTTTAAAATTAGTTTGTTATATGATGAGATTATTCATTTTGACTTGGGTGAGGACCAGTAGCACTCAATTCCATGACCATCCTTCAAGTATTGTGGAGCTGCTCTAGACATAGGCAAAATTATCTCGGGCAGTAAAGTGATTAATGACCCTTCTCTGCACTGTGCTTGCAAGAGAGTCCTGGAAGGCACACTTCACTGGTCTCAGTGCCACACAGAAAGGCACCATCATCCCAAGTGGCGGGTATCGCTGGGAAGAAGGGTAGACAGAGATGGATCCCCCAGAATCAGTGGTTGCATCCCTCACCCCTCCCACTGTCAATCAGAGGAATGAGCATCACCTTTCATCTGGCTTCTTCCCTTTTTTGGAACAGTACCAGGAGCCTTTGCTCCTACCCTCATATCTGCCCTAGCAAAGTTGAGTGCAGTCTATGCTGCTGCAAAGCCTTGAGGCAAGTCTGATGTCCTCGGTGCACATGTGACTCCGCTTGCTCCAGTGGAGAGGAGGTATAGCTTCTCTCACTTCCTTCTGAGGTGAAATGCTGGCCATTCTCCAACAGCCTCTGTCAATAATGAAGTGAGACATCCTTGTAGAGAGGATATGTAATTTTAAAAACTCAGCTAGTTGCGTGGTCTGTCTGTGCTCATGCTTAGGAACTCATTAAATGAGCTGGCTAGAAGTATGACAGCCAAAACCAGGTTAGGAGAGGTGGGAAAAGGGCTTACTGTATCTTTATGGTTTCTTCATCTGGGAACTAAATATGATAAACTTGATATTTCTAATAAGAAATAATGGCAATAATTAGTTGATTAAACAGTTCTATGATGTTATCAAGTAAATATCCTGGTACAAATGTAGCTGGGCAGTTAATTGCCAACATAAGTATATATATGTGTACTTTTAGGTTCTACCCTTCTCTGTGATAAAGCATGTCCTTGTTCTGACACACCAC
Organism: Psophia crepitans; assembly: GCA_013399095.1. NCBI lineage: Eukaryota > Metazoa > Chordata > Aves > Gruiformes > Psophiidae > Psophia > Psophia crepitans. Next base: position 96,815 of record VWZZ01006308.1, on the reverse strand, counting down.
TGACTTAATTTAAATGCAATTATTCCAATTAGCATTAACTGTCAGCGTTGCCATGCTGCCACCATTTGGCCCCATTGTGGGAGGAAAGCGTGTTAGTCACAGTTGTTCTGTGATGGGAAGTCTGAAGCCCTGGAAAAGTTGTTAACACCCACTTATTCTAGTGACTTCGTTTTGGATTTTTCTTGAATTGTTTGTTTTTGTGGTATGGTAGAGGAAGAAGGCAGCCAATACTGCCCTTAAGAATCATAGAATCATTAAGGTTGGAAGAGACCTCAAGGATCATCTAGTCCAACTGTTCCCCTACCACCTATTGCCCACTAAACCATGTCCCTAAGTACCACATCCAACCTTTCCTTAAACACCTGCAGGGACCGTGACTCCACCACCTCCCTGGGCAACCCGTTCCAATGCCCGACCACCCTTAACGAGAAGAAATTTCTCCTCATCTCCAACCTAAACCTCCCCTGGCGCAACTTGCAGCTGTTCCCCCTTGTCCTGTCACTAGTTATCTGCGAGAAGAGGCCAACCCCCAGCTCACCACAACTTCTTTTCAGGTAGTTGTAGAAGGCAATAAGGTCTCCCCTGAGCCTCCTCTTCTCCAGACTAAACAAGNGCCTCACCAGGGCTGAGTACAGGGGGATGATCACCTCCCTGCTCCTGCTGGCTACACTATTCCTGATACAGGCCAGGATGCCATCTAGTTCTTCCACGAGGTTGATGGCCATTAGGTAAGCTGGCCTCTTGAGAGCAGAGGGGGACCACGTCCCACCTGCATGCCCTGCCTGCGTGAACTGCCGCACAAACTGCCTTGCCACGTCCTTCTGACGCGCCGTGTCCTGTTTGCCCACCATGTTCACTGCGCTCCGGGTCGCTTGCACTCCCTGGGCAGCTTTATATAGGTGTGGGTACTGCCATTCCCCTGGCCACGCCCAGATCTCGTCAATGGCTTCTGCGAGAGCTACCGCCACGTGACCGGTCTCTGCTGCTGCCCTGCCATCTCCCTGTCTCTGGGAAATTTCTGGGAAGCCAGAAAAACCCCTCCGTATGCCTAGGTCTGCCCCTCTGCTGCGGGACATGCCAGCACTGGAGCAGTCTCCTTCGGTGACTAAATTATTTTCATTATTTATTCAAATACCTTAGAAGATAAGTTCATTTAATATGTGGACATATGAGATAATAAGTGAGCACCATTTTCTTTAGAAAGAAACTGATGCTATTTATGATAAGTTCCTGAACTAAACTATTCTATAGATGGGAATGTTTTCTTAATCCACATCTTTAATGGGGGTATGAGCTGGGTGGTTCTGCTCTAAGAAAGTGATTAAGATGTTAATATGCCTGGGTTAGAATATTAAAGAATATTAATCCATGAATTTATGGTCTTAATTGCATTGACTGCTTGCAAATAGATGAGTAAAGCAACAGAACACACCAAAAATCAAGATCCCTAAGAAATGCCATAAAATAATGTAAAACAAATTTCTATGAAATTTATGCCTTCTGCTGATAAGATTTCATATCCTTTGTAGTTTCCTTTTCTCTCTGTTTCTTTGGTCTGAAAGAATGTCAACTTTGAAGCTCTTGCAGCAGAGATCATAAGCAGTTCTGGCTTGTCTTTGTTGCTTCTCAAGAAGCATCACTCATTGTTAACAGAAACTAAGTGATGTACAATGATGTCAATACTGCAAATTAAAGTGCACTTTGTGTATTCTGGATTTTATGAATTTGACTTTAATATCTGATTCTGGTCTTAGCAAATTAACAGTAGGAAAAATTATGCAAAAATAATTCTATGAAAGTTAATCAAGGCTGTAAAGAGGATGTTAATATTTTCCTAATTGAAAACACAGCACAGTACACAACACATACTTAAAGAAAAATTGTTGTTCTCATTGAAAGAAATAAATTATCTAGCACTGTGTTTACTGCAATGACTTTGAAAATATTTCAAGACTTCAGCTTGAGGGGGGATGTGGAGACTTAGGGTATGAATTCACATGTGTATGATTATGGTACTTGAAGAAAATTGTTTAAAGGGAACAAAGTTAGGAGTAAATCTGCTAGAGATGATTGTCTCTTTCCCCTAAGGACACAAATGTCACGCATAGCTCTGCCCAACCTGAAAGGAAAGGCTGCTTGTACATGGTGTTAACAGTTTGGTCTCTGGGCCTGACATAATTGGGTTCAGTTCCGTTTTAGCTTCTGAAGAGTTGCATTCACTCTGCCAGACTTGGATTTGGATTTGAAGTTTTGACAGTCACCAAGAGATGATTAAAACTACTCTTTCATCATTTCCTGTGATCACGCTTGCATAAATGAAAACACTGACAATGTGTGAATAGGTCCTCAAAGTTGAGTATTACTAGCAAGACATTTCTGTGATTGGTTACAAGCTTATTCATCTTTATAATCACTTATTAATGTGGAAATTAATTTTCAAGACCAAAAGATTCTAGATTTGAGATCCACATAAATTTCAGGACATATGAATTTTTAAATGCGCTTTCTTTAACATGTTACATGATCTTCACAGAAATATTGGAATTTGCAAATCAACATGCTGGCTTGGAAAGCATTGACTTATTTTTTTCCACTGTATCTGATGTTCAGTGCACTGTTCCATCCATTTTGTGGATGTATTTTGTTTTTCCAGCGGAACTGAACAAAGGACATGCATTTATGATGCATGATTCTAATAACATGATACGAATCTAATGGCAGATTTTGCCTTTATAAGTGTCGAAAACTTCACATACTCACCTGAAGAACATGAAACAGAAATTGGTTCAGAAGCTGAAGCTTAACTTTTTTAAATTTGGAAACTCATCTTTAATAAAAAATAAATCCTTATGAGAATCAGTGATATGTGTGAGAAGAGCTCGGCAAGCTATATTAATGATAAAAATGTGACAGGAAGGAAATAAGAAATTAAGTATCTCATACAAGCATCTTCCTCTCATTGCACTGAAAAAAGTCACATTGAAAATATGTTTTGCAAAATATGCAATACTTATGACTTAGGTGAGATCTATATGCTCATTTTTTTCCCATTTGTGCATTTCAGAGATAGAACTCTAAATGTAGCATTAAGAAAGGAGGAAAAAAATTTCTACATTTTCTTGTACACAGTCAAAAGGACCATAAACTAATTAACTTTAATTGCATTAGGTTTTGAGTTGCCTACACAGTCTTTGAAGCTCATGTCTCATTGAGATGTACAGTGTAGGAAGTTCATCCCTTTTCCACTGCTGTTTTTGGCAGCCTTCAGCTAAACTGGGCTAAACATGGGAACATCACATCATTTTAATATTAATCAAAGCACTATTTAAAAATATGAAAAATTCTTAAGGCTGACACTTATCTTCATATTTCTGTATCTTAATAAGTAGCCTGGTCTTAATCTTTCCAGCCTTCACAGGGGACAGGAACTGCTCAACACAACTAAAAATCCATTAGCTTAATTAAAGACTTTAATAGGATGCTAAATACCGATCATCAGGGTCTCAAACTTGAAAATATGGCCTTTTTCTCTCAATCCAGACTGTACATTTGTGGGAAAAGAGTGAACTGTTTGGAAAGATGCTATGTGAACATAGTTGTTAAATCTTTGTTTCAAATTCAAATCAAACACAGAGTAGTTGGGAAAGTTTTTGTAATTCATGAGAGAAATGTTTTCTCAGAGATAGGGGGATAGTTTGGGATCATATTTATACCCAGGATTTGCATCCTGTGGATCTGGTTCCTAAAGAGAACCAGGTCCTAAAGACCTGAACAGGTCACCTAACTTTATAAGTCAAGACCAAGATAAGATATCCTCTGCACCAGTGACTTAAAAAAGGAAATGCAGTGCATGCTCAGCAAGTTTGCAGGTGGTATAAAAACAGTAGGAGTGGTCGAAGCACCACAAAGGTGTGTGGGTCCTTGGCAGGCTGGAGAAATGTGTCAAAAGGATCCTCATGAAGACCAACAGAGGGAAGTGCCAAGTCCTACACCTGGGAAAGAATAAACCCATGCACCAGTACAGGTGGAGGGCTGTCCGACTGGGAAGCAATTCTGCAGAAAAGGCCCTGACAGTTCTGGTGGACACCTAGTTGGACGTAAGCCAGCAACGTGACCTTGCAGCAAAGAAGGCCAACAGCACCTTGGGGTGCATTAGGTAGAGCAGCACCAGCAGGTCAAGAGNTAATCACTTATTAATGTGGAAATTAATTTTCAAGACCAAAAGATTCTAGATTTGAGATCCACATAAATTTCAGGAGATATGAATTTTTAAATGCGCTTTCTTTAACATGTTACATGATCTTCACAGAAATATTGGAATTTGCAAATCAACATGCTGGCTTGGAAAGCATTGACTTATTTTTTTCCACTGTATCTGATGTTCAGTGCACTGTTCCATCCATTTTGTGGATGTATTTTGTTTTTCCAGCGGAACTGAACAAAGGACATGCATTTATGATGCATGATTCTAATAACATGATACGAATCTAATGGCAGATTTTGCCTTTATAAGTGTCGAAAACTTCACATACTCACCTGAAGAACATGAAACAGAAATTGGTTGAGAAACTGAAGCTTAACTTTTTTAAATTTGGAAACTCATCTTTAATAAAAAATAAATCCTTATGAGAATCAGTGATATGTGTGAGAAGAGCTCGGCAAGCTATATTAATGATAAAAATGTGACAGGAAGGAAATAAGAAATTAAGTATCTCATACAAGCATCTTCCTCTCATTGCACTGAAAAAAGTCACATTGAAAATATGTTTTGCAAAATATGCAATACTTATGACTTAGGTGAGATCTATATGCTCATTTTTTTCCCATTTGTGCATTTCAGAGATAGAACTCTAAATGTAGCATTAAGAAAGGAGGAAAAAAATTTCTACATTTTCTTGTACACAGTCAAAAGGACCATAAACTAATTAACTTTAATTGCATTAGGTTTTGAGTTGCCTACACAGTCTTTGAAGCTCATGTCTCATTGAGATGTACAGTGTAGGAAGTTCATCCCTTTTCCACTGCTGTTTTTGGCAGCCTTCAGCTAAACTGGGCTAAACATGGGAACATCACATCATTTTAATATTAATCAAAGCACTATTTAAAAATATGAAAAATTCTTAAGGCTGACACTTATCTTCATATTTCTGTATCTTAATAAGTAGCCTGGTCTTAATCTTTCCAGCCTTCACAGGGGACAGGAACTGCTCAACACAACTAAAAATCCATTAGCTTAATTAAAGACTTTAATAGGATGCTAAATACCGATCATCAGGGTCTCAAACTTGAAAATATGGCCTTTTTCTCTCAATCCAGACTGTACATTTGTGGGAAAAGAGTGAACTGTTTGGAAAGATGCTATGTGAACATAGTTGTTAAATCTTTGTTTCAAATTCAAATCAAACACAGAGTAGTTGGGAAAGTTTTTGTAATTCATGAGAGAAATGTTTTCTCAGAGATAGGGGGATAGTTTGGGATCATATTTATACCCAGGATTTGCATCCTGTGGATCTGGTTCCTAAAGAGAACCAGGTCCTAAAGACCTGAACAGGTCACCTAACTTTATAAGTCAAGACCAAGATAAGATATCCTCTGCACCAGTGACTTAAAAAAGGAAATGCAGTGCATGCTCAGCAAGTTTGCAGGTGGTATAAAAACAGTAGGAGTGGTCGAAGCACCACAAAGGTGTGTGGGTCCTTGGCAGGCTGGAGAAATGTGTCAAAAGGATCCTCATGAAGACCAACAGAGGGAAGTGCCAAGTCCTACACCTGGGAAAGAATAAACCCATGCACCAGTACAGGTGGAGGGCTGTCCGACTGGGAAGCAATTCTGCAGAAAAGGCCCTGACAGTTCTGGTGGACACCTAGTTGGATGTAAGCCAGCAACGTGACCTTGCAGCAAAGAAGGCCAACAGCACCTTGGGGTGCATTAGGCAGAGCAGCACCAGCAGGTCAAGAGAGATGATCTTTCCTCTCTACTCAACCTTGTTGAGATATATCTGGGGTTCCAGGTCCAGTACTGGGCTCCCCAGTATGAGAGAGTGATGGACATACTGGAGCAAGTCCAGCAAAGTGCCACAAAGATGATTAAGTGATTGAAGCACCTCTGATGGGAGCAGAGGCTGAGAGAGCTGGGGCTGTTCAGCATGAAGAAGGAAAGGCTTAGGAGATCTTATCCATAGGCAGATTGATGAGGGGAGTAAATATGACAGAGCCAGACTCTTCTCAGTGGACCGCAGTGACAGTACGAGGGTCAGTGGGTACAAATTGAAATACAGGAAATTCTGTCTAAACATAAGAAAAAAGCTTTTTCCTATAAGGACAGTCAAACACTGGATGCCCTGAGAGGTTGTGGAGTCTCCATCACTGGAGATGTTCAAAACCCAGCTGGACAGTTAGCAAATGGCTCTCACTGATCCTTCTATGACTGGGACCTAACTTTGAACAGTGGTGTTCATCACCTAGGGTATTTACGAGTGTTGTTTGGGATACTTATGACTCAAATCTAAGGCGAGTTAATATATTTGCGTACTTAGACTCACACAAAACTAGGTATGTATGTGAATGCCTGAAAGAATGCATGATGCAGGGGTGGACCATAGCAGTTTTTAAAGGAAACTGAATAGATTAAGATAGGTAAAAGCAAATTTAGACAGATGAAAGGGATCAATGGTGCAATTATTGATAGCTATGTATGTGCACAAATCAGCAGGAGAGACTTTAATCTCCCTTTACAGCTTCGGATTATGAGAAATACTGGGTGAGAAGGCAATTTACTCCTGAAGGAAAAGTATAGAAATAGAAGTTCCTTTGAGGATCTCTTTCACAGGATTAACATTTAGATACATATCCAACAAACACATCATTTTTGAGCTTTGCGAAGTGATTTCACAAGTCAAATAAAAAAGAATCATGCCTTGCCCATAATAGCAAAAAATGCCTTGTCCAAACTCTTTTCATCAGTAGGATTCTTTCAAATAACTGAAACTTTTATCAATATTAGTCCAAGGAAAATTAGGTTTTGTTCTTCACATGTGGGATATGGTGTCTGTGCTGGGAGGCTGTATAAATTCTTTCAAAAGACGTATTCTTTGGGATTCTCATGAGGAATCTTATGAAAGCCTGACGTGTATTGTCTTTATCACAGCGTGGTTTGACAATAAAATGACTGTCTGTCTCAGTTCATTTGCTGTCTCCAAAGGAAACTGATTTACAGATCTTCCTGCTAGCTCATCTCTTATTTAATCTACCTGCTTATGATTATTCTTGTAATTAACTTATAAATTATTAGCAGTAGTTTATTCGCATTTAGAGATGGGCATTCTGACAGTTGTTCTAATGACATCTGGTGTATTCTGTGTCCCGGTGACATCTGTGTGCTCAGTTTTACTGTAGCTTTGCACTCCAGAATTACTGGTTTCTACGGATTAATATCCCACTATGGTATTTGGGGAAACTTATTGCTATAGGATGCCATGAAATGTGGCTGTTTTACTTCTGAACGTTACCATTTCTCTAATTCATCCAGTTTGAAGTCATGTGCCCACTCTGTTCATTCCCTGGGAGCACTGGTAATCGGAGACACATAACCTGACAAACACCTACACTAGGGGGAAAATCTCAGAAATTGATAATAGGACTGACCAACATTGGTTTCTTGACAGCTGACTAAAAAATGCCTTTTCCTAATCTGTTTTTGTTGTTTCAAAATGTGAAGCTGATGTGAGGAATTTCTTAATTTTCAGTAGCTGTATCACCTTAGGAAATATTCAAATAGGGAACCCCTTTGTTTTATTTCTTTGCATGTCAGAAAATGCTGACAGACAATGAGGTATTGCTGGGGTAAAGGATCAGTATTGCAGCTTTTTACACACATCTCTGAAGATTCCCAGCTGGCAGTGTGCCTGAAAAACTGAGCAGGAGCAAATGAAGTCAGAAGATTTCAGGCACATGCTATAGGAAGGGGAGTGACAGATACAGATATTGTGAGAGGTCATGAGACTTTATTTCATGTCAAATGCAAAGGTGACCCTGGGAGAGGTTCCAGCCCAAAGTCTTTTATGCCACTATGGGCAGCAAGAGGCAAAGGAAGAGCAAGCACACAGATCTCATGCTGTAGTTGCACAGTCAAAGACAATCAGTGATGGACCTGATATTTCATAGCCATTTATTCCAATGTCAACATGGCAGCTGCGTAGTTCCTGCAAATGCGCACAAACACCAGGTTACATTGCTGCCTTTGCCTCCTGTTTTCCATACTGGCATAAAAGGCTGTGGTCTGGAACCCCTCTACTGAATTACTGAGTCTGACTGCCTCTTCTCACCTAAAAAGACGGTATTGACAATTCAATGGAAATTAAACCAGAATATATTACATTAGTGATATATTCCCACACATGTATACATGCATATTAAATAATTTATAAATAGTGATAGCCATTGCTTCTCTAACACTATGTTAATGATTTAAAATAGTTTTTTTTTAGTTGTTCTTGTTAACTTACGGGAAAAGAATACAGCAAAAACTAGGATGAAGGGTAAATAATTGCAGAGGTGGTTGAACTGTCACTGGGAGGGAGACTGAAGAGTTTGAAAGTATGTAGTTCGTGGCAGAGATGAATGAGAAGCATGATAGATCTCTTTAAATGAGTGATATAAAAAAGCAAGCAAAAATAACTCCCTGCCTTCTTCCTCCCATTGGCTTTCTTTCCCTTCCACTGAGTGATAAGCATGTGGCTTGCTCAGGGTATGGACACTGCTAACTTCGAGTAATCAGTCATATTGTCTCCTTTTTTGGTTTACTCTAATCTTTGGGGCTTTTGCACCATTGCTCAGTATAAACCTTAAACAGTTTTGGATGGAAGTTCCTTTGGAAAGTGCCTAAACTGAATAAAAGCACAAAAACCAAATTGTTATAGTAATGTATGCAGTTTGAAAGTTTAAAGAAGCATCCTTTTTTTTTCTTAAATGGTCTAGGCTCTTTAGTTTGGGTAGTTTCAGACAGACAGCAGAAGCTGAACAGATAGTCTTGTGATCACCAGGACATCTGAACATAGATTGCTACAGAAGGACTGCAGAAACTAAATCTGTGTGTAACATTTCAATATCATAAGAAAAAGTCAAATATTCATGCCAGCAATTTCTATCTCCATGGCATCTCTAGTCATTTAATATAACTTACTAATGATGGAAACTTAAGCCTCAAAATATATTTTTGGAAAAACTCAATTATCAAAAATCACATTAAAACAGAGAACAGAAAGTAAATGTTAACTATGAAAGAGTGAGATGGTCTTGAAGTTTCACAGTATTTAAGGGTCTTCCCAAGAATGCTAATCTTACTCCTCAAACTTAAAAAAGACACCAACATTCTCCATGACATTACAAATACTGTTGGAGCTGCAAGAAAATAAAAGGGTATGATCTCTCATTGGTGAAAACATTTTTCTCCAGTATATATTGTGGAGTCCTTTTTGTAAGTTGATCCACAAAGACACTCAGGAGATTTTTTTTAAAAAAACATTTTTTTCCCCACTAGTCTCCCTTAAAAAACAACAATCTAAATACTTTAGATAGCTTATTGTAAGTTATTTTGCACCTTCACTACTTTCTTGCACATTTGTATGACACAGAAGTACAATGTAAGTTGTACAGCCGTTTCCCGTTATTTTCAGTGGGACTGTATGCACTAGCAAATGTTGTTGAACATAATTTTGGATTGTTGAATTGAGTCTATGTGCAGATTAGGTTTCATGTTGGATTGTAATTGCCTTAAACCAATTGTGCAGAGAGTAATACCTCAACATATTTACATAACCTTCATGAAAAAAAAAAAAATCTTTGTCTTTCCCAGGGATTCCCTGGTAAGATTTGTCTGATTTGCTCTTCTATCAGGTTTTTGCCTGCCAGTTATTCATCGAGAACTGCGTTCAGTCAGGTCCTCAGTGGTGTGCCAGTCATTACGCTGTAACATGAAGGTGTGTGTTAACACCAAATGTGTTTGATCTTTCATGGCTGAAGGTGGTCCCTTTCTCTGCTGTAAGCTGAGATCAGTTTTCAGGTTCTGTTTTCAGCCATGAAGTCATTTCAGTGGTCAGTTTTCAGTCGTGATGACTCCCGTTACTCATATTAGAGGTAGTTGCTTCTTTAATCCTCTTTCACAGTGAATTCCTAATATTCCTGAGCAGATGAGCTTTCTTGAGGCGTGGAAAGTGTTTTCTGACTGAGAGGAGCTTTTGATCAATTCCTTTACAAAAAAAAGCAGTGCTTGGCTGGGAAGGACGTGCAATTGCACTCTAGGGGCCACAGGCTGAGGGGACTTAAAGACCAAAGTATGAAAATGGGGGAAAGTGGGAGCAGACATCAGGCTTGCTTGGATGCTGACACCATTTGTAAAGGAACCCATTCTAGCCATAGTGGGGAAAAAAAAGGTGGAAAATACATCTTCTGTTTCTCCCCACTTTATATTCTGAAGAAAACAATACAAGATCTGACCTAGGAAATAATGCTCAGGTGAATAATTTTTCTCTCCTTTAGTTTTCCTGTATGAGTGAGAATTTCTGTCTGAAGAAGAAGGAGACAAATAGATCATTTAAGAAAAGCTGAACTAGGAAGGATCAGTAATCTCCCAGAATGTTTTCACTGAGAGACCCAGTACTTTATCCTTTGTACAGATTATATCTGTACGATTTCTTTCAAATTCCTATTCACCTCACTGGAATTTTTAGTGCATATGAGATGCATTTATTTATTTATTTTTATCAATGCCTGAGCTGTATTTATACACAACACCTTCAAATGAATAAGATTTATGTTGTCATCTTATGCTTCTTTTTTCTAGGATATGTCTGACAGATGCATGACACTACTAGGTTTTTTTTAACCTGTCTAGCTTAAATGCTCTCAAAGCTATCAGGCTTCTAGCTCATCCTCAGTGGATCCATTTCATGCAATTTTTTATTCTATAGTGTAGCTTGTTATTATTTTTAATCTTGCTTTTTGCTTTGTATTTTAGCTTGTTATAAGTGCCTTTTTTTCCAAGAGCTGAAGATGACTATATGTTAAAAATTAAACAGCTTTCTTGGTATTTTCTCTTGTCATATTTCCCACTGGTTTGAGGTTTTTTTCCTTCCTGAGTGATAGTGAATATTGTTTACCTACACAACTATCTATAATAACCTGTTCTGAACAACACCACAGCAAAGAGAACAATGTTCTCTTTGGGAATTAAAATCTGCAGGCAATAATTCTATTTCATAAAATCATAGGATAGAATATGTGACTTGAATTATAATGCTGGGTTTAGGAGTTAAAAATAGCCCTTCTTATTCGTATGGGTCCAAGGCACCAGAAGACATGCAATATAAACTCTGAGATGTATGTCTGTGGTATTCACAGAATCACAGAATCACACAGAATCACAGAATCACAAGGGTTGGAAGGGACCTCGAAAGATCATCTAGTCCCCCCCCCCCCGCCAAGGCAAGGCCACCTAGAGCACATCACTCAGGAACACGTCCAGTCGGGTTTTGAATGCCTCCAGAGAAGGAGACTCCACAACCTCTCTGGGCAGCCTGTTCCAGTGCTCTGTCACCCTCACAGTGAAAAAGTTTCTCCTTACATTAACTTGGAACCTTCTATGCTCCAGCTTGCACCCGTTGCCCCTTGTCCTATCGCTTAGTGATGCCAAGAAGAGCCTGGCTCCATCTTCCCGACACTCACCCTTAACATATTTATAAACATTGATGAGGTCACCCCTCAGCCTCCTCTTCTCCAAGCTAAAGAGGTCCAGCTCCTTCAGCCTTTCCTCATAAGGGAGATGTTCCAATTGGTCATCCGAATTAAAGAAAAACAAAATATTAAGAGGTATACAGATTAGGACACCTTCATTCTATTTCTTTAACTTAGTTCAAGCTCTGCTTCAATTATTTTACAGACCTACTCATGGAATGAGATACCAGTAGGGATGTCGGTAGAGCAATTATCCCTATTTAGGTCATTGAGATACCAGTAGGGATGTTGGTAGAGCAATTATCCCTATTTAGGTCATTTATCTTTCAGTGGGAGAAATGCATACAACTCAGCTGTAAGAAAAGCCAAAGAGAACAGGACTAAATTCTTTGGTGCTGCACCTAGATTCTGCTGATCCATCTGGGCCAGACCACTTGCAACTTGTTTTGCTACCCTTGGAGAAGCTGGCACCACAGAAACTGATATAAAGCATCAGTCTCTCTCCCCCTTTTTTGCACGTCATCTCAGGTGAGTTGCAACATCAATCTGATTACCTGTGTTCTGATATTTTCAACTTCCCATTAAAAGTAAATCTTGACATTAAAGTTTAGTAATTGATGAAACAAACTGATTGTACAGGCAAAGAATTACCCCAGGTGAAGCATTCCAGTGAAGGTTTTAAAAAGATTAGTATTCATTGTAGACGGCACAGATCAGAGAATCATAGAATCATTAAGGTTGGAAGAGACCTTCAGGATGACCTAGTCCAACCATCTCCCTACCACCTACATTACCCACTAAACCATGTCCCTAAGTTCCCCATCCAACTTTTCCTTAAACACCCCCAGGGACAGTGACACCATCATCTCCCTGGGCAACCTGTTCAAATGTCTGACCACTCTCTCTGAGAAGAAATTTCTCTTCATCTCCAACCTGAACCTCCCCTGGAGCAACTTGCGGCCATTCCCTCTTGTCCTATTGCTAGTTATCTGCGAGAAGAGGCTGACCCCCAACTCACCACAACTTCCTTTCAGGTAGTTGTAGAAAGCGATAAGGTCTCCCCTGAGCCTCCTCTTCTCCAGACTAAACAACCCCAGTTCCCTCAGCCGCTCCTCATAACCCTCCACTTTGTAGGCTGATTTTAAGTTATCATGGCATTCCCACTGAAGCCAGTGCAACACCCAGTTATGAGTTTTGCAAATCTCAGTAAATGCCAGTCTATAATTTTGCAAAAGCAGTCCTTTTGTTCTGTACTAATAGTGCACAAAGACCTCATTAGATAAATGTTTCTGCCAACCAGTATTTCTTTGAAGTAGATTTCTGACGTGAAATGCTGTGCCAAGCAATTTGTTAAAAAATCATGCTCTTTGTTTAAAGGACATTGTTCACTTAAAATCTGACAATAAAGAAAAAATCAATAAGTGCTTAGACATACCATCTCTTACCTCGATCTTCTCTTGACATTTCAGAAATCATATTCCACCACCATGTTCCCTCCCCTACTTTTTTGCTGTCATCTGTTCTTTGACTCTCTTGTTTCTCGAAAACATGTTGACGTCAGAAACCAGTCGGTCACTTGTTGTCTTTCTCCATCATCTTACTACGGTTCCCAGATACCCGGGTTTGTGCCACAGTTATACTGGTCATTCTAGAGGGTCCTGAGGAATATAAATATTATGTGTTGTAAACTATGTAGAGTTAATTACTCTGCCTAGAAAAAAATGCTAAGTTTTATTTATAATTAGAAGGTTTTGGTGACAACTGCTAAGATTATTCCTGACTACACCAACATTCAAAACTTTTGCATGCTCTAACATATGTCCAACAGTAAAGGAGTAAAGAGGTGGCTGCGCTTACCACTGAGTGTTAGGTTTTGTACATCAGCGACAGCAGCATGGGATGTGCATTTTCAAAGTTCATTGGTCAGAGCACCAGGAACATGCAAAGGTCAGCTTGGAGAACTGAATAGGAGTGTAAGCCCTGGACAGTGAAAAGTAACCTGGATCTTTAATAAATACAAATTTTCAAAGCATCAGGTGTATATTCATTTTGAGTGATGACTTCGTTGTGGAACAGAGCCCTCAATGCCATCTTGGGGCATTGCTGATTTGAAATGAGGAGCATGGCTTCTAAATCATTGAATGCTCATTTTCTCGAATTCTGATCCATGCTGCCTCTTCGTATTTTATGAGATCACAACCCAGTGTGACCTGGCTGCAGGCCAGGGAGCAGAATAGAGTTCCAGGTCTCTCTAACTGCAAATTGAATTACTCCTCTTGACATTATAGTCAAACCAAAGTCTCATCAAGACAGCACTGCCAAAACAGTATTAGTATGATGTGTTGACATATGACTGAAATTTGTGTTTCAAAAATTATTTTTTTTGCTCTTGCTATGCAAATCCAGTACTTTAATGTGAACAAACAATTGTGAATGCACGTAGTACCAGAGGCATCTTGGGATTAGGGATTTCTGAATTCCACTTCTTTTATTGACTTTTATCTTCTTGAAAGTGTGTCCTTGTCAATTTTCAGGATCCTTTTGAGACCTCTGAATACTAATTACAAGCTACTTAGAAACCTATGTGCTGCACTGGCTGTCCATCCCCTTCAGTAGCACACTGGGCCATCTTTTAATATTCTCTATCCAGTGTCCAGCTGTAACTGATATGGAAATCTTCTGCCTTTCAGCCTATAGACATTATTTAATTATTTAGTACTTGATATTGTACTGTAGTTCTCCGTCCGTACTAAGGAATCAATTCTTTCTTTTTTTTTTTTTCCTGAGGATTGATTACTAATATTGGATCTTTGTTTCGAAGATATAAGACACTAAACTAATCTGAAATGAAACAATTAAATCAACTCTATGCTACTTTGGAAGGCAGGCCTCCAAATCTGATATGTCATTTACGTGGTTGCCTAACAAATTGCATACCGTGCGGAGTTTCTGGAAGGCATGTTGTTAGTGACTCTGAAATATGTACTTGCAGCCTGGGGATATAGAAGACAGTCAAACCTTATCCCAAGAGTAACCAGAAGGCCACCTGTAATAGACAGCATAAATGTAATCTTTTAATGAGCCAACCACTCTTTACCTCAGTGCTGGTCATAGCAGAACATCAAGTACAACAAGGACAAAATATAAAATATGTGAGAGACAAACAACCTGAGAATCTGGGAGTAAATGTTTTTGTGCAGCTGTTTTATCTGTTTTCTCTTACTGAATATTCAAGGCATATTTTTAATTTTGAGGTTGAGAAGAATACATGGAGATTTTGTCATACTTTTAGTCCCTTCTATAACAGAAAAAAAAAAGAAAAAAGAAAAAGCTGTAATATTATAGTAAGAAGCTGTCACCCCAGCACAGAGAAGAATGTTTCTCAAATGCAGTGCAGTGCTAACCATAAGAAGAAATACTTCATTCAAGTATTATTTTCGAAGCTTTCAGGTAATGTTTTCCATTTCCACGTGGCTTGGTTTTGTAAGATAATACTCTGAAACAGGATTTAGGTCTTCAGGGCTTTACAGAAATTGTATATATAATGTTTAGCAGGTACTGACTCTATCCAATTTTAGCTTCAGACTATTTATCATGGTAGGGTATTTGCCTTCCTGCAATAGTTTCTTTTACCACTAAAGGCAGCAGATTCGGACTTAATTTCATCTAGCCTTCTAGGAAACAAGAATTTGCCAATGCTCACTCCCTGGGTGAAAGCTTTGCTGATGGTGAGGAACCCTTTTCTGCACTTCAGGGAACTATCACTCTCTCCCTCCTTTACTTCATGGCATCATACAGCAGATTCTCTTTCTAAACAAGCACGGGAAGAACAGAAACACTACAAAAAGATACTGGCTCAAGAAGTGAGCTGGACATGAACAAGTAACAATACTGCAGTGAGTCATAACCCTGGAAACTGGAATTGCATACCTGATCTGCGGCATTGACGCATCCGTTGGGCTCCACCCTGGCTGCTGACTACAGCACCTGGCTACTGAAACTTACCCTACAGTAGGCTCTAAGTCGTGCCAGGTTTTCTTAGCAAACAGTAAGGTGTCCACATTTGCACCGTGCAGGCTGCAGCGGTGCACATCTGTCTGTGCAGCATCGCTCACAGCACATGAGCAGCTGGGCCAAGGACCTTCTGCCTGCTGTTGCAGTGCCAGTAACCCCTAGAGCAGCAGCCATCAGGCACAAGTGCAAGTGACAGCTGGGCAGCGCAAAACCAAAGCTACGGATTTAGATGTTGGGCTGCTGGTTGCTGTCTCCATAGGACTCCAGCCCTTCAGATCTGTTTACTGAAAGAGACACATCTTGAGAGCTAGAAGTCTGTCTGAAAACATCCAATAACCACAAGACTGAGTAAGAAGGAAGGGGCAAAAAAAATCACAGAAATATTACACTGAGGACTAGTCCTGTTAGCTATGGCAGGGAAAGTCACCCTAGTGAAAGCACGGCAAAAAGAACAACCCAAGTCTACACTGCCTACTCTAATACTGCTGTTCTGTGGAGAAAATCATATTTGTCAGCTTTCTTTTGAACGTTGATGGTATTACAGGATTGAATGATTCCTGTGAGGATTTAGCAGCTTCATTTGGCAGCACTCAAGCAGTTAACAAAGCATTGTAAAATTAAGTAAAACAAATCCTTATATTCATTCCTCTGTGAGGATAGTCTAGTTTTCAGAATTCAGACATGACATAACTGAGATACATACAGTGACATAAACAGTCATATAAATTCAGTTTAAAAACTCATGAGGAGCTTTAAAAGAAGAGAAACATTAGCATTTTTATATGGCTACAAGAAATAAAGTAGATAATTAAGTTAAAGAGAGTAAATTAAATTACAGTGGTTTCTGTTTTGTGGGGGGTTTATGTGGTATATACCAGGAACTATATTTAGTTGCACAAATCAGTCTTTCACTAATGAATTCCCTTCTCTTGTCCACCAGTTGTAAAAAGCAAGCTTTAATGTTTTAGTATTTAATATTTTTCTTTTAAAATATATTTTAAAATATATTTTCATGCAATTCTTTTAATTTTTCAGATAAAGCTTGAATTTTTTACAAGTCTGCTCATTCAAATCCACAGAAAAGAATCACAGAACAGGATAAAGAGTTGAAGGTGATGGCTGAAACTTTGAAAGCAAAGGGTTTGTGATTATATGTGGTTTGCAGAGTTCAGATTGATAGGCTGCAGAACCTAAAAAGAAAATCATCCCTATTTTGAGACTTTCCAAAAGAATTTAAGGTTATTACTTGCCAATGGAAAGAAGCCTAAGAAGATGTAAATCTGCACCAAGTCGGACACTAGGTGTTCTGGAAAAAAACCTGGGCCAAACCCGAAGGAAAGAGAGAGCAAGAGAAGAAAATCCGAATAAGACTGTAGCTCTGGGGTCTGTCTGACACAGGCTGCAGAGGAATGATAGAAGCTGAAAAGAAGACTGTGTGGGAGATATGTGAGCTCCGTTGTGACCCCAAAGGTCAGCTAAGTCTGTTTCATGTGAAGATTCAGCCTGTAATGAGAAATCATTCTTAGACTGGGAAGCCACAAGCAGAGCAAGAGGATGGCAACACACGGACAAGGGTCTTCACTTATTTAGTACTTCTGGCACTCCTCTAAACCCTTCTGGGGAATTCAGTGGCTTTGAGACGGATATGTAACATGCAAAAGACACTTTTAAGCAATTCTGCTAGACTTTTCAGCTTGTGTTGTGCCCTAGAGCACAAGGATCTGAACACCATTCTACCTGGACAAGCTGAAATAATTTCTTTTGATGTGTTTTGAACAGTTCTTCAGATTTTCATTTCAAAGTGTAAAAAACATCACCACTACCCCACCTCCCCCAGAAAAAAAAAAAAGTAGTGAGTCAATTAAGCAAAACTTTCTATTCCTTTCAAAAGATCTTTCTTCATCTTGCAGTTGAAATAGAACACATTATTTGCACTGCTCTGTCTTTAGTGATATGTGTCACTTAAATCTCACAGTAACCTTAGTTAGAAAGAAAATAGTGACTGACAACTACGCTTTTAATTCAATGGGCTGATTCTGTTGTACAAAATGGTATCTCCAGACTCATCTATTTTGCAGAACTTTTCCAATTTGAGCTTCCTTCCAGGATCTGTGAATGAAGAACTAATTTCTGTTGCAAAGAACCAATTATTCTGTTTGGTACAGAAGCATGCTAAAAGGCAGATAACTTTTTTCTCTGAAATTCAAGCAGTATGTCTAGTCAGAGGTGTATTTATTGACAGCAAATCTCCAACAAGACAGAACACATCTTCCGATTCTATTCTGGGCCTCATATAATTTCAATTCACCTTCCAGTGCAGTTAGGCTAATGAAAAGTCAAGTATCAAGCTGGAAATAAATGTCTGATCTTATTTACTTCTGTGCCCATTGTACTTCCGCCATGCACTGGTATAGTATGTATGGAGAGACGTATGGAGAGAACACTGGTCCTCTCATGGAAAGGCAGGTTTAGAGAAGCTTCATATAGCAGCAAAGTCTTAAGAATATTCTTTTGCCACTAGGCAGAATAATTTGTCCTTCTTTACAGAGGCAGTAGTGTATTTAACCCCCAGACTCTGTTTATGTCTCTGAAGAAAGACCATCTGCCACCATAAAAAACACAACCACCTTGTCTTCCCTCCCACCCGTGAAGCTCTGTGAGCTCCTCTCTAAGAAGTACTCATTCTATCCCTGACCATCTCATGGAAATGTATGAGTGAGAAGCACAAAATGCAAGGTCAAATACTTGAAGAACAGTAGCAAAATTTGCTCTCATAGCCTGCAAACTCATTCTCTGCAAGTAACACAGGATGTAGATGAGGATTTGCTGTGCAATGAAAATGACAAATGCAACTAAAAGGTGAATGTTTTTATTACAGGTGGGGAAGCAGAGGGAAGCAGAGGGAAGCATAGTAAGATCTGGTCTAGAATCTTCTGAAAATTCCGGTTGGTTTTGTTTAATTGTGATATAAATCTCAGCAGGAATGGGTTCAGACAAAGGCTACAACTATTACCACAAAAACTAAATTCCCATCTCATGGGATGAGACAAAAATTATTTGACTTCATTTTACAAGGCAGAACAATTCAAAGAGGGGTTTTGAGAATCACCAGAAGTAAGAAGACATAGTTAAGCTGAAAGGCCATGTTGCACAAAGAGCAATGGGCCCATAAACTGTCAACAAACTCAGCTGGAAATAGGTAGGTGTCCTGTCATCAGAAGGTAAAGGACTTTTTCTTTCTCCATACTAATAGTGAACAAACTCATTTTAGAACGAGTCAGAGTTCTTTTACAAAAACAATTACATAATGAGATTGTCTGCAGCGGGAAAGGAGATAGGAAGTTATAAAGCAGGAGCTTCTATTTAGCCTTAAATTCCTTTACTGCTTAATGACTTCTCTATATTATTTGTTCTCCAGAGTTAATGAAACTATCTCAACAGCTAGACTGGCCTATTGCAGGTACAGGAGATGTAGCAGGCTATGCACATTTCCTTTGCTTGGTTGTTTTATTCTTTCTTCAGCAGTGGACCCTAACTTTACACAGAATGCCACATCAAGTCAGACTCCAGTTTCAAAAACAGATGATTTTTTATGAAGGGAAAGAACAGATGAAGGCTACTGTGCTCTCTAAAAGGCATCTCTTCTCTGCATGTGAGATGGCTAGCAAAGGCTTACAGAATTGTCTGCTCATATGTGCAGCTGGTTGTCTGTAAGGAAACCCTCTCTGCTCCTCTGGGGGATGAACACCACCCTGTCCTCCAGAAACAAACTCCCTACTTGTTTGAAACAAGCGCACATAAGAAAAGAAAGCCCTGAGAGACCCAAGACCTTCTAGACCAGAAGGAGTTTTCTCTGTAATTTTTCAGTTCTAGGCACTTAAGATTTGTTAAACGTGGTGCAAGGAAAAAAAAACAAAACAGACCCAATAGCTTGTTGATCATTAAATACAATAGGTAATGTGAAAACCATGTGGAGTAAGTTAGAAAAAAATAAAATCATATAAGCATACATAATCACTGCTCCTTCTTTCTGTATGTTAAGATCTGAGAACGGTGTATCTCCACTTCTTATTGCACACTGTACTGAATAGAACTTCTGAGGAAGGTGTCAAAGCACAGTATTGAAAAAACTATTTTGAAACTGAAAAGAATAAATGATTTCTGTAGATGTAGAATAAGAAATTACTCTTCAGTCAATTCACACACAGCCTAGATTCTGAAACGGTTTACAGTGAAAGGTATGTAAAGGCAAAGGAATTGCTGTTCTCTACCAAAACCTTCCTTGGCTGAGTATTGATTGAAATAAATATGTGTACATGTGGTTGTATACATGCACACACATGTAAAATAAGCATTATAGATCTTAGAACAGAGGTCATCTGCTGACTCGAATAAACTGTTTGAGCCACTTGGGCAAATTAGTTTACATTCCATAGAAAATACTATTAACAAATGCAGGACATGTCTCTACAAAAAAATAAGTTTTCCCACCAGGAAAAAAACATATCACAATGTTGAAAAAGCTCTGTGACTCTACAACATACACAGAAAGATGCTAAAAGTCCTGTCCTGATTGCTTCACTGTGTGGAGCTTAGCAAGAACGCTGTTGCCTAAATAGAACAGAAAGATCAAGCCCATAGTGTAGCATATGACTGCTTTCTCCCTGTCCCAAGCCAGACAGAAAGATCAAAACCTCTTCATTTCCAAGAAATGAGGTCCGACACAAACTGTGCCTACTCCATTTATGCTTAGATTTCTCTGCTTCAGTCACCACCCGGAATGTGGCAGGGCTGAACACCGGAAAGAAAGGGATAGAATAGAATAGAATAGAATAGAATAGAATAGAATAGAATAGAATAGAATAGAATCATTAAGGTTGGAAGTGACCTCAAGGATCATCTAGTCCAACCATCCCCCCCCACCTATTATCCACTAAACCACGTCCCTAAGTACCACATCTAACCTTTCCTTAAACACCCTTAGGGATAGTGACTCAAGTGGTAAGAAAGAGCACGTTGCTTTCACTCCCAGCAGTCTTTAATGTCATACATCTCTGGCTTGACTGGTCAGGATTATTTTATGTCCCAGTAGTTTTCAGGAAATACCAGGCCTGGCCTTACTGCAGCTCCCGTTTGCACTCACAAACTCCCCACAGGACGCAACCTGAGCTCTGTGTAGTAAGAAGTAAAATAAGCTACGTCTGGACCAAGGTAGCGGGTGTGCTGTCAGCTGATGTAAAACTAACCTTTTAGCCCTTGGCAGGAGTTTTTCAGGCTCTGAGGAGTTCTCCCGGGAATGGACATCTATAAAGCAAAAGGGAAAGCAATTTAGAAATATGGCAGTGTCACGATGCTGGCCGGGTCCTGAAGACACAACCACAGTTGGAATAGTGTGCCCTGAATTAACAAACTAACTGGCAGTTGGGCTACTCAATGTGATTAACAGCTGTTTTATGGGTTGTCTGCCTCATTCGGTGCATGTGTGTACTGAGGGGCTGCTGTAGTGATGAAGGAGAATAAATTCTCTGGGACTGTGGAGAAAAGCATCCTCTGTTGTTTTTTAAGGGAAGCTGAGATACACGTAACATTTTGATCACTTAATTTAAACCCAGTTCAAAAGTATTAAAATGTCCACTCTTTAAAGTGGTCTTTAGTATGATAAATATGACGACATGGCAATAAACCAGGAAATTGTGACTTTGTTGTTCTGCTGTTTTATAGTTTGGCAGAGAAAGTGCTGATGAGCACATGAATGCATAAAAGAGACTGGAGAATCTTGGCTGAGTACCCGTTAATAAGGCTTTATTGAAATACAAATATGCCACAAAAGTACAAAGCCAGCTAAAATATCTCACAGCTAAATCAGGTCGACTAAGACAAAGCCATCCCACTGGATGTTATCAACACTGCTAACTCACATTACCGAAGAATTAGGGTTTCAGTTTGCTTGCACAGACAGTTAGCTGCTTTCCTCTCTTAGTGGGGGTCTGTCAGCCATACAATTGAAATTAATTGAACCCACAGGATTCCTAAAGACAGCTTCTTTTCCATCGTAAACTCACTCTTCAACATAAGTAAGGCAGATGGGAGGGACAACACGTGCAGAACGGTGGTGGCTAAAAATGTTTTTTATTCAAGAATTTATTCTTTTAAAAGCAGGTTTCTATATTTTTCTGTTTCTCTTCTTTGAATATGAGAGGTCTACATCTGTTATTGCTGTCTTACACTTTGGAAAAAAAACCACCCTATTACTTTGTAAAGAGTTTTCATTTCCTGTAATTGGCACTTAAGCATTCGGCTTCCTCTAAAAGACTGCGTTTTACCCTCATGAAACTGAAATGCTTCCTTTTTTCTTGGAAATACAGACAGAATGAAAACTAAAGGTTTATTAAGGAAATACATTCTCTTTCTTCTTTTGTCCAGTTTAATACTGTGGGTCAGAACTGCCGTAAATTCTTTTTTCTCTTAGAATTTTTTTTTTAACATTTCTAAATGTAAAAGTATGTGCACATATCTGCAGTCCTCTATAGAAATATAATTACTGTAAATTCCATTATCTTTCCTATTTTGTTCATAAATCTAGTCGAAAAAGCCTCAACTCATTTATCATTTCCATTGTATGTGGAATAAACTTCTGCAGTTTCCACATTCTCTTAAGAAGTCCCTTCCTAACATATTTATTTATTTATTTATTTTGTTGTCATTTTGTCTGAGTAGAATGAGAAACCACTAGCATAAAGGACTTAAGTAATACCTTAAGAGCTGCCTTCTGTGGGAAACAGTTTCTTGCAAGAAACAGTGGCTGGTTTGTGTTGAGGCATAACTGGAGCTCAGCACAGCATAAGGTGAACTTCTGTTTGACACAGGCTTTTCTGGACATCACATGGGACAGTGTACAAACCAAACTAGAAATACAATCTGAGTGGAAGAACATAGTAGTGGGAAGCTTCATCAGGGCTCATACGGTCCCTGGGAACCAGGAAACTGCAGGAGATGAGTGTGTTTCACTCTACAGATACGTCTCTATGACAAAGTATCTGTGTTTCATTGTAGCTCAGCCTGGGAGCTTGTGACCTTCCCTTTTCCCGGCTATATGTTTGCTTGTGTGTTTGTTTTATCACAGTATTTGGGTGATTCCTCTTCTCTGTGGTTCTGCAGCGTGCCTGCCGCCTGGAATCCCTGTGAGGAAACGCAGCCTGCTGAAAACACACTGGGGTTTCCTTTTGCCAAGGGAAACAGCCTTCCTGGGAACCGGCCTGGGGCGCGTTACAGGACGGCTTGCCTTCCGTTCACAGCCCAGAAAGCAGACCATTGCGTGAGACTTCAGGGACAGAAATTATTGCAGTTAGCCACCACGCATGGATTCATTGACCCCCGTATGATGTATAATTAAATGCATTTATGATAGTATGAAAAAGTTGTAGACCCACTGCAGGAACTCTTCTCACAGCAATGAAAGTGTAGCAGAAGAGTCTGTGGGTCACCCAAGGAACTTAGGGACTTGTAGAGAGTTGGAGTATGGTTCCACAAAAGCAACTCAAGCAAACACTCAGAGCGTTAGTGATGGGATCTTTCCTGCTCCCTCTAATACTGTTTTCTGCACTGAAACTGAGCAGCACATCGTCCTGGCTGACTTCAGGACTTGGCAATGCCTGCTGAGGTTGTTAACATGTAGTTTATTTTATGTCTGATACATTTAATGGTTTTGTGGGTACAGCTTTGTTAATGATAAGAGTTGTTAAAAAAGGAAATTACTTAACCCGAGGATTATGTTGTTGCAGACTGGTCTTGTTAGTCCAGCGAATGTAAATAACATGGCCCACTGCTTGTGACAGTGAAAAATTAGCTTGATTCATACCAAACAGTGCTTCATTCTCATATGTTATGATAATACTGAAAAATTTTTAGTTTTAAAAACAAAAAAGAAAGGGTTGATCTTACAGAGCTTCTCTCAGACAATTTATTCCATTTTTTTACTGCATCACGGTATTTGAAATTCTGATGGATTTTAGGGAACATCTTGATTTTAGTCTTTGTATGTGCATGTATAGGTATATTTACTTAGTCTGGGAAAGTTCTGGATGATCTTGAAAAGCCTAATTTCTTTCTGCAAGAGAAGAAGCGCGGTCACAAATTTGCTCCAGAAACATACTAATGGTTTAATAAATTACAATCTTTATTCTAATAATAACCCAGCAGTTTTTGTGAATGTTCCTAACCTGTTTCACTGCAAAAAAAGGCCAACTAGCTCTAAGCATCCTAGTTTCCCAAGAGATCTTGTGGCTATAGTCCAAATCACCTGAGTTTTTTCTTCTCTTGGGAAAACTCTGTAGGGTTTGGCCATGGCCCTAGAAAAGTCCTTAGATGGTTTCAGAACTGATACTACTTTCAATGTACAGCTTTGACATTACACACACACTCTAATTTTCTAACTCTAATAACTAGGCTTAAGAGCTTCCCCTTTCCCCCCAAAAAAAATTTAAAAAAAAAAAATTCTAGGCTGTTACGGACATTTTAAAGAATGAAAATTATGTATACCTTGGTTGACTGCAGTATTTTAAGCAAATTAATTTCACATGATAGTATAGCAAAGGCCAGATTGAAAACTGATCAAATTCAGCCGACATCTGTCTCTTTGCATCTGAGTACTTTGGAGCAAATCCAGATTGTTTAGACACGTAACCGTTTTCTAAGTTAAGTGGTTGAAAGTAGCCTTCAAACTTCAATAAAATTCCATAAGCTTGTAAGAGATATAAATAATTTAGGTTCAAATGAACTTTCCTAACTGAGCTTCACTTTCTGTATTTCAGTGTTCTTTACACTGTTTCCTTCAAAATGGAAGTTAGGCTGAAAGGCCAGCCAGTTTTGCAATGAAAATGTTGAGTCCGTGATTTCAGAACATGTCATGTTTTCTTGCATAGGGGAAGATGGCCCTAACCACAAGGTAAAATCTTATCTCCTGCCTGGAACTTGAAATTTTGCCTCAACTGTTGTTAAATTAATTCCTGTAAAAACTTGAGTAAACCTGAAATTTAGCCTGTAAACTAAAAAACCCACAAACAAAAAAGTAGCTCTACGAAGCACTGGTATCTCTGAAAGGTGTAAGCAAGACTGGTACTTGACACTCCTACAGCTTACATTCAGATAAAGATAAGACTTTGTGGGAATCACCATTACTAGAGGATTCAGTGTGAGTGATTGGATGCAAAGCAAGAAGCGAGCTGAGAAAGAATGACCCTTGCACTGTCGATCTTCTGCACTACAAACTAGGACCCAAAAATTGCCTTCCAATGGTGTTGCGAGTAGCGTGCAGTGCTCTGATGTACTATGGAAAGAAAACCTAGTAGCAAGTAGAGAAAGCTGATACACCAGGATCTGAAGACTTCCCTGACAGGCAAATCTGAGGCAGTGCCTTCTGGAATCGGTGCTATGTTTAGTTAGTTAACTAAACTTGTCTTGGTATCCCTGCTGTAACTATCCTGTTACAAATCCTGTCACAGCGTGCCTGCTGGGCTGCAGTTCTGGTGAGCTGGTCTGAGAAGGGCAGTCGAGCAGTTTGCATTGCTGTGGTGATTGTGGGCTCTTGTGTAGCTGTACTAATTTATGTCACTGCCCTTGGAGAGAAGCAGAATAAGGAGAAGCAGAAATGGTTTTGTTCCTTTGTCCTTTGGGCTTTCAGAAGCTTAATGCACACCATGTGCAAGAAGTATTTTATGATGACGAAGACATAGGAGGGAACTATCTCAAAGGGACTGTGAATAGTTGGGGGTAGTATAACACAGCGAACTATGTAAATGACACGTTAAGTATTCGGACACAGCTTATTTACATTTCATTCTTTCAGCTGCTAGAGGAGCTCTTTCTAGCGATGAAAGTTACATGGAACAACTTGAAGTTCCTTAAATTAGGATATGTTTTTAAAAGCTGATCAGGAATGTAATATTTACCATGACTTTTCATCTGTGTATTTATGGTTTTACCAGGCTTAAAAGCTGAATTTAGACTTTGTTCTTATGCAGGTTTGAAGCCATCAGAAGGCAAGTTACATAGCACAATGTTTTGGTTCCTGCAGAAAGGAAAAGTAATAATATATTCATTGATTGTGTTCAGCTCTGGTCACTTCAGCTTGACAAGTAAGTGGAATTGTTTCAGAGAGGAACACAAATATTCAATGCGGGAAAAGAATTCACATCACAACACTTAAAAGACTAGGATAATTTGGATAATAGGGTGAAGAAAAAGGAAGAGTAGGAAGGCATATGAATGCTCTGAACAGGTTCCATGTGAATCATGACATGGGTTGGATTCTGTTGTGGATAATGTAAATAATTATACCAGTATTTGTAGCACTTTATTTTGAAAGGTATAAAACAAGTTGTATTTTGGGGAATAAAATAGTCTGTATCTGAAAAACGTTAAGGACAAACCTACTTTGGAAACATCATTATCTTCTATCTGGTGCAGCCTCATAATTACAAAAGTATTTCCAAAATGGGCAAAAGGTATTTTTCTGATTATGTTTATAAGATATTCTTTCCAACTGATGGACCATAAATCAATGCAGAGTTGCTGATTGAGGTACTTAATGACTTCCATTATCACTGAGTGCATTGAAATTCTTAATACTTATCCATATGAGAGACAAGGAACTACTCTATCGTGCAAACAGGAAAATAAAGTTTTGAATAAATATTTAAGTGACTTGTCCAAGGCCATGTAAGGACTCTGGCAGACTGGAGTTTCAATATCGACTGCTTTTATCTCACCAGTTTATTTTTGTATCTTTTGGACTACCTGAAACTGGTATGAGAGAAGTTGTTAGAACCATCCAGTTTTCACTGTCAGAAATTCAGGGTAGGTCACAACACTCAAAATCAGACCTTGTCCTGGACCTTTATGAATCTCTAGAAAGCTTTCTTCAAGCTTCCCTGAGAGAACATCAAGACTCTGCAGAAAGCATGTAAGCTTAGGTAGTGGACACATCCCACAGAGCTCCCTGAAGAATGGCAGCTTCTGATGCTCTTCTGCACAGAATCAGTGAGCCTCTGATCAGGAACCTCTGTTGACTACAGTTTTTCTTATAAGCTCTGCCTGAACAGCCAAATACATAAAGCTTTTTTTCTCCTGCATCTCTCTCTGCGTGTATGGCCTACAAATGTGTCCCTGCATGCACAGAGACGACGACAGTTATTTAGTTCATGATTATAAATCATAAATTCTGTGAAAGTACATGGAACACTTTGGAAACACTTGTTAGAAACACAAATAAATAATTTTAATGAACACTAGTCTTTGATAAGAGCAGAACAAAAAAGCAAGCAAACAAAAACTATCATGAGGATACATGCACCTAGAAATTGCAGAATTAGGTTTCAAAATGTAGTTATTAATTGGCCAGACAAACTAATAGAGTGAAGTCAGGTCTTTAAAACAGCTAAACCGAGTTTTGAAGAAGTAAAGAAGGTTGATAACTCTTTCAGAGAATTACCTGAAGTTAATTTAAGTGGTCTTTCATGAATTACAATGATGTTTGTCTCTAAAGACAGTTTTGCTCTCCATATGCCCAGCATCAAGAACTTAGGGATACTTTTATTTTCCTTTGTAATTATTTTAGAGATGTAGAGTGTTCTGTTTTCAGTAACTACTGGGAAAATAAGATGAAAGTGACCTTTGGAGAAACAATTTTTTGTAGTCTTTGTGTTGGTGTTCAAAAGTATATCTCTTTGGAATAGATATTCAAGGATTCTGGTTTTCAGTTAATTGAATTCAAGCTAATATTTTCAAAAGTTCTGTGTTCTGAAGCATTTCAGAGTTTTGCCTATTGATTCCAAATGTGTGTGCAGTGTGTGTAAGTGTTGCAGCCACGTAGATATGAAATAAAGTTGATGGAAGATGAAAATGAAGTAGAGGTAAGAAAAGTTAACAGGAAAAAAACCCCCAAAACCTAAGAACAGAGAAGGCAAAGGCAACCACGTTACACGTATAGTTCAGGGAGTGTCCTGTGATCCTTACGGACATGTGTACACCTTGTCTCTGTTGTGGCTCCATTTTGGGATGATTTTGCTATCTCTCTGCATAGTTAGAATCATAGAATCATAGAACCATTAAGGTTGGAAGAGACCTCAAGGATCATCCAGTCCAACTGTCCCCCCACCACTTGTTACCCACTAAACCATGTCCCTAAGTACCACATCTAACCTTTCCTTAAACACCCGCAGGGAGGGTGACTCCACCACCTCCCAGGCTAACCTGTTCCAGTGCCCGACCACCCTTTCCGAGAAGAAATTTCTCCTCATCTCTAATCTAAACCTCCCCTGGCGCAACTTGCAGCCATTCATGTTACGAGTGAATTTAGCTGTAGTGTAAGTGTGTTCAGCAAATCTCGCATGCTGTTAATCACTAGAGTAGTTGCATACCTGATGATTGTGGATGAAGTCTTGCACTGATAGAAGAAAGCAGCAAGACGGAGGAAAGTACTTAATTGCAAGCAATGAACACACAATTAAATCCCATTAAAGGTAAAAGGAATTACGTGATTAAGTGTTTTTCTGTTTCAGAGAGAAATTTAAGGACATGTTTATGTAGCTCCTAGAATAGTTTCATTAGGCAGCTACTTTCCTTATAAATACAAGGCACGCACTCTTTCTGTATCAGAGCAGAGGCAATCTGCTTTGTTTTATTTAATTTAGGTGCAGACTTGGGAACCTGGCATGTTGTCAATAAAGCCTTTGAGCAAAGTTTAAGACTCCCTGTATGATAAGAAGTTTGAACAGAGCAAAGAATGAACAGAAAGGAATTTTAGACTTAAATATTTGAAGTAGAGAACAAATGGTCAAAAATTTGTCTCTGTGACAAGTCAGAGCCAAATGGTTTTTTATTTCACACCTCTCTTTCCTCTGCTTTTCACAGCTAAAGGCAGAGAAGCATGAAGACCGTGAATAAATATGACTGAGAAAATATTTTAATATACTGCAAGAAAACAAGCCTGCCCCAGTTCCACAATTGCTGCAGTCTAAATTTACTAGATCAGGTAATATCTGTTTTTTTATTGAGTGATGTCTAAGTATCAGGCTTCTCAAGACAGTTCTGTTCTCTCCATTACTTCCAAAAATGTCCAAAAGAGACTTTTGTAATCTGAAACAGCAGGAGATATCTATCTTTTTCTTTTAACTATGTTTTCTCTAAAATCCAATAGTTGCTTATGACAAAAGAGATTTTACAACCTCTGTAGTGCCAGGCATAGTAAAGAAGACATCCAAATTACTTTGTGTAGTAGCGTTTATATTATCTTTTAAAAAGCAATCTAAACCTCCCCGGTATAAGTCTCGATTCTAATTTTGTTTCCTTAAGCATATTCTCTTATATTGTGCATAGTCCTGATAGGAATTTTGAAGACTCTGGTAATGAATTAACTTGAGCTCAGTTAGAGATGAACACCATGGTTGCTGCTTGCATGGGAACAGCACTGTGGCATAATTCTGTCCTCTGCTTTTCACTTTCATTAGAAGATATTTCAAAGCAGACACAAGAAATAAGGAATCTGTATGTCAGAGATGTTAAATCCAAGAAAATATCCTTCAGAGACATTTCTGAAGCAGCCCTGATTTTCAGTGCTTCTTATAGTGGAGCTTTTGCAGCTTTATTGGTTCAATTGCAACACTGGAAAATGGGATATTTGGAATTTTGTTCTTGTTTGCCTTTAAAAATAAGAAAAAATAATGCAAGAAGATGGAGAAATTAAAATAACCTTTTGTGGTTTTGGCAGTAGAGTACGCAAGCCCCTTGTACTACATGTGTTTCCATGTAGAGCTTCTGAGTGAATGTATCATTCAACAGTTCTTCACCATTAGACTTTTTAGTTCTTGAACTGGTCAATATGTTCTTGGTTAGAAGTGGATGAGAGAGCAGTACATCAGTCTTTAAATTCATGCATGCAAAAGTGGGAACACTTTTTTACCACATGCACTCTATGCTAAATGTAAATTGCCTTATTTTCATTTCAGTGCATCCAGATTGCTGTGGGTGTTTTCCTTCCTTCCTTCCTTCCTTCCTTCCTTCCTTCCTTCCTTCCTTCCTTC
>VWZZ01006308.1:0-66432 GCA_013399095.1 Psophia crepitans | reverse complement strand
CCTTCCTTCCTTCCTTCCTTCCTTCCTTCCTTCCTTTCCTCCCTCACTCCCTCCCTCCCTCCCTCCCTGCTTTGTATTGCACTGGATTCTAAGTAAAAATGGTTTTGGAACAAGGAGCTTAGAACTTCATTGACCAGAAGCATTAGTTAAGGTTTTGGGGAGATGACTCACTCCTGCCTGTTTCCTTGCATCACCATGCTTTCACAACATGCATAGCACCATTGAAAATCTGCCCAAAGCTCTGAAAAAAAAGAAAGAAAATAGCACTATGGCATTTCTGGTTTTCAGAATGTGTTCTTCAAGACAACTTGTAGTGCTTAGATAACTGTTACTTTCTACTACTTTTAACCAATTTCATGTCTAGCAGTGTTAAAGCATGTAGAATTTCATGCGGAGAAAATCTTGAGCTTCTACACAGCTTAATATTTGACAGCAGTTTTTTTTTCTACATTTTTACACTTTTTTGGGTTTTTTTGTTTTTTTTTTCCTCAAGCTGCATTTACTTAATATCTCCCATTCTTATCTCAGAGGAATATACATTCATATCACACACACACCCAAAATATACCTAGCAATTCGGGAAATATCTGTATAACATACTACAAATTACAGCACAAAGAGTACAATATTAACCAGATCCCTTCTGTCTTCATTTAGATGGAGAAAACTCTGTCGTGTGGGGTAATTCAGATTTTAAGGCTCACTGCACATTTGAACTAATTTACCTGTGTTCATTACATCCTTGTTTCTTGAGGATGTAAAACTTCTATTTCTTAAATTTCTTCCTGCAAACAACATTGCTGACTAATTTCTTAAAGATCTTGCTTAAGCATGAGGTCTCAAAGGTGTTCAGTTTTGACAAGCTTAATGAAACTATTGGCCAAAGAGAGTGAAAAGACCATCTTATGTGCCCTCAGTGAGAGAATGGCAGAAATGCCAGCATATGCTTTACTAGACATCAGCAAGTCCATGTTGGAAAGCACCATCATCACATGGGTTCATAGAACACCCAGCTTCAAGATCAAAGCCTGGTTTGCTTTCTGTGAAACACCCTGCATGAAAGACAGAAAAGAAAAGCCTAGTTGTAGAGAAAAGCTGTAGAACTGGGGCAAAGCATTTTCAACAATCTGTTTTCATAAACCTGAAAGGAGCTTGTTAAATGGGGTTACAACTTTTACTTGATGTAACTGTTGTTAAGATTAGAGGCTTCTTTAAAAAAAGTATGCAGACACTGAAAAATGCAATTTTACAACTGAAAGAAACATTTCTCTTAAAAACTAGAGTATGTCTTTTACTGGTACTGCCAATCACATAAATTTAAATGCGTTTCTTTTGTGCCATATCTAAATACATTAAAGGAATATAGTTTAAAAGGCTTGGCTCATTTTTCACTCTACCCAGGAGATGAAATTTAAGATGCTAATAGTTTGGAAAATATCACTTGGAGAACATATGACTTTAATCACTTCTGGTCTTGGCTTGTGCTTAGGGAATTTTAACTGAAAATCTTGCCTGTGTTCCTCCTGCAGATTTTTATGCTCATTTCTGGTTTTTCTGCTTCAGTCACGTGGCTTTGCTTTGTACTTTATGCCTTGGTTTTCTCATTTATTTGTACTGGTGTCCAAACGAACATTATACTTACTTGTCAGTGCTATTTATCTTCATCATTCATATTCACAAAAACTGTATCTTCTGGAAATTTTTGAAAAAAACAAACCTTTTGCTTCGCTGATTGCAGCACATGAACCATATGAGAGTATATCCTGTTACATGAAATGGTAGTCCCAGCATTGAGTTGAAAGGCGATTCAGTTACAGATGAAAGCTATGAGATCCTATGTTACATGCAAATGCCTTTAGACTTCGCAGTCCAGTGCTGGAAAGCCAGAGGTCGGGTCAGAGTTGGTAGCAATCTACAGCAGATTTTTTCCTTGAGAGCTGTAGAAGTGTTATGTCATTGCACTAAGGTACTTAGGACCTCTTAGGTAAGCAAAACTCATCATCTACCACCACAGATACTGCACAATGTAATGACTTTCATAAGCTTACAGAAGACAGTAGTATAAATAAATAGGGGTTTGCTATGGTTTTGGTTTTGTTTTTTTTTTCCTTTTTGTAAGTCTCCAGTGATGGGGACCGGAAAGCTCTTCTTCATCCCAAGTGTTCAATGGTCTAAGTATTAGAAACCTTATTATTTCTGTAAAATGCACTTACAAGCATTTTATATCGCTCTTGAATATGCAAATATTTTCCCTTGTTTTAAATAGGTCTCTGTCTTGGTATTTTTCCCAAGACATAATTTTACAGAGCTATCATGGCCCAACTTCTCTTTTCTTTGATACACTAAATGCAAAGATATTAAATCAAACTTGAAAACAAATCCATACTAATAGCTGAAGTCTGATATTTCCTCTTCAGTTCCAGTACCGTTACGTGTTGCAGTCCTTTCCTTTAACATTTTCTCTTCCACTTCTTAATTCATTACTTGCATCTTCTTCAATTAGACCAATATTTCACAAATGTTCACTAGACCAAATATGCTGAGAGCTCAGAGATAGAGGATTTGCTACATTTCTATTGTCTATAAAACTTATTATAGTATCAAGTCAGCTAAGCCAATTTCTTTTTTGTAAACTATGTTACATTTTATCCTCATTTCCCCTTTATATCTGAGTTTGTATTGTTTCCTTAAAAGTTTGTTCCAAAAATTTGTATACTATAGCCATCAGATTACCAGGTGTGATAATTCCTCAATCACCTTTCTCCCTATTTTTCTCTTGTTAATACTTTGTCCTTTTATATTCACTAATCCTGGATTTGACAGAATTAGTCAAGATTTTTGTTGCCAGACTTAATATTTGTTCTGCTGTCTCTTTTGGGTCTCTGTTGAGTTCACTGAGCTTTTCTTTCCTTTCTAGCATGGTCATTTCAACACTTCTGTTCTCATTATGCATCTTGCCTTTATGTTTTCTAAGCATTTGTAACAAAACCTGAGAGCGTTAATTTGATTTTGGACACTTGCTTAGATTATCCCTGCTGGTTCTTTGCTTAGGACCCCCACTTTTTATTGTCTATTTTTGTTTCTTTAACTGTTTCTTTTATTTCTTTGTGGGGTCTCAGCTCTCAGCTTGACTTCTGGCAATTCTAGCTTTAGCCCTACATTTCTTGATAGCTAAGATATAACTTGCTAATTGGTGCTTTTCCTGTTCATAAACCTGAAGCTTATTCCTGATATTTTTGTTGGAGTGATTAGGCCGGGTGTCCTTTCTGCTCTTCCTTTTCTTTTATGCTTCCTTGATGTACAGATTCTTGATAGCCTTAGGTCTTCAACTCATAGAGAATTCAGGTTCCCATCAGTGCAATTTTGGCACAGTGCAATGCATTAATGAATTTTTTGGGTTTTTATCATTGAACCCTTTCAGAATGCCAAACATAGTACTGTTTATCTTCTTTTTTAACTTAAATTGAGTCAAGTCATGATGACCATATCAAAGCTTAAAATGTGTACTGTGATTTTTGCAGACTTCTCAGTATTTATGAATTTAAAAGAATTTTATTTTTTTTTAAAGTGAAAATATAGGGGAAAAAAATGACAGCTGATGCTATCTGATATTAGATAAAATTCCAACAAACAAGCTGCATATTGGTCAAACTTCAACCTAATTCGAAGCAGGAGAGCAATAGCAGGGCATACTACAGCATTCCTGCTTTTGAGACAATCAGTGACCCACTAATACGGTTCTCCAGTTTCATTACTATTGTTCTTCTATATAAAAGAAAGAAAGATAATCAATGACATCAAGCAAATGTCTAATACACATTAATTCAAACTCCTTTCCAGAAGATGTACGAAATGGATTTATGGATGTTAGCTTCATTGTCGTTAACAACCATCTCTTCTACTATTTAATCCACCAAATGTGCTGTAATAACAATCTTTTAAACTTGTATTTCCTTATACCTAGTTATCTACTCTCCACTTGTGAAATTTTTTTTTCTTTCTTCATAATTTTATTCATAGGCTTGTTTTCCACAAAAATTATATGTCCTCTTCTATCTTTGTCCACCTTTTAGATGCCTTGCAAAGAAAAGATTTTTAAAATCATTATTTCTTCTTTAAGTCAGTTTGTTTTGCAAACCTTCAGTTCTTTCATATTAGAAGAGTGCCTATTGCTTCACTGTTCTGTTTTGTTTGTTTCAAATCCATCTAAAAAGTTAGTTATACTTCCCTGGTTGGCAGTCTTCCAGAATAATAGTAATGCTCAGAAATTGATTGAATAGCTCTGTCATTCTAGAGAGCAAATTAAATCAGAAATGCACCTTTCTAACTGTTGCTCCCTTAATTTCCTTAATCTGCAACCAGTGCAGAGGAAACAGTTCCCAGTCCAATTATCTGGAACACTGAGATCTTTAAAAAATGCACAAGGAGCTCAAGGGACACACAACATGTGGCACTGCAGAGTGGCTCAAGCCAGAACTAACATCCCTGCAAGAAGTTTAATGTATGAGAAAACAAGTAGAATTAAAGTGAAAATTCAACCTTCCATTTTCAGTGTTTTGATTAAGAAATTAACAAGTTGTCTAAAAGTGCTTCATGGAACTCAATTACATATATTTAAGAAGAGTTGGCAACATTACGTAAACCTCATGACACTAACTACAGGGCAATGGTATCATTAACAATGATTTACTTATTGTAAGCTGCTAATCAGTAGTTCATAACTTAGCAGTTATCCTGCTTTGCCATTGCCTGGGTGCTCACCACTGGACAAGGCCCACCATGTACTGATAGATCCTTCCTATGGGGAAAAAATGTGGGTGACACATCTCCGTCCAGACACTCAGACCACTGCTCTTTGTAAGACCACCAGAGTCCACAGAGTGTCCCAGCTGGGTGAACTGCTTTCATTACTACACTGTTGTATGTGCCCACAAAGCCTCAAGAGTTAACAAGCAGGTTGTACGTTAGATTCCTGACAGGTTTTTAAAGAAAGGCTGAAACAGAGCAATTTTGGCTTGTAAATCTCAGGAGACGTTCTTTCTATATTTAGACAAAGTACTTTTCTCAGCCATGTCAATGGAACATAAAAGGAAACATCCCAAGTAGTGAGAAAGAGTCTAAGAACACCATGTGGTGAGATCTTAACATTTATGTCTCCATAGCACTGTTACACATCTTCCACCCCTTTTAAAATATGCTGTTAGAAAAGATGCACAACATCACATACTGGTTTAATTTTTTTGTTAAAGGATGAATATACACCTATCAGCATATATCAAAGGCTTTTTCTGCCTAAAGAACATTATTCTTCTGTTCTGGTGTCTATGGACTTCTCTTTTTGCTTGTTTGAAATGTGTGAGTCTCTCCGAGACCGTTAAGGTAAGAACTTCTGCAGTGTTTCTTTTTCCTGCATTTCATATATATGGATCTCATTGTCTTTTGATCAGAGAGACTCAAGTCCCATTCCAGCCGATAAATTAGAGAAGGAGATTTATTTCTGTCATCATCCAAGGAAAGTTCAGTAGCCTTTCCCCCACAGCCTTGCTTTTGAATCGTATGAACTTTGTGATATAAAAGTTATATCGTATTTATAACATTTTACTTCATTCCTCTAGCTTATTTCAAATGCATATTTGCTCTCTGCTCCCCTCCCAGATGAGAAAATACTTTAAGTGGGTATGTTTACTGCACTTCACAATACTGAGGTCAAAAGACCAGCAACTGTGCTCTGCCTTAGGAAAGAAGCAATAAAAAAAAAAAAAAAAGAAAAAAAAAAGAGTATTTATTCTGGAGCTTCAGTTTACCATCTATGTTTTTATAGAATTATAGAATCCTCGAATGGTTTGGGTTGGAAGACACCTCAAAGATCATCTAGTTCCAACCCCCCTGCCATGGGCAGGGACACCCTCCGCTAGACCAGGCTGCCCAAAGCCTCATCCAGCCTGGCCTTGAACTCTGCCAGGGAGGGGGCACCCACAGTTTGTCTGGGCAACCTGTTCCAGTGCCTCACCACCCTCACAGGGAAAAATTTCTTCCTAATATCCAATCTAAATCTCCCCTCTTTTAGTTTATACCCGTTCCCCCTTGTCCTATCACTCCCTGTCCCTGTAAACAGCCCCTCTCCAGCTTTCCTGCAGGCCCCATTAAGGTACTGGAAGGCCACGATTAGGTCTCCCTGGAGCCTTCTCCTTTGCAGGCTGAACAAGCCCAACTCTGGCAGCCTGTCCTCACAGGAGAGGTGCTCCAGCCCGCTGATGAACTTTGTGGCCTCCTCTGGACTCGCTCCAGCACCTCCATGTCTTTCCTGTACTGGGGACCCCAGAGCTGGACGCAGTACTCCAAGTGGGGCCTCAAAAACATGGAGTAGAGGGGCAGAATCAATTCCCTGCTGGCCACACTGTTTTTGATGCAGCCCAGGACACGGTTGGCTTTGTGGGCTGCTAGCATACACTGCTGGCTCATGTTGAGTTTTTCATCAACCAGCACCCCCAAGTCATGATATCGCTACCAATATACCAATGTTTATGAGAAATGAAGTTAAGAAAATGGAACACAACCAACCATGTAGTTAATGAGTTCCACTGTCTCCCAAGGGACTTAAATTTCATCCACTGTGAAGAATGCTCTGCTTTTTAGCAGTTTCAGCAGAACAGTCTAGATGGGGGTGGGGCAGGAAATGTAATTTTCTTGAACCAATCTATAACACTTGGAATACCACATTTGAATAAAGTGGGCAACTCTTGCTATAACTCAATATGTCTTTGTTTTGTATGTTTGCCTACTTTTCACTTCATGTCATGATTCAACATCTCCATGTATTCTTGTTTAGGAATAATTCATACAGAAAAGACTGAAATAATTGACCCAGTTTTCAACAGAAGAGCTGGACTACTAGATTTTTTTCCCCAGAAAATCTGCGGAAGTATAAAAACAGAAATATATGTAATACAAAATATATTACACAAAAGAAATATTATTCAAGATGGTTTCTGTACTATAAAGTGTAATATTTTTCTTACAGAAGTATGAAGCAGTTAGCTTACAGCTGTTAGTTGGTCAATAAGCCACTTTTTGGAAAACAGCTTCTTTTTTTTTTTTTGTAAAGTAAGCCATACTAAAATATTCTGAAATATGCTGTAGAATTGTAAGCGAAGACTTCCTGTATTTTAGACCACATACAACCATCAGAAATTTTGTTCCTTGAGTGAAAAATGTAATTTTTATTTGTGAGCAAGTATTATGCACAGCCAACAATTTTACTGCCATATGTCTTGTCTTTCAGATACGGGATTTTCAAAGAAACTTCAGAAAAGGGCTTTAGAGTCATTCTGAGAAAAAGAATGCAGGAAGTGTTGCTGTTCTTTTCCTGCTCCGTGACAATTTTTTCCATTAACACACAGTTCATCCTGAATTTGCTGCAGCTTTTAAGGGAAAGACTGCTTTTCCACTAGAATAGTAAAGAGGAAGATGTCTTTCCAGGATTACTTCTCTCCTCCATGTATGAAAAAAGATTTAAAGTCAATATGATTGCAAAGAGTTCCAAAATGAGAAGCCTCTTCCCAGCATATCCAGAAATTATCACCTGTTTGTCTTTTACTTTCTCTCCCTCTTAAGTAGGAGATAAGTAACTGCCTAGCAAACTCTGTTGCTTAAGCCCGTCATTCAGCACCGTGTTCTGCCGCATGCAAGGCCATGCAGTGACATTTTTGACATTTTCTAAAGAAAAAAAAAGGAAAAAAATTATAGTTGGCAGGGGATATTTTTCTTTTTGCAGTCAAGAACTATACAATAAAAACCTGTTTTTCAATTATTTTGGGAGCAAAGTGTGTTTAGGAATATCCGCTGATACTGATCTGTGTTTCAGCTCCCAGTGGCCTTAGTGGAAATTGTACATGCCGCTCAGTGACAGCACATCTTTCAGAATTGCCTTTTAGAATTAAAGGGAAACAAATTATAAGGAGGTAAAGCGTCTCACCTCATGTACAGCCCTTCTCACTGCTTCAGAAAGTTCAAACGATTGTGGCAATGCTGGAAACCCAATCTCATTACGCTAAAATTCCTCAAAGCTTAGGAAATTCCACATTTCACCTGTCCTAAACCTGACAATTCATTAAATGAAGATAAACTACACACACGTTAGCAACCTGTATGTGTATTACTTTACCAGCCTCTTTCAATTAAAATAAAGATTAGACACATTTCAGAGAGTTTTTGTGCAGCATACTACGATTCTCAGTTTACCACCGAAAATACTGTACTCAGTGTATTTTCACAGAAAAATAAATGATCATCTGTATGTGTAAAAAACCATAAGAATTTAGTAATGGCGAGATATAATCCACTGTAATGAATTAGACTCTAAATTTGTTGTGCAGTCTTTCATCACAGATTTTTGTCACTTTTCTTCATCACTGTAGAATAGAGAGGTAATTTCACTAGAATCCATTTCTTATTTGTCCTGTGATGTAGCCACATACTGGTAGGTGTAAAGTCTTGTGATTTAAAATAATTTATAATTACATTTTTCTGCACTTTTGGTTTATGAGTTTCAAGGGGCAGTGAAGAGGAAAGAAATCATTATTAATTCAGAATTTTTTTCCTAATTTTTGGTTTTGAAAATTGTTAATTTAGCAAATATATTTGTATGTCAGTATGTGTATATCACTTCGTTCATATGTATGCACAGACTACAATGTGTACTTTGAGAGAGAATGTGTATGTGTGCATCTTCGAGTGACAGTGTGCCCATACTGTTCTGGATTTTGGCTGGGACAGAGTTAATTTTCACAAGAAACTGGGAAGGGACACACTCTGGACAGCTGACTCAAACTAGCCACAGGGGTATTTGATACCATATGCTCTGCTGGAACAAATCCAGAGGAGACCACAAAGCTGATCAGAGGGCTGGAGCACCTCTCCCACAAGGACAGGCTGAGGGAGCTGGGGTTGTTCAGCCTGCAGAAGGGAAGGCTCCAGGAAGACCTTATTGCAGCCTTCCAGTACCTGAAAGGGCCTACAGGAAAGCTGTAGAGGGGCTGTTTACAAGGACAGGGAGTGATAGGACAAGGGGTAGTGGGTTTAAACTAAAAAGCGGGAGATTTAGATTGGATATTAGGAAGAAATTCTTCCCTGTGAGGGTGGTGAGGCACTGGCACAGGTTGCCCAGAGAAGCTGTGGCTGCCCCCTCCCTGGCAGTGTTCAAGGCCAGGCTGGATGGGGCTTTGGGCAACCTGGTCTAGTGGAGGGTGTCCCTGCCCATGGCAGGGGGTTGGAACTAGATGATCTTTGAGGTGCCTTCCAACTCAAACCATTCTATGGTTCTACGTCATGCTCAGTGTATAAGGGAGAGCTGGCTGGGGAGGAGGGGTTGCACATCGCACCGGTGTTAGATTATGGATTTGAATCTAGAAAGTGAAATGGAAATGAAACGCATTGTGGAATATGTCTTTACAACCTGCGGTTTATGTTGCGTTACAAGCCCTGTGTTTTAGTTTGATGACTATTTGCATAATGAAATTCAATATTCCTTTCCCCAAATATGGTGTTTTCTTTAGTTGGATAGGTTTAAGATTGTGGTGTCTGTCCCGATTAGAAGTTAGTGTCTTGTTTGTGGAATGCATCCTTGAACACTGAATTTCTTTGCTCTGTAACATTTATTTTTAGATCCAGACGTCTTCAGGAGCACTACCGTCTCAGTTGCACTCAGTATACACCTAACCAAGTCTGCAGACGGTATTGATTAGTTTCCTAGTTCATCAGGCAGATAAGGGGCTTCAGACTAAACCGTTTCTTCATTCCCTTATTTTGATGATAAAACTTTTAATGTAAAATGAAATACGTCATTTTCAGGCGTGCTTGAAAAGCAGTGGTAGTCAAGGACTAAATAGTCAGGCACTGCCAATAATAGAGCCGTATCATGTTCCCATATCAAGTGGCTCAAGCCCATGATTATGGCAGCTGAATTCCCTTCTTCACCTAACACACGGGCTACGTGCCGTCCCACACTACTGTCCGTCTGCCTGAAGTAGGTGATTGTAGTCATTTGGCAACCTCTTGAAAGAAGGAGAGAGGAAAGGAGGGGAACACTTAAGAGGGGGATATATGACCTCAGTCTTCAATATGATTGCTGAGAGCTGAGAACCAGGAGATATTTAGGGCAAAAGCCATCATACTCTGTGGGTGAGAGTGTACTCAAAATCCACAGCTACTCGATTTAAAGTAAGAAACAGTATAAACACAACTAAAACAATAGTTTTAGCATATTTATTTACATATATGAAAACAATGTATTATTACACAATCAGGTAGTGTATATACAATATATATTATAAAATATAATAAATATAATAAAAATAATAAATTGCCTTATTGTATAATAATATATAATAACATAATAACACAAAATACCATATTAATATATTACAATACATAGAATATTGTATGAATATATAATATAATTCTGTATTATTATACATACATGGAAAAAAAACTGAATATAGTCCTTTTTTGTATATTTGGATTTCCTTGAAACCAAGTGGAGAAGAATTCAGCTTTTAGCAATCCCTTCAGTAGAAGGAGTATGGAAGAGATAATGGTGCCAAATCAGTTCTATTTCTGGTTTCTGGAAGCTTTGTCCTAGTCAGTCTCCACACATAGACCCGGAACGTGACAAGGAAACATAATTTCTGTCAGCTTTCCTCAGTCTTTAGAATGAAGATGAAGATTTCCTTTATATGGATTATCAAATCTTGTAAAAATGCTAATAGTTAGGGAACAGAAACTCTCTTCCCA
This sequence comes from Psophia crepitans, assembly GCA_013399095.1. Taxonomy (NCBI): domain Eukaryota; kingdom Metazoa; phylum Chordata; class Aves; order Gruiformes; family Psophiidae; genus Psophia; species Psophia crepitans. Next base: position 55,641 of record VWZZ01006308.1, on the reverse strand, counting down.
AGAGTCTGTGGCAAAAGACAGTCAGTGAACATCCGTCTAAGGACTCTCTGAGGAGTAAAGGTATCTTCCAAATCTTCCTTCTTATTTTCACCTTCTGTTGCCTGTTCCTGCCTCCCTGCACCTCTCAAAGAGCTCCTGGGAATGCAGAGAATGCATTGCACAAAACATTTCAAACCCAGAAGATCAGGTTATAACATTTAGATATGATACACATAAAGTACAGCTTTCAAAAATAAGAAAAAACTTTTCTCAGTATTGTGGGCTTTCCAAATGCTGATGCTTTTACCAGTGCTTCTTGACTCTGACGATTTTCTTCAGACTCACAGCAGCTTGTACTGCTTACAGCTCATTGCCTACACTTCTTACATGTGAAACTCCCACTAGTTCAGCAAAACTTAATATATTGCACGGGACATAGCTGAAACTCAGCCTGGAGCTAAATCTTTCACCTGAGGCAGTTAATCAAAGGAGACCACTGGAAGACCTTCAAGGGAAGCAGATCTTGTTTTCCTCCTGTTTTCGCCTCTCAGGAGAGTAAGTCCTGAAGTGAGGGGCACTGGAGCAGTATGCAGGTTGTGGGCCCCCAGGGACTACTGGTCCTGCTTATATCAGTACCAGTTTCTTCATTTTTACTCCCTAACTTGCAGCTCCCAGGCAGTCCCTGCTATCTTCAGCAGGGTGGCCCTGCCAGCACATAGTATCTTTCTCTGGAGATGCAAACAACCGAGGAGTCAAGTTAATTCTGTTTCAAAAGATATTTGAGAGGGCACAGACAAGGAGAAAGCAGCTCTCTGCAGACCACAGAAAGTATTAACTGCTCGCTTTATGCTGGATTCTATCTCCCTGCTTACAAGAAGTGGAAGTGAGATAAATTAAGGTAGTTCATAAGCTCATTCTGGCCTGAAGTCAACAGGGAAAGGATTTGCCTTCGAATGCCTTGTCTAAACTTCAGCTATTTATTTTTTTTATTTTATTTTTAGGTGAATGTAATCTGGTTTTAACATGCCCTTCTTCATTATATTGCCAGATGGGGCTTAGTGGTAGCAGATGAAGTCACATTACCCATGCCACCCTTCCTTTTTAGCCTGGCATGAATATATCGAGCACCAGTTCTTGATAACTTTCAGCTGCTGGAGTGAAGATGCCTTTGACATTTACTTTCTCTCAGGAGTATGAAGAGCCAGCGTAATCATGCCAGACAAATAACTCAGTTAACTCACCATATCATGAGCTGAGCCATTTTGTGTCATGACTCATTCTGACCTCATAAGGTAAGTGAAGTTGGTATTTGTGTTATTTGAAGAGAAACTTCTAGGGAACACCTTGAACACTCCCGGAGTGGCACAATTTAGTATGTCACTATTGTTATCAGCTCACTCCATAACTGTGCTTTGGAAAATGCTCAGGAATGTTCATACCCAGGGAGTATAAAACCAAGTTTATATGGAGCTAGTATGAAGCTAGTCACAAGTAAGAAATAATATTTTTAGGAGTAGGTTAAATTTTGTAGAGGGTGTAGAAGATTAAACTTAGGCAGGATCCCAAGGGAATACAAAGACCTACAAAATACCAGATTCTTAAAGGGTCTCATCCACTCCCATTTGTAGTAAAATAAAACACATGTTCAACTTGCATCACTTCCTTTTCTGTAAAAAAAAAACAAAACCAAAAAGAAAACCCAAAGACAACTAATTTTCAATCCTTTCTTGGGGAACTGAGATTCGTCTTGCCCTGGTATTGGCACACTTCTCTGTCTGCATCAGCAACCTGTGTAACCCAGTAAGATTGGATCTATAGAGCCAAACAGTCCTGAGACACAGTGGGTTTACTTTCAGAGTGAGGAATTTACTTCAGAGTTGCTCTGGTGTCTTCCCATTGACTGAAACTGTATTACCAGTTGCACCACATTAGGTACACTTTTGGGACACAGTTTCTGGTTTAGTTTCATCCCAAAGGAGACCCATCAGCAGCCCTGGCACCCCTGCCCACTGAGAACCAACCTGCACTAGGTGGGGATGATGCACTTAAAAAGCCCTTTCCTGATCCAAACAGAAAAGGCATCACAGATGCCAGCACTGAGGAGGACCACAGCAGAGTCACCTTTTTCATCGCTCACAGGCTCGGCTATGCAGGGTCGGTGATGGTGATGGTTACTTCTTGTTCCCTCCGGGCAGTGGGAGCAAAAACCCACCCCTTGGGCCCACGATGAGGACAGTTGGGGCAGCTCCCCTGCCACAGGCAGGGTGGTATCATTTGTAGTCTGTCTACCCCAGGCGACACATCTAATCTCTCTTCTACTTCTAAAGGATCCCTAGGCACTTAAAAATGAAAGGCTGTAAGTCGCTGCTGGTTTTGTCCAGCAGAGGTGATGAGTATACTCTGTCCAAATAATTTTTCCCTAAAGTTTTAACTGGAGTTCAGTGTTCTTGTCTTCTTATCCTTGACTGAGGTACAGCACTGCAGTGAGATATAAACACCTGTAGACATTTTTTTGTCAAGTGCAAACCACATTTTGCTAATACTGCTCTTATATGTGGAAAGTACTTTAGGGGCTTTTGAGTGCAGTTGGGCCAAGCTACGACACCTTAGTTGAACAATGCATGAGTTAGTTGAGTTGACTGATGAATCCAGATCTTTTGCTATTTTTAACTTTTCTGTGAAGATTATTTTTTACTACACATATGGTCCATGCCATGCTGTGGTATTCTGAAATAACCATTTAGTAGAAAGTTAAAAATATACCTGCAGAGTATAACGATATAGGTAGGGTTAAACACTATAAATCTTCCTGCAGAAGCTTCTGGGGAAAACCCAAAGATTACATTTGAGACCATATTTCCTTCCAGATTGCAAACCTGTCCTAGACGTGCCTAGAGAATAACACTAAAAGATGCCTCCACTTGTCACCTTCAGATGTATCTGAAGCTGGGGAGCAAAGTAAGAGCAATTAAAGCAAATGTTTTCTCTCAGAACATATGCAAGATTAGTCAGGAAATTGGATGATCTTGGCAGAGGGCCTTTATATAGTATTGTTTTGGTCAAAGCAATGTGAGATGCCTGCAGCTCAGAAAGGCTTGAGCAAAACTGGCATGTGGCTCTGAAAGAAGTCTAAAGAAGGGGCTTTGGGGTCATGACATTGACTAAGAAAGAGAGCTGGGAGAATCACCTGAACTGTCACACGATGCTTGGTTTAAAGGGCCAATTCGCTGCCACTACAATGGCAAATTATAACCTGTGAGTTATCTGTCAGAATTATAAAATTCCTCTAAATATTCATCGTTTTTTAACTTAGCAGCAATACTTCTCTTATTATATATTCCACTGCTTCCTACTACAGAGAGCAAATCACTTTTTTCAATGGCATTTTGTGAGGAAAAAAACCCACAAAAACAAAGCAAACAAACAAAACAAAACAAAAAACCCACAACCAACCAACCAAATATCTTTCCAATTTTCATTCCCAAATTTTTGTGAGTAAACCTGTAACCCATAGCTTTTGATATAAAATCCCAATGATTTACAGAAGACTCATTTCTTATTTTGTCTAAGGTGAAGCTGTCTTACCATTTTCATCTGGAATTTTAATCTGACTTCATTTGAACAAAATTTTAAGCTACCACACTGAAGATTTTAATACAAAATATACCTGTATGTATAGCTGCATATAAACTGGAAATCAGGTTACATAATTTGCAGTCTATTCGGCAATCCATTGTTATCAACAGGTGCATGTGTGCATATATGTATCCACATATAGAGAGGAGTAATTACTAAAAATAACGAACATTTTTATAGTATATTATCAACGTGCTTTTATGCAAAATATCTTAGATTTACATTGAAGGAATATTTAGTTGTTACCTCCCTTCATGGTTGATAACATTATAACGTGAAAGGGAATCTAAGATGTCTTCAAAGTGACATTTTTAATAATAACACTACATGACAATTCTGGTTGTATTAGCAATAAATCCATGTGAAAACACTGGTTACAACTTCTTACTGCCCTGGTACAGGTACTCTACCTAACCTCTTCTCAGCAATCTGCCATAAGCCAACAAATTGTACAGCTACTTCATCACATAAATACTTATTCTCTGCTCATCTACACAATACTTTATATTACATTGTGCTCACCAGTAGTGCATTGTTTACAGGTTTCCCAAGAACTGCTTTGCATTTTTATCATCGTATTTCTCAGGTCCCCTTGGAGTCTGCAAAGCATGTTTGGTTTTTTGTTAAGTAGGTACTTTTCAGTGTATTTCATGCTCTCTATATATGCTGAACAATATCAGAAATCTTTACTCACTACTACTTTGATTTTATAGTTCCTGCAGGAATTGATTTGGCAGTCTCAGACTCTTCTCACTGCCTTATGATCAACTCCGGCAGATTATGTAAAAATAAAAGGTCCAGCTGCACCAGTATAAGGTTATTAAAGGGATTATTCAACCTGAACCTTCAGGCGTATCCTAGCCCTCTGTATATTTAACGACTGGCTAGTGCTATTTAATGGGAAGATAATTAGGATAGGATTTGTATATTCATGCTGGTGCAATTTCCTAATGCATTAATGGTCAAGTTTCTCATTGAAAAGTGTTAATGAAATGCATGAATAAAGGCAGTTGTGTTTGTTAGGTGCTTTTCAACCACGCTAACAGTTGGTACTAGTAAGAAAACATACAGTTTTTCTAACTGCAGAAAAAATTGACCAAATATAGCATACATTTTCAAACAAGAAATATTGAACTGCACTATGACTTCTTTAAAATGTTTCCCTTGAGGCAGCATCCTTTTCCATGTATCCAGCCTCAGTAACCTGGTTTTCATTCATGAACTGATCATGTAAAGAAACAGGTCTTCTTGATAACAGTGAGGTGATTTTACAGTGATGCATTGGCAGAACTGTATAATACCCAGCAGATGTCTACTTCAATCCCTTTTTTCTGACTAGCCTCACACAGTGGCATCCATTCTTCCACTCTCCAGAGGAACTACTTTTATACTTTCTGGAGTAAAGTAAGTGCTGGAGGTATGGCTGGCTGTGATTGCTTCTTTTATATGTTCCTGAAAAAACATTCTGATACATTATGACTGGATTTTTTAATCTATGTTAGATAACACTGGCTGACCCTTAAATAGTGTTTCTAAATGCTGCAGAAATGTCCCACAGTATAAAAAATTACCACTGTTATTCATGGATAGGCGGAAATTACCTACATCATTACTTTTACTTTCCAAAGCACTGAAATGCTTCAAAGACAGAATGCAAATTGTTCCCAGCCTGGAAGAATCAGATGAGCTTAAATTTGACCTTGGGAATATATTAATCAGTACTATTTTACCTATATGTTGTAGTTGGATATTGTTGTTGGCTAGAACTGACATAACCCCGGCAAGCTGAACAAGTATTGCTGCAGACATGAAGAACTGGCAGGTATGACTTTCATTGTGTGAATGTGCAGTGCTCATGGACCTTTTTGCCAGTCCAGAGGACTGGGCTGTGTGCTTTAGTCCTTTCATAGAATCATAGAATATCCTGAGTTGGAAGGGACCCATANTTTATGTCCTTTTTGTACTGTGGCACCCAAAACCACACACAGTACTTGAGGTGAGGCCACACCTTTTGAAATGGCCTGAAAGTTTTGATACCTAACATCCAGGAGGGCAAATGAACTATTAATGAGTGGCTCTGGGCGAGATTGTGCCTACTATTTAGTGTGGACCATATCATGGGTGTGGGGGAATGTGTGACCCTTCNATAGAATCATAGAATATCCTGAGTTGGAAGGGACCCATAAGCATCATCAAATCCAACTCCTGGCTCCACACGGGACCAGCCCAATTAGAGCAGATGACTGAGAGCGTTGTCCAGACACTTCTTGAACTCAGCCAAGCTCGGTGCTGTGACCACTTCCCTGGGGAGCCTGTTTCAGGGCCCGACCACCCTCTCGGTGAAGAGCCTTTTCCTGATATCCAACCTAACCCTCCCCTGTCACATCTTTGTGCTGTTCCCTCGGGTGCTATTGCTGGTCACCAGAGGGAGGAGATCAGCGCCTGCTTCTTTGCTCCCCCTTGTGAGGAAGCTGTAGGCCATGATGAGGTCTCCTCTCAGTCTCCTTTTCTCCAGGCTGAACAAGCCAAGGGACTTCAGCCTCTCCTAATGCATCTTTGTGGACCATATCATGGGTGTGGGGGAATGTGTGACCCTTCTTCTAGCTAGTTTTCACTTTCTACCATGTTGCTTTCTCTTTATTTTTCCATCTGGTGCTGAAAGTCAAGGAGAGTTATGTGGGTAATGAGGAGGAAGAAGCTATTGGTAGAACAGTTGGTTGGGCTGTTCAAAGGTGAGTATCAATAATAATGACTCATTTTAGGAATGCTAAAATAATTTATTTCATCCTTTTACTGTTGGTTTTGAATGGCATATTCCATTTAATTTTTAACAGTTAACTTCGAAGGGTTATACAACTACAAAAAAATTTTCTTTAGTTTCTAGATTATTGAACTATTTTGATGAGCAAATATTCCCCAAAGATTTTAAATGTTCTTCTTAATTTGATAAAAAATAATGAAAAAGTGTGTTGTGACTGATCTTGTATTAGCTTTCAAACTATTTACATGGTGGTTTCACTTCCCTATTTGCTTAACTGAGTTTTTATAAAATCAAGTTAAATGACTAATTTTTAATATATATGACTTGAATCTGAAACTAATCACTTGACCTTCTAAGTGGGAATTATAATTCATTTATTCTTTTGTATTTTTTTAAATTTATTGTCTGTATTTATACTACAGCTTTTTACAGATTTTATAGCCTTGAGTTATAATAACTGAAACTGCCTCTTCTGGTCTGCCAGCTTCGGTGAGAATAAGAATGCACCAGTTTGCTAAACGCATTTTCATCTTGCCCATTCATCCATAGTTTAGAAGCTACCATAAAGCTACACTCATTTAAATTCCTTACAATGCAAAAAAAAATGTATTTCCTCATCTATCAGAGTTATGAAGAGAGGTGTAATCTATAAATCAACTTTGGGTTTCTGTCAGTTGTTTTTGTTTGGGTTTTGGGTGGTTTTTTTTGTATTTGAGAATTTTCTGATCTCTTTCTCTGAGGATTAAAAATCATGTCTCAAGGCAGGCCATTAAGAATCATTTATCTATCTGAGATTTGTAGGTACAAGAAAAATGGTGGTTTGACTTGATCAAGGAAAGAACTACAAAAAGAAGAAACTCAAATTCTCTATTAGTTCTGCTCTGTTGGAAGCTAGGCACTGCTATAGTTTTTAAATACATTGCATTTCACTATACAAATCATAACGACTAGCATATTTTTTATGATAAATTGGGAGGAAGAGAAGAGCATGATATTGTGTTTTCACAACTTGCAAGTGGTTTCTCTTTTTTTTTGAGTGGCTTAAAGTAGAAGATGGGAAGTAGGGCTTCGCTAGGTTAGCAGGGGTTTGTTCACAAGGCAGACCTAATAGTAGAATTAAGGTTGTCAAAACTAGCATTTCTAGTTGTTAAGAAGTACTTGATATGAACACTATTACTGCCTGTAAGCAAACACTTTCTAAACTTTAGTAGGAATGATTAGAAAACGATGATTGCAGTGGAAGATAACAACATAGGAAAACAAATTAAGATTTTTTTTATCAATAAAGTCTCAACGGCCTACCAGAATTCTTAAATATTCATCTCCACTATTTGTTATATACCTGAGAATAAAAGACAACAATGGGACTTCTATCTTCTACTGCACAATCTTTGGAAGCAGAGATGATGCAAAGCAAAAGACTGGGTCTAGAACCTATGCAGTCAAAGTGACAACTCTGAGTCATAACTGACTCAGAAATGCAAGCAGGTTTTTAAATTATTATTATTTTTTTAATTTAACATGCTAAAGGCAGACACAGTGCATGAAACAAGTAGTATACATAGTGAATTATTATTTTATAAACTTCTGCTTTATTAAGGTGCATGTACAATTATTTTTAAGTCCTTGTATTGAAATGAATTCTCACAGCATTGCGAAATATCAGCAGTATTATTGAGCACTGTGTTTGTGTACCAAGTAACATTATGAACTCAATATTCACTCCCTTCCCGATACCTAAAATAGCTGTCAGCTTCTGACATTCCAGTCTCTGCAGAATAACAAATAGGGGATTTTCCATATACCGCGTTCTTGGCACTGTCTTAATTGCATTTAAGCCAGAAGCTGTCAGAGCCAGAGTACTACTGCTGAGTTATTGATACTAGCCAGTCCTGCCTTATGTTTCTTCCTGAGGACCGCAGAATGCAAGTTAAGCAGGGTTCGGTGAGAGTAAAGGTGATGTGTTTTCTGCTCAACTATCAGGCACTTGGGATCACAGCTTTCTTCCAAGAACAGTACAGACTGCATTGCAGCTGCACCCGGATGTCTGCAGTGACCACCCAAAGATCAGGATGCTGCAGAGGCTATGGCAGTTTGACCTTTGGTCTTATCTGGCAAACCTGTTTCTATACAGGGCACCTGAGACCTGCAACACCTTCCCAGGCTTCAGTTGTGTCAGGATCCTCAGAACGTGGAAGGAAGAGAAAGGCTGGTATGGAGACATCTGGATGTGAGGACCATATATGTCTTAGACATAGGTTGTGTGACTCCTTCCACTCTTATGTTAGCTTTCAGCAGCTCCAAACCTGTGCTGGCCCACAAGCAGGCAGAGTGACAGCAGAGTGTACTTTAGGCAACCATATGATACTTTGCTTTTCTTGGAAGGCACTGGATCTCCAAGAAGCTTCCAAGGAACATGCAATTGATGAGCTGTCAACTGGCTGGGGACCACTGTGGCAGAAAAGGAAACATTGCAAGGAAGTGTGCTTTCATGCTTTATATTAGTTGAAAAATTGAAGTCTAATTTAGTTTCAAGGAAACTGTCTCCTTTAAAAATGAAATTTGGACTTCTCTTTAGCAGGGAGATGGAAAAAGAATCTGCACATTGGATACTTAGCTCTCAGCCTAGTGCCAGGTTGTCCTTCTTGGCTTCTTTCAGAAACAATAATCAGCAAGATCAGGCTTCGGGTGGAAAAGACATACAGGTCTTCCTGGAAGGCATAGTAAGAAGTGCTTAAGTAGGCACATGGCATATAGAACTGATTTTTTCTTTCTGTCTTTCTTTCACAGATGTACAGCAGAGTATGGAAAGAAAACAAATAATTAAATTGCATTGCTTCTGTGAACTTCTGCCTGTTAGCGTGTCTGTTTCTTGGCTGAGTTCATTAAACAGCAAGAATAATATCATCTAGGTTAGAATCAGAAGTAGACACGACACCTCTTAAAATTAACAAAAAGTTTCATTTCCGTTCTTTTTATATGATTCACAATCAGTGGTAGTTATCTACTAACACATACTTTGTCCTGACATATGTCAACTTGGGTGTTTTTAATTATGTTTATTTTGTAGTGATTATTTTTGGAATAGATTAGGTTGCAGACTTATTACATTGACTAATAACTTGTATGAATATATTCATTTAATAACGCTCCAATTTTGCTTTGCTGATCTTTCTTAATAATAGAGAAAACTCATTATAATGAAGAATTTTAATGTTTATGTCAGTTCCTAATGATCACTGCTGTATTCAAACTGTTGATAGGCCAGCTTGGAGTTTGATGATTAGGATGTAGAGGCAGAAGACGTTTCCAGTCCAACTACTTAAGATTGCTGAGACCAGTTTCTTACGTTGTCTAATATTATCCAACTTGGTTTGCTAGAGGGACTTGCAGACCTACCCTGCCCAAATGTACCTGTTATCTCTTGCAATCTCTTGAGGTGACAGACTTTTTGTTCTATGACTGTACAGTGGTTTACTGCAATGAGGTCCTGATCTGTGACCTGTGAGGTACCTGTCTGCTAGGTATTTAGTAACACAAATGAGTAAAAACACTGCTAGCACCTGCTTATCACTGAATACAGAGAGTAGACTTATGTCTTGTAAAAAAAACAAAAGGGGGGGGGTTCTGAGTGTGCTGTGCACATCGTAGCTGGTGTAGATGGCCACTCGTTCTGCACAAAGCCTTCAGTTTCCCTTTTGTCCTCACACAGAGGAGCAGAAACAGGTAGAGATAAGGTTCTTCAGCCTATGAATTGTGTATGAGACAGGGAGAGACCATGTGAGGGACCAGCTGTGAGAAGTACTTTGTTCTATAAGGAGTTACTCTAGGCGTATCTAGTCAATTCTTTCTGCTTCCTCCTGATGCTGCACAATCTGTCCTTCCTCCCCTGTTTCTGAATAGTACAGTAGCACAGATTCCAGTTTCACCTTCAGTCTTGCACTTGTGCTTAGCCCTGGATGTCCCTCTGCTTAGATGGCTAGAGCATTGAAACAAGCCATTTACACTTGCAGACAGGCCCAGAAGCAGTGCTACCTGTGAGTCACATTTATGAGTCTGTCAGCGTCTCGCTGTTCGAGAAATCCTTTTCTCAGCTTGGTCTCCATTTTATATGAATGTAAATGAAGGCAGAGAAGTTGCTAGGAGGCTAACTCTTCTGTTACACTGTGCTGTAGGAGTATCATGTAATGCAAGGCAATAGTCAGATTTTCATTTATTAGATATGACCGACCAGACCCATTAATACTTAATGGGAATCAGAGTGTTGGATACTCTTATCCAGGATATGCAATGGTTCTCCAGAGCAATATAAATTGCTTTAAATCCCGGATTCTTCCAAGTTAGGCGGTATTTCTGCAGGACTCCATAATGATTGAAACTGATGGAGGCACTCACCCTAATGGCTTTCTAATCAAATTGGAAAAGATTATTTTTCAAGAATGGAAGATTATCTCTGAAACTTGCTTCCTTTCCTTTGGCCTACAGCTGTCAAAAATGCTTGGCCTTCAGGTCACTCAGCAAGTTTCATTTGTTGTCCCAAACTTGTTTTACAGCAATGGAAGAGGTAAATGGTAAAAATCTTACAATCAGTGTACTAGGAAGACTTAATATCATGTATATATTTCTACATATGTTCGTGTGTTCATATGTTTGTGTGTGTGTACATGTGTATTTTGTCCTCTGCTCTGTAGGTTTTATGCAAATGCGTATCTTGATTTTACATCTAACCAAACACTCCTAAGAGATACCTTAAACCACAATATTTTCTTAATTCAAGGTGAGGTAAACCCCAGCCAGCAACTTAACGTCACACAGCCGCTTACTCACTCCCCCCTGGTGGGATGGGGAAGAGAATTCAAGGTGTAAAATTGAAAAGACTCATGGGTTGAGATACAGACAGTGTAACAGGTAAAGCAAAAGCCACGCACACAAGCAAAGCAACCCCAGGAATTCATTCCCCACTCCCCATGGCAGGCAGGGGTTCAGCCATCCCCAGGACAGCAGGGCTCCGTCACGCCTAACGGGGACTTGGGAAGACAAACGCCATCACTCCAAACATCCCCCCTTCCCTCCCTTCCCCCAGCTTTACATGCTGAGCATGACACCATAGGGTGTGGGACGGCCCTTTGGTCAGTTGGGGCCAGCTGTCCCGGCTGTGTCCCCTCCCAGCTCCTTGTGCCCCCCCAGCCTCTCGCTGGTGGGGGGGGGTGAGAAGCAGAAGAGGCCTTGGCTCTGTGTAAGCCCTGCTCAGGGACAGCTAAAACATCCCTGTGCTACCAACACTGCTCTCAGTACAAATCTAAAATATATCTGCATACCAGGTACTATGAAGAAAATTAACTTTATCCCAGGCAAAATCAGTACAGAAAAACACATATCTTCTGGATAAACTGCTTCTAAATTTGAGATTATATTGCTACTTGAAAAATGTTATTTTTCATAGAAGAAAAACTCAAAAGGTTTATTAGAATTTTAAGTCCACTAATAAAAGACAAGAAAATGTTAGATTTCCCTTCTTGTTTTGATTGCTTTCTCAAGGCAGGGAGTTTGTTGTTTCTCAGCATTGCAGTAATGCCCTTCAGTTAGTTCCATCCCCATCATTAGTCAGTTTCTCAACTGTCCTGTGCTTCAAGTCTCTCTCTTGAACACCTGTGCTGTGGGACCAAAAGAATTGTCACAGGACTGGAGGACAAGATATATAGCGCTGCTGGCATGGGATTCTGGATGTTCTTCCTAAGTCCATTGTTGCTTGTTGTGGTTTTACCTCAGCCAGTGGCTGGGCACCATGTAGACCCTCACCCAGTCACCATCATCGGAAAGGGGGAGAGAATCAGAAGAGTGAAAGTGAGAAAACTCGTGGGTTCAGGTACAAGAGTTTAATAAGTGAAGCAAAAGCCACGTACACAAGCAAAGCAAACCCAGGAATTCATTCCCCACTCCCCACGGCAGGCAGGGGTTCAGCCATCCCCAGGACAGCAGGGCTCCGTCACGCCTANCACTATCAGCGCTGCTTCCAGCACAAACCCAAAACACAGCCCCATACTGGCTACTATGAAGAAAATTAACTCTCTTTCAGCTTAAACCAGGACATACACCTACTGTGGGTTGTTGGAGCTGCAGGCCCTGGTCTGTGCCCCCACCCCAAGCATGCTCTCCCTGAGGTGGGGGCACCACTGTTTGTCCCACCACTGGCCTGACTCCAAGGTTTCCAGGAGTCTGCACCTGCATTGGCTCTAAATGAGGGGGCACACTTGCCCAGCACTGGGTTAGAAGTAAGATTCAATAAGAAAATAGAACAGAATGTAGCGATCAAACATAGTGCTCTGAAAAACAAACTGGTCAGCCACCTGCTTACATGTGACTGGACCCTTTCACCTCCCTCCTTTTTCCTGTCCTCATTCCTCCCTGATCTGCCTTGATTCCTCCTATTATCATCCTTCCATCTCTCCCCTAAACATCCAATAAGGATGGTATGATCCTAAGCATCTCATCTTCTCCATCCCAAAATTTTCTTTACCCTGCATCCCACCATTGATCCTATACCCCTTTGAAAGGAACTACCTTTGTCAGGCAGATAGTTTCTTTGGTGGGTTTCACACCAGGGATGATGACCTAATCACCTGTGTAAAAATTGAAGTGTTTTCTGTTCTTCACTAGCCTGATCTCTTGGGTTCCTCCACTTGTCAACAATCCTCCACCTGCTGCTGATTAGCAATCTGAGTAACCTTTAATCAGATAAACCAACAGAGTTAGTCTCCAACTATGGAAGATTTTTTTCTACCTACAGCTATTTCCTGGAATAATTTATTCAAGAGGCTGAAACAGAAGAATAGAAATAGAAGAAAAGTCCCCAGGTGAAACCCAAGGTCTAGACACACTTAAACAAAAAACTGGGCAAATGTGTGTTTGTGTGAAGGAACACATGTGGATGGAGGGGTACCTACTCCAAAGAAAATACTCTCACTTCAGGGAATTAGACATAAAATTTAAGAGGGGCTGTGGCTTGTCTTTACATAACACTGTGTGATTAACAAGTGAAAACCTGTTCTCAGATACCCACAAAAGGCTTGATGTAGCTTTTCCTCCTTGACATTGAATCAAGGAAACATGGGTCCCTTACTGACCTCAAAAAAAGAACAGAACAGAACTTCAGTGCTGAGCAAAGATCGCAATTGTTGGAAGTAAACTACAGTCCCAAAGGCTCACCTTAAATGAGGAGGGGTCTGCACTTCAGAAATGATGGGAATGCAACCTGTTGGGGTTTGGGAAGAAAAGTACGTAGGTTCCCAAACCATAACTATTTGCAAGATAGAATAGAATAGAATAGAATAGAATAGAATAGAATAGAATAGAATAGAATAGAATCATTAAGGTTGGAAAAGACCTCAAGGATCATCCAGTCCAACCGTCCCCCCACCACCTATTAACCGCTAAACCATGTCCTTCAGTACTGCGTCTAACCTCTCCTTAAATACCCCCAAGGACGGTGACTCCACCACCTCCCTGGGCAACCTGTTCCAATGCCTGACCACCCTTTCCGAGAAGAAATTTCTCCTAATCTCCAACCTGAACCTCCCCTGATGTTCTATATTCATCATTATTTATACTATCATTTTCAAATATGATTTTGGTTAGCAAAGGAAAGATGATATGAAAGCTAGATATGAAGCTAGGAAGAGTGGTTAGGCAAAAAGGCTGTGCATATGCATAGCCTGAGACGTATAGATATTTTCTTGGCTGTCTGGTTTCTAACAGATTGCTGGTTTGCTCTTGGCTCTTATTTTTTACTGCACTGTAAATCTGCTAAACTCCGATCTGTTGCAGACATTTAAGCACCTATGAATTTGCACAATTTGCAACGGCATTTGCAATGCATGGGCAGGGGGGTGTTGCATATATAAAAGGCAGAAGTTTATTTGTGGAAACCCATAATAATGCACAGTAGGTTACTGAAGTATGTAGGATGAACAACCGTAATAATAATGATATCATAAATTTCTAAATTGCTGTTTAGGGAGTGAGGCTTGGGGAGGCTGGTAGCAAAGGTACAAGAATTTTCCTGTAATTGCTCTATAGTCATGTAAGTCAGACTCTTTTCTTCTTTTTTTTTTCTTTTTTGGTGTTATTGTCGATGAGTAATCCCAGTTCATGTGAACTGGCTGTTCTTGTAGGTAACATTCTTGTTCCTTGTTCGGCAAATTTGAAAAATGGCTTTTGTGTGCATGCATGTACACATACAAGTACACATACACGTAGTTTTACCTGCTATTATCTGCAAAAGCCTATAAAGCCTCTTTTTGTTTTAAGAAAATGAAACATGATACTTGAAACACACACAGCTTGTGCTGTCGCTACATAGACTTCCCTGTTTATAAAATGGGATTGTCAGAACTCAGGAAAGACTCGTGCTTCTTTTTGATGCTGTGAATCAAGAAAATTGAATCAAGGAAACGCTGGATTTCTTCGAGTGTCTTGTGCATAAGAATTGCTGGCAATAAACAGCCTCTTGCCCACACACACATCCTCCCCATATGCCTTGAACATTCACCTCATGGCTTCTTTGTTTCTCCTTCTTTTTCTCCTTTTTCCCTAGATCACTTTCTTTTGTCTATTTTGTGTGTAGTTAGCGTTATTCTCTCTTTTGGTCTTGGCTCTGTGCCAGCTGCCTCCTCCCAGGAGGAGACGTCTCAGAGGGCAACTGCCTGTTCTGCTCACGATGGTGTTTGTTGAGGTGGATGGACATGTGGATGAATTGATACTTCTACATCTGGGAAATATATGCAAGGCCACGATCAGTCCACACATCCCTCTCCACAAACCAGCACCAGAGCGGCTGTATGAATCGCATATTACTCAACAGCCTCTTAAGCATTAAAGAAGGCACAATCTCCTACCAGTTTCCAGGGAACTGTACTGAAGAGCATTTCATTGTACCTTGAAGGGTCAACGGAGAAACAGTTTGTAAAATTATGTAGCATGCCAGACCTTTAAGCTCTGTGCAGCTGACCTATATGTTCGCATGCCGTTATTCAATTTATCTTTGTCAATTGCCTAGTGCTAAGACTAACTTCCCCGTTCACCATTTCTTCAAATTTACTAAATGTTTTATACTAATTATTTTAAATATCCAGAGCTCAGTACAATACAGACCTCTTTCTCTCCACACTTAGTGTGTTTTAAAGCATTACCTGACTTCTGAGATGTCCAAAACTGATAGAGAATTTAAATTCAAGAAAAACTACTGAAAATAATTTTTATGAGCACACATAATTCAGTGGGCTTCTGGCTGCTATAATATCCTTTCTGAATCAAAACCACAGCTCTTCTATATGTCATACACCCCCATTTAGTGTGGATAACCTTGGCAGAGTATTGGACTGTTAAAGCAAATTCTAAAGAGTTTGCATTCCTAAATTATTCAGAGACTATAAAAATGAACAGTGAAACGTTTTGTGCTCAGTAAAAATACCCCAGTGCTATTCCTTGCTTTAAGTGTATCCACTTTCTGCTGTTGCCGTTCCTTGTATCTCAAAACTCTGTTCTCAGGTGATTCTCTAGTTTATACAGAACAAAGGTTTAATCACTGCACTGTCTCCTGACTCTTTGGAGGTCGGATTTGGCAGATGTCCCTGGTGCACTGCTGCAGGGAGGGTCCCAGGTCACAGCTGGGGTGCCAGGCTGGCATGACAGCAAGCACAGCTTGTGCCTTCCTTGAAGCGCTGGGTGCCGGGGTGTTCAGACAACATGGGTGGACCTCCTCCAAGCCCTGGGCTCTGCTTCCAGGTATCCCTGCCAGCCTGTGGCATCTTGACATATCTTATGTGCCTTTTCAAAATGTCCACAGCTGCAGCCCCTGCAGGAGCAGGGCCAAGAGTCACCTAGCTCTGTACTACCAACTGCAGAGTCAAGCTGTGGGTCTATCAGCCTGACACCACATCTCACTGCAGGTATGCAAGATGAACAACTCTAATAACAATGACATAATACATTTCTAAATTGCAATTAGTGAGAGAATAAGGCTTGGAGAGGCTGTTAGCAAAGCTGTATGTGTATAGCCCCTGAGCAGCACTCTTGTTCTCACTTTCAGCCTTCTACCTCTTTTCTGCTGCAGCTGATCTGTGCCCCCATGCAGTGAGACCTGTGCAGATGGACTAACGGTCTGTGTCAGCACCAGTGCTGCTGACTTGGGGAGAGCAGGGACTGCAAACAAGCACCAGCGCTAGATGAAGCTCCAATGGTGCTGCTTGGGCTAATGTCAAACCTCAGCAAAGGTGTTAGGAAACAGAACAGAGGTCTAGAAACCATTTTCAAAACTGTCTGAAAAGTTTCTGTGACATAGTGATTGCCATGACAAATCCATGGCTTATGCTGCCATCTTCATGAGAACTAGAATATGACCCACAGAATAGATACAGTTTTAGAATACTAAACATCTAGAGGCTTATAAAAAATAAGGTAAAAAAAATGAGAACTGTGAACACCCTTGTGTCTACCTCGAAGACAACTTTATTGGAAAGTAGAAGGCCAGCAAGGCAGATGACTTAAGGTGAATAAAGAAAGAATGTTAATGGAATGGCAAATTATTTTAAAGCACTTAACAATTTCATATAGCAATACACAAGATAATGTGTCCCTTTGCCATAGATAAATATGTAAGACCTCGATGGAATCTGCTGTTTATAGTCCCCGTTATTCTACTTCTTAGTTGTGCATAGGCACAAATAATATTGAGTTAGCTGAATTTAGTTTATTTCATTGGCATCGGAAAAGCTGCAGCATATCCTATTATTACCCTTGACACCGTAAGCCCTGATCACAGACCTGTATAATACTGAGAACTAGAGGAGGGAGATAGTTCAAGTTTCCAAAAGCTTATGCTTTAAGGATATTAAGAACTGTAATATGCATGCAGGGTATTACTGTCCAAATTCCAGTGTGAATTCTGTATTTTTAAATTGTGATGAGAAGAAGGAAAAAACTGATTTAGATATAAAACAAAACAAACAAACAAAAAAAACCCTAAACAAACCCCCTCTCCTCCCCAAAAACCCCCAAAAAACAAAGAAGGAAAGAGGGGAGATATAGGAGAAAATATGAAGAGATTGATGGAGAAAATGTGTGAGGGTTGACAGGAGAAAGCAAAAGGAATGGCTGGAGCTAGCAGCTAAGTAGAAAGACAAACAACATTCAGATTAAATACTACAGAAAACAGCTTTGTATCATCATCAGTGTTGAAGGTCAAAGCCTCAAATGTTTCTGCAGCTGTTCTTGCCAATATAAGTCTCCGGCTGCCTCTATTCAAAATAAATCCCGGATACTATTTAAGTGATAGCTGGCATATACATTTCAGAATTTGAGGAATGCGAAGCTTTCTTCAGACATCATCTGCTGTAGTGATTTATCATGGAAGTGAGCTTTCAGTGACTCACCTGGTGGGAATAAACAAATATTTTTCTGTAGTAGTAATGGCAGAATGATTAAATAACAACTATCTTAAAGTAATGCTTATGTTTCCTTATGCATTCCCTACGTGTGTTTTTATTTATTATTTCTATTATGTTTTGGTGCTCTCCAAACAGGTAAAATACTTATAAAAATTCCAAAGACTCATTTTTCAAAGGGAGCAGGCAGTAAAGAGCTTCTGCCCAACAAGCCTTCAGCCGGGGGTCTGACAGACATATGGCAGATTTTTAAAGTGAATCTAATTTAGCAAATGTCTATACTGCAGTCACTTCTGCTCTGCACTAGCCTGCGCTAGATGGTTTAAGCAAAATCATATATGCATATAAAAGTTGTCATCTCCTCAATACCTGCAGGACAGACAGTCACTACAGACTGAGATAGTCAAACCAGATGGCTGGAGAATCCCTTGGTTGACCAGCGGGAAAAAGCATTGATCATGGCTTGACATTCAGACAGTGTGCCTTGGCCAGCTTCATGGTCTGCAGAAATTCAGTATCAAGCCTTGCAATAGAAACAGCACCATTGGTTTGTTGTACCATGATCCAGTGGCCCAGTGATCATGCCCACGAACTTCCTTTCCTCTACCTTAGTTACAGAAAAGCTCAGAAATGGAAAAGCAAGAATCTCATCTGCTTTGTATTTTCCTTCCATATATTGTAAAAATCAAGATTGACTCTTTTTTCCTCCTGCTTGACTCCATGGAAAACCTCCAATAAGGCATCCTCTCCCCACAGCCCTGAGAAAGCCCAGCCGCACACAAAGCATTGCTTTGCCAGCACTTTTGGCATCTCCCTGCAACTCTTAGATGTCATCAGCAAATCTCAGCTGGGAGCCAGACTGCCGGAAGGCGGCAGGCAGGCCCTGCAGGGCCACCAGGATTGGCGAAACTGCAGCAGGAGTGCGCATGATTTAGAGATGCAACTTGAGAAAACCTACAGGTGTACTCACTGCATGCAGCTGAGAGTATCTCTCAAGTCTCCTGAATGCAGGGAGGGAAACTATCTCATGCAGAGACTATTTCAACAAAGCCATTTTTATCATGTCGTCATATTTACTGTCTCACTGGAGTAACAAAATCGCTGCGGTACCGGAAACCTGGGAGCCCCACTGATGGGCTTTTCTTTGCTGACTGATACATTGGAAAAACTTCTTTACTCAGTTGTTCTCACTTGTTTCCAAACAACTGTGAAAACTTTGCAGCTTCCAACCTTTCAGAAGAATTTTTTGTGTAAAACTTTTGCTTCATTGACGGGCAGAATTAAGCAGGAAAAATAAAAGTCTTTCTAACAACCAGAAAGAGCTTTTCTAAAAAAGCCATTCTCACAAGCCTGTGAGTTGGCAAGGTCTTATTCTTCTTACCTTGAGACAGGAGATGCATGCTGTTCAACTTAAAACAGGAGAAAAGCAATCAGCCATTCCTATAAATTCCTGTAAATAAACAACTAACTTCACAAATTTAATCTCAAAAAGTCAAATTGTTATAG
Organism: Psophia crepitans; assembly: GCA_013399095.1. Classification (NCBI taxonomy): domain Eukaryota; kingdom Metazoa; phylum Chordata; class Aves; order Gruiformes; family Psophiidae; genus Psophia; species Psophia crepitans. The sequence continues at coordinate 36,318 of VWZZ01006308.1, read as the reverse complement.
ATTCATCCTCCTTCAGTTTTGCTCCATTACTAACCTGATCACAGCTCATTAGTTTCAAGCAAGGTCTAGTATGGCTGTGACTTATGTTCTGACCTAGGGAGCACAGCACTTTGTGTTCACCTTCCTATGGATTTATTCTCAGCTGCTGAGGCCATGGCCTAACAACCCCTGCTTTAGAGACAGTTTCTCAGCAATCTGTTGTTGGTCGGTCTGTTTTCTTTTCAACGGATGCGTAGCTTCACTTTGTCTAAAGATAAAAAGTTCAGTTTGTCACCTCCAATGCCATATGCTCTTTTTTGACATATAAGAATAAATACAAAATGACTGCCCTTAGCAAAACGTTATATAGAATATCTTAATTAAAGTGAGAATTGCTAGAAGATGCAGAAAAAAATTTCTTTTTTTTTTGTTTGATGGTAGATGCAGATCTTGCAAAATTGTTCTGCTCCAGCAGGGTGAAACAAACCTTTTTCCCTCTTCCTCTTTTTTTTTATTTAATTTGCATGAGTGATAGATAAAATATTCCAGGTCTTTCTTTAAACTATCTGCTTTGACTGTGATTGTCCCTCAGTTGCAGGACTTAGGAAAGTCCAGAGACCCCTGTGACCTTTTAAAGAGGCACTGAATAACTCTGACTACCAATACTACTCTCTTGCTTCAATGATCTTTGCTAAAGTGTGTGCATTCATGTTCAATTTGCAATAGTCACTCTGATATCATAATGGCAGACATGTTAGCTGTGAAAAGATAAGGATTTGTAAAGTATAAATGAGAATCAGGCACATAACTTTTTGCTTACCTGTTGTATGAAATTTCTGACCATGTCATTTGAGAGAGGCAAAGAAAATGATTTCCTTAAAATCTTAAAAAAAACCAAAACAAACAAACAAACAAAAAAACCACCCCATCCAACTAGAGAACCTGAGGATCCCTTAAAAAGTTGCTCTAGAAAATGAACTGTCAGTTTGCTTGCAGGTGATCCTCACAGTGGATCTGACAATATGTTTGTTTGACTACTGTGACATATATTAAGCTTCACTGCATCCCCCTAAAGGTTTAGAACATGGATATCAGGAGATATATATAGGGGAGGTACATTATGCTTTGACTACTCACCCCAGAGCTTCGAGAAGGAACTATCTGATTAAAAGGGAGACTTTAAACTGGAGTGGTTATTATTCAGCTATGGTTTTCTAATTAATAACTATGGAACTTTTTCTTGCACATAATTATGTGAATAGGTTACTGTAGTTTAAAAAATAGATAAAATCCTCTGTATGTAAAAGGCCATCTAAAAATATACATTTAATAGTCTTAAATGCTTCTTATACATGTACAGTAAACTTTTACAAGATATGTTTCATAGGGGTTTGTAAAACTATTTTTCCAGGTCTTTCTTCGAAGTGGAGAACCTTGAAGTTGAATCAGATTATATTCTCTCCCTGTACTGAGGAAAATAAAACATTTTTCCCTCCCACTTTATGAATGTAATTCAGGAATCTTGCTACTGTTTCTGCCTATTACTAGTGTTAACTAGCACTTATGTAGTGCTCAAAACAAAGAGAGGCAAAGAAATTATTTTGCCAAAGCTACTGAGGATGATCAGGGGGAGAATGTAGGTTCCCTGACTCACAGTGTCATGCTGTATACATTAAATCCCACTGCTTCTCGATAGCCTGTCACCTTTGCATTTGTTGTACAAAATGTTGAGAGCTGATAAAATAACTGGCTACCATCTCATATTATATTTAGAGAAAACTCATAAACCTTTTCTCTATTTTTTTTTTTGAGACAGAAACCTTGAAAAGAAGCACAAACATTCACCTGACTAACCCAGAAGTGATTACACCCATGGCAAAGAAGTGTCTTTATCTGTCCTTCTGGCCACCTCAATTTGGCTTTAAACACCTCTCAACATACCTGTGCAGTCTTCTCACTCAGGTGTCTTGTAGGTTTTAGCAGTTTGTAAACCATTCCCAAAATTTCTTCCAAATTCTTAAAACTTTGAGATATAAAACACTGTCCCCCCATTTTGCATTTTGTCTTCTGTACAATGACAAGTGAAACAGTATTTGGTATTTCTGTAACTTCTAGATGACTTTGGTCCTTGGGATAATTTTTTTTTTTTTTTAAAGAAACAAATCCTCTACAAAGTATAGTGGGCAGCTGGTCAAAAATAACCATAACTGCTTTCTCAGCAGTGTGAAACCTCTGAAATGTAAGACAGATGTGATGCAGTGCCCGGGAAAGGAAAGGAGTCTTGACATGATGGCTCCTGCAGAAATACAGCAGACTGGTATAAATCAATGGAGTAATGCAACGTGTAGCTATAAAGTTTACAGGAATGCAGATTAAGCCACAGATATATAGGGCTAGCTTAGAAACTTTGATGAAGACTGTTGCCAGAAGCTAAGGTGGAAAGGGCTAGGAAGCAAAATCTGCATCAATACAACTCAAGCTGCAAAAGTATTTGTGGTGTTGTACTGACGGCTTCATGATCTGGAAAAGGGGCTGAGTGTGAAATGCTGATGGAGAGCAGAGGCTGACAAAGCAAAAAATACAAGTTATATTTATGTGAGCAAGGTTTACAGAATAGTCTAACTGATCATTTAAAGCATCACTGCTGAATCACTGGCTTCAATGGGATGGCAAAACTTTTATTTGTTAAAGACTGACAAATTGTCAACTCTTATTTTTGGTTACTAGCAAACTCATCAACTAACCAGGGATGTCATGCTAGTTTACAGCCTATATGAAATATTTGTGAACACAAACAAGTAATGTATTCTTACACTTGAGCTAGTCACTATTGCCATCCATGAAATTCAGTTCCCCAGTTCCTATTATCTCTCCAAGTTAAACACGAAGTGAAATTAGAAATAAAAAGACAGCCTTTTATCATTCAGGCATTTGCCTTCTGAAAACATACTCAATAATGCTGTTAATGGGGGTTGCAGTGCTTTAATGTTTGAAAGCTTCATGTACTGACACTGGAAATGTTCTGTACATAAAAGGAACACCCAGAAAAATCTAATTTACTGCCTCAAGACATCTCCATCTTTCTCTTATTTTGTATTACTGATTGGCTTATGTAGAAAAGGTTCTTCATTCACTGTTGCATTGGTAAGTTTTTGTGCTCAGTTTTGTCATTCTCATTTAAGCTTGTAATATTGGAATAATAGCAAATTTCATATTAATATTTTCCTAAAGCCATCCTCACCCCTTTCTTTGGATAACGAAACACTTAATTGAATGTAAATTTCCGGCTCTGGGTAACCTGTGCTTTCTCATCTCAGTGTTCATTTTTTCAAGGGAAAAGAAAAACAGTACATTTTTTGACATTGACTCTCTGTAGCTGACCAGAAATGAATCAAAGAATGGATGAAAACTAATCAGGCTTATACTTCAGCATAATCCAGGCTGAGAAAAGACTTCTTCATTAATTATACCTAGTCTTGCTTCCATGAAGTTTTAATGAAAACAAAAAGGTGGCTAAAACTATGAAGGCTTCTGTTTAATTCTGAATCTCTATTATTTTCCTCTGATTTATGCTTCTGGCCTTAATAGGCAAGTCACTGATGATCTGAAACCAAATATACAGCTATGCCTACATTAGCAAGCAGGTTAGATCAGTAGGACCATAGTATTAGAACAAAGCAGTTGATGCTGGAGCCCCAATATTATATACAATTTCCACATTTTACTTTAGGCTATATTTAGCCTGGTTCAACGAGTTTTTTGTCCTTGCCATGCAGGTGGTTTGAAACTGTCCTGAGCCCGTATCGCTGGTTAAAGCCCATTATAGTTGGTAGTACATTAGATCTTCACATGAATTGGGGATTCCTGTTTAATTTAATCTGAAAGAAATAGAGTTCTCATGTGCCAAAATTGCTCTACAAAATGGTACAAAATGCTAATGCAGGCACTGCCTTTGCCAGCCAGCAACATGTATTTTTTTCCCTATATTTCAGCAAGTATCATGTTAACTGGAAAACTTCACAAGCTTCTAGTTTAAATTTACAAAACCAGAGATACTTCAAATTATGGTCTTTTCTGAATATGCTTTGAACTAGCAATATTATGCATAGACATTACATGCATAAATCATAGAGCAAAATCATATTGCCTCAATATCATAACTGAAGAGTGGATTCATTTAGTACATAACACCTAGTCAAGGGGTTGCTATTAACAATCAGTGCAATAGAGCTCCAGAAATTCACTTTAAATTCACATAGAACGAGTTATTTATGGAGTGTCTGAGTGAATTTTGAATGCATTATGAGACTGTATATTGTCATTTTATATAGAAGTTATCTGGTCCTTCATGTTATAGCTATCTAAATATTTTCATTGTTGTGCTGACTTATTTTGGCAGGTGGTGGTTTTTTTTGTTCAGATATTGGATTTACTCTTACATCTCTAAAAAGATTTAGCAGACTATATTAAGCAGCAACTACTTTTATTTGTATGCCTACATTTATTAATAAATTCCTAAATTCCTCTGGTCTGGAGTCATCGTTATCAACCTTTTCAATCTGTCATGTATGTTTGTGCCTTTAAACACATCTTCCTTCATTGCAGGCTGAGATACTTATTTTTACAAAAACAGCACAGATACATGCTATGTAACTGAGGAGCCATTTTCTGTTTTATATGAAAGAGACTTAGATACACTGCAAGGTTTTGTCTTGCATCAGTTCTTATTTAAATAAACAGGAGTTACAGGCACTCAGCATTTTACAGAATTGAGGCAACTCTTTTAGAAAGTTCTTCCCTTAATGGTTTAGGTAGTACCTAGTTTCACACCATGGTGTCTATTATTTTGGTATGTTTAAGCCAAACACATGAAAGTATCTGCAGGTGTTAGCCTGTCCCTAATTTTTTAAGTCAAATTATTTCCGTACATCCTGAAGAATAAATGAAGCCTGTTGTTTTGTACTAGTTTTGCATTTCCATTTCAAGAGCTTATTTAAAAAACCCTTTAACAAACAAAAAACCCCCCAACCACAACCCCAAAACCCCAACAAATGCTAATCTAATGACCAGATACATAGTGCAGTGATAAGAATTGTTTACTGAATTAAAACAGTTCACCTGTGGTAGGACACGCTACACATCCTGGAAAATCAGTGTTCGTTTGCCAAGTGTCAGCGCAGTTTCTGGTATAGGAGACATCCATGTTGCCTGTAAGCCGTAGCCACTGAACGGTCACACACAGAATGCACGTGCACAGCCAGGGTTATTTTTAATAACTAAAGCCTGTCTTTTCAAATCAATAGACACTTCTGTAGGCTTTCATTCTAAACTATAGTTTTTTCTATATGCTGTCAACTGAAACCAGTAAATCTAAACATATGTTTACTCTACATGCTCTCCCAGTGTTTTTAGGAGAACACATGAGTTCTAACAGCTGTATGAGTAGGCAATAAACTAGGACCATTTTGGAAACAAATAATTTTTCCTTTTCTTACAAAATACTACATGCTGCCAAGACAGATGAAGAAATAGGAGATCAATATAAGGTATTAATTTCTTCAGAACTACAATTACACGCAGTCCTTTAAGCACATGTCTAGAGCTAGTGAATTATTGTGTTTGAAGTCAAACTGAAGATTAAACTTGGAGAATGCAGAGGGAGGCAGCAAAAGAGAGGGAGAGAAATGAATCTGTATAAGGGGGAGGGGAGTGACATTTTGATTTGACACATTAGTGTCTTTATATTACTGTTCTGTCAGTAAAGAGCCTCTCTGGAGGTGTATGAAAGATTTTGCACTTAAAACTAAACTGGCAAAATAATCTTCTTTGCTATGTAGATTAATGTTAAGAAATTTTCCTTTACTTGTCTAGGGCAGTTCTGATTCTCTCTGCATATATTTAAAACATCTTTTTATTTTTCCCATCTTCCCCAGGTTTGGATTCCCAAAATGTGCTTGTCACTATGGCGGAGAGAAAAATAGTTACGGCTTTGTACCTCATTTTTTCTCTAATTGAAGTACCCTCCACACTTGTCACAATCTCAGAACAGAACACACAGAGAGGCAGAAAAGCCTTCAGGTGGCAAGCAGGCACATGAAAATAAAATAAATCAAGGTTTCAAAGACAAAAGTGAGAACAAACTATTATTTAAAAGACTTGTTTTCTCATGGCTGTATCTCTATCCAACCCCAGACTCATCTTCTCCCAAGCTATACATCTACTTATCATAATCTTGGCAACGTTTTCATTATACATTACACCTTGTCTTGGGTCCTTCCCTGTCATAATTTGCTCTTTCCTTGTCTTTCAAAGCCCATGTCTGAACACCCCTGCTTTCACTGGGCACTGGTTCCTGCCCTGGAATATTTTATGATTATCCATTGAATTCTAGACTCAGAGCCCTTTGGTGATATTCTTATTTCTTCAGAGATCAAAGTTAGAATTACTCTTCCTTCCACTCTCCACTTGCTCAGTTTCCCAGTTGTGGTTGCAGTTGTGATAACAAGGGTTGATTGACCTTCAGACAGTGAAAAAGGCAAAAAAATGAAGGTCTATCTTGACTCTCAGAGCTCTCTTGACTTTGCCACTCCCTCCTCTATGATTTGAACATACGAATTTGAGAAACCAGAAGAGAAGCTGAAAAAAAGCAAAGCTTACAGAAAGTGTTTTCTGGATCAAGAAACACCAGTCTGTCTGCACAATTAATTACTACTGTGAAGAATATAAGACCCAACTACAGGCAGATTTGCTGCTTTAAAAACAAAAGCAAGTCAACACAAAGTTAAATTCCTTTCACCTCTTTGCTTCCCTTCTCTTGGAATTAGACACTATAATTTTGTACAAGGGTTATTTTCTTAATTTGATTTTGTAAAATGCAAGTCAGAGCGTCTTTAATCTTGATAAATTCTCAGCCTTGGTGACTTGCGACAGCATTGAGTTCCATAGTCTATTGAAAAATACTCTGAGCAGATATTTCCACTCATCAATTTATAATCTGCCATCTCTCATTTTCCTTGCATTTGCATCCTTCCTCCCTGAAGCAGAAGGAAAGTTAATTTGAAATTATTTAAAGTATATAAGGAATCTAAATTTTTTCCTTACTGTATATTTGCTGTGCTCCAACATAATTGAACATGGTGATGACCGCTGTGAGCTCAGTGTCTGGTCTCTCTGAAGTTCCTCGCAGTCCTCTCTGCTCTTCTGTAACCTACATAACTTCTGCAACCCGCTTACTTTGCTGGTGCCCTATTTCAAACCATGACTATGCCAGAAAACATTGATCTTAGGATGGGATTTTGAGGCAATCTGTGTTTTCCCACAAGAAAAAAAACCTGACAGTTTAATTCTAGACTTTCTCTTCTGTCTTTTAGACAATTTTGATCCCTAGCGACATTTTAGGTCGCAAATATTTACTTTCCTTACTAATGTCCTGTGCAGGACCTTGTCAAAGGACTGAATAAGCTGCCCGCTATCTATTACTTTGGTGACGCTCGCTGAATTTTAGCACAACGGTGAGACTCTTCAGAAAACTCTGCAGGATAGGCTTTATCATGTTCTGGCCTTTCAGGTGTTTATTGTTTTACTTTCCTGACACAAATGCAATATTTATTCATCTGTAGCTTCTTGGATCACTTCTGAAGCCTTTTTAATTAGAGGCATAAAATTTGTCACCCTCTAAGTTACTGATATAGTCATTTTTAATTAAAGCCTGTGCACTTTGTTAGCTGCTCTGTCCCCTCAAAATTAAGCTTCTTCTGAATTCTATGGTGTCTATCATTTAGGCCTGTTGATTTGAAGCTTTTCAATTATCAATAGCTGTCAGCATCTTTTCTCACTATAACTTAGTCATTCAGAGCTCATCATCATTATTGACAGGCAAAGCAAGCCTGACACAGAAAATGCCACTCTACAACAGAGACTGATGCAAAGAAACAACTGTTAGAACTATCTGCATCTTCTTTAATTGCTTTTTTTATCTCCAAGGGCCTGTGCCCAACTGAACCAGCAGCTGTGAGTCTGTAGTTTCACACACGTCCATATAGTGAAATAAGGCCTACAGTGACTATTCATCTTGGATCTTTTCTCTAGTGTTGTCCATGCAAAATATATATTGGTCAGCATAGTCCCCTCTCAGCCTCTTGAATCTGTAAGATTTTAACCTCAGTTCGAGGACTTCTCCATGGTTTGACTTGTTCCTCCCAGCTGAACTACAAAATTTGCAGTGATGCATGGACTGCCACAATCTTCAATGCATTCTTCAAGGAAAACTATACATATTCAATTAAACTGTGATTTCTCTCATATGTTGTATTATAGCTATAATAGAAAAATATCTCATGAATATAAAATTTGTTTTAAACATATTTCAGTCAAAGAGAAAGCATATTGGTAATACTATGCATGACAAAAGATGTTAATTTTTACTGAATTAAAATTCTGCCACCTGTAAATAAATATATTTTTTTTTAATGAAAGACAGAATTTTCTAGTCTCATTAATGTAACATAACAGCTGGCCAAAGGGGAATTGAGCACTCTCAAAAAAAACAAAAAAAAACCAAAAAAAAACCCCAACAACCACCCCCCCACCAAAAAACCCAAAAGCCCCAAACAAAAAAAACCCACTGCCAGAGTTTGAAATACTAGATCTTAAATACAGAGTCTGATTTCTAATTTTAAGACCAAGAGCTCCCACTAAACTCTTCCCAGAAAACAGCAAGATTGGCCTACTGCTAATATTTACAGGAAAGGAAAAGGCATATTAGTACATTGTCTAGTAATGTACAGCAGAAACTCGTGATGGAATATCACCATCTGTGTCTGTGCATAAAATGGAGCTTACTTTTGAAGATGAGATTTAAATTATTCTTTTACCGATTAAAGTACCAGAGTGCCAAAGTGATGACAAGCTTTTCCCTGTCATCTTCTTAAAATTATGACAGTCTTTTTCATTTTTTTTCCACAGCCTCTCTCTAGAAGTTTATAGGAAGTAAATTTTCAAAGTAGTGACATTAATGGGACTCATGCAGTTAAATCCCTGTGCATCACTGAAAATTTACTTGCTACTGTACTAATGAAAATTTAGGTCCTTGATAATTTATGATCCTCTATGGGATACCATAAATGTAGCTCTTATTTAAATAAATAGGTGGAAAATCTGCCATATATGCATAGTTTACTCATGTTCATGTAATTGCAATCAAACTGTATTGTCCAATAATATCAGATTAATTTCCATTGTTCTATTCATTTGCTGTCACTTTAAGGGTTTAGTCTCCCACTTAGAAGGACGATGAGATAAAGACCAAGAGCATGGGGAAGGAAACTATTTTATTTGAAAAAGCATATTTGAAATGCTGAAAACTAATAGTTTTCCCAGGAGCTGCATAGTTACCATCTTCTTTGGTTGGCTTTGAAAGTTTCCTTCAACTAATTGCTGGCAGGAGACCTCTAGAATGGATGCTGAGGGTGGAAGAAAGAGACAGGGACAGGTGATGTGAGACTCTGTGGTGGAAGATTGTTTTAATCCTAGAATACAGCACAGACAGCTGCAAAGCTGTGATTACTTCTGGACCTACTTAACGTTCATAGCTCTAGATGCACCCTAGGAAATGCTCAGGTTCTTCAGCAGAATTACTACAGTTTCTTCCTCATGCTGAGTATTAATCAAACACTATTAGAAAAGAAAATGCAGATTCACTCAGACATGAATTATCGACACTGTGCTCTGCTGTCTTTTATATATGTCAAGTCTTTGCAAGCAAACTCAGGGTCTTGACTTGCTCCCTATACACGGGGTCCTGCCCCATCTGGGTGTGAGAGAGGAAGATACTCAAAGGGCTGGTTTCTGGGATTATGTCCCCAACACTCCTTGACAGGAGATTGTTAGTCTGTGTCTCAGGTGCTTCCTCTTCCTTCTGTGCACCTCTCAAAACACAATGAAAAGTTTGTGTCTTTTGCTAAGCTAACTCCTGCTGCCCTAGAAATCGAAAGTCAGGGTATTTCTGCATCAATGTCATCATGTAGGCAGTTAAAAATTGCCATGTCGTCTTGTTGACCTAATTAGTTATTTATTGCTTTTGTGCCTGAAAGACTTTTAGAGCAATCTAGTCCTTGCAGAATGAAATGTTTTTTTATAAAATTATACCAGCTGAATAGTGGCAGTAAAATAAAGTAATGACAGAGCATTTGTTCATCTGAGAATTCAGTGGAGGAGGGACCACAAGCACACCGAGATATGACAGCTTAAATTGTGCCAGTAGCAGAGTTTAAGTCTTCATTGTCTTTACCCTTTGAGAACATAATTAGATCTACCTATTAAAATGATATCTAATAAAATTGATGTTTTCTTACTAATTATATAAAAGAATGAAGAAATAGCATGTAACTAAGCAACATTGATTTCTGCCTTGTTACAGAGTGACTTATCTCCCTGGAAAATTGTAGTTTTAACAATGCTTGAAGATTTCTCTATCTTTCTGATAGAGAAAATACCTGAGAGGGACAAGAGCAAGTTTAAAAAAGGAAGGAGAGGTTGAGAGAAAAAGAGAATCTGGGGAGCACAGTTGGTAACTTCCCACTTAAAATATTAAGCTAACACCTGCTCATTTTTTAAATTACCGGAGCACTATTTCTTTTCTAAAAATCAACCCAAATCAAGACCACAGCTCTCAATCCATTCCACTGGTATTTGTCCAGTATATACAACTCTAGTGTACTACTGTTCTTGTTCTTTTAAAGACTAGATATCTCTTTCTCAAGGTACGCATTTATGTATATATATTGGATTTTATCCAAAGTTTGTTTTCTTCTCATTTTTGTTAAAAAGTGGCATAATCCAGCTATCTTTTATTGCCTCAAGATTGTTGAAGAAGTTTGTATTTCAAAAGTGTAGTAGTTCTTGCAATCATTTCCTGTTATTCCTTTAGGGACCTGAAAACATAGTAATCTGATTTCATGCTTTGCTTTAAAGATCCAACATATATCTGTTATGTGTTAGCTAAAAGGGAACAAATGTTTTGTGTATGTGTGCATGCGAGAAAAAGATAAACAGAAAGAAAAATCTCTAGCGTGTGAAGGAGTTCCTCTTCACTTGTCACTAAAGAAAAATGGCAAAAATACCATTGTTGTTATGCATCTCATGGTCCTTGCTCATGTCCCCATGGTAACTAGCAGAAGTCATTCGCATTCTGCAGAAGCATCGGGGAGATGCATGCGTGCAACAGTTCAGAGGGCTAGATGGTCCAAAGGAGATGGTAAATATGGCCAGTTTTGAAATTACTCCAAAAGGTCACCCTCAGAAAGTTAATAGAAGTCCTCTTAATATGTAAACCACGCAAAACCAACATTTTTATTTCAAGGATAGTTTAAACTGCAGTAAGGGGCAAAGCTCTGAAAGTTTGTGGTGGTGTAACATACAGTTCATGACACGGGTCTTCAAATGCTGTGAGAAAGTAAAACTCCTCTGAAAGTCAAGATGTTTATTTTTTTTTCAGCTTCAGGTTTGGTCCTCGTTTTTACTGTGTAAAAACCACATTAAAAAGTTTAGTGCTTTAGTTCATTATTGCTTGTCTATTCTCTTCCTCCACAAAATTCCCTCCTCTCTATCTTAAAGATTTATAAGATATAAAAATGCATTTATTTATAAAAGGCCTGCTTCCATAGGAAATGTCACTGGTCACTTTTATCTATATGTGCAATGGCATTACTTAACATTTCTTAACTGAGAAAAAAAATCCTGATGAAATACAAGGAAAAGGAAACAAAGTAAATAACAAAAAAGTACTACGATGAAAATAACGATTCCTTATGTTGAGAAATTCTGGCCTACATTCCACATGGTTTATATGCAGTACCTTAGATGAGTCCTGAAGAAAGACTGAATGTTTTATACTTCTTTTAATTTCATTCTACTTTCTCTTCTCTTGACTATTCTCAGTGCTTTCTTTTCTCTTCGAGGTCTTCAGCTTCAACTTTGTATTAGCTTTTAATGATGTTTCTCTCAGAAAATCCCACAGGAGTCTCTATCTCTGATAGTTTTAAAAGGGTGAATTTTTGTATCTACCACACTCCAGAGTACTTAATTCAATAGTCATTGTGGAGTATCTGTTAGCATCGAATTATTGGTTTTCTTAAGAGTGTGTGTATGTGTATATATCTATATAAACATGTGTGTGTGTGTGTGTGTGTGTGCACGTGTATCTCACACACTTGCATACACCTCCAAGGCATGGAGGTACATACTCTATTTCTCCTAGTGGTGTGAGACTGTGAGGGTACAAGGCACAGTGGAGGTTCCTCTAGGATGGGAAAGGGTCCCGCTGCCAGCCTGCACCCCCTGCCAGAGCCTGAGGATGATGAAGGGGAAAATGGCTGTCTGATTCCCTACCTGGCCTGGGACTCTGCAGCCCTTTCCAGAGCTGCCAGGTACTGCAGGAGGCTGAAGTGTACTTTGGCCACGCTCAATTCACGGCTGTGTGTCATACCAGGATACAGGTAAAGATTTGTATGTCTGCAGATGTGTTTCTAGCTCAAGAGCAGTGCTAGGCACACCGCGCTGCGGCCATCCGGCTGCTGTCGGGAGCTGTGTTCGTGCACTCGTCTGCCTTAACCCCGGCACTTTCAAGCTCCTTGAGGGGAGCAAGGTGGGGTTTTACCGATACATTGGTTGAGTCCTTGCTTCATCTCCAGTGAGTGGCATCAAGAGTGGGGACTGCTGCTGGGGATTCATCACAGGTTACCATTATAGAAAACAATCTCCACAAATGTAACTTGGGTGAGAAAGGCACAAGGCCAATGCTGCAGTGCTTTCATAGGACAAATTAACCTATGCTCTCATAGCGAAGAAATACCTATATATTTGCCTAAGAAAGCCTGAGGTCACAGGCACATAACTCAATATATGACTATATGACAAACACAGCAAACACAGCGGTTCTTTTCAATATAGTAATATTTGATCATCTGAAATATTCATATAATAAGGATTAAGAAAGAGGGAAATAATTTTTGTAGTCTTTCTTAGGATTAACCGTGCCTTAGCATACTGAGCTACCTAAATTCTGCAGAACAAACTTATTACTCAAGCCCACTTCTCTGGCTTCAAGTTTGCTACAAAACCCAAGTTCATTGAACACAGAAACTTTGTAGAACTGGGCTGTATCCTGAGTTGTGTCCTTAGAGCTTGGAACTTTGATTTGAAGCACTCCTCCAGCCAGTTTCACACCTGCATTCACACTCTGTGACACCATCTCAACTTAGGCTAATATATTTAACACCTTACCTGCCTGTAGTTGATTTGTCTATGAACTATTGAGTGAAGCATGTTGTTCTAGTCATGTGGAATATTTGCACAACCGTAATACTGTAAAAGCAATGCATTTGATTTATGACCCTACATTTTCTGATTTTGCATGTATTGGAGTGAAGAAAGAAAATACTGTTGTTTTTTTTTAATGGATCAAAACCTCCTAAATTATTGCAATTATCGTCCTAAATTTTATATAACACTTTCAGTAAAAACATTTATTTTTTGCTACCTGTAATTTGCTGACAGTTAAGGCATTCTTAATATGTACTTGAAATAGACTAAAAACCACTGTAGGGTAAAAGAAATTACCACAGACTAGAAAATAAGGGTTCCAGTGCCACACCTGTCTTGCAGCGTGTCCTTGGACAAGAAAATGCGTCTCCGTTTTCCTATCTGGCATGTAAGAAAAATAGAGCTTGCCTTGCAGAGATAGGACGAGATTTCATTAGCTAATGTTTACACAGCGCTTTGAACTAATGAAGCACTACAATGCAAAGCATTACTGTCAGCCACCGTACTTCAAGGATGTAGGAAGGATCAAATATCCTTTTCACTTACACACATTGAAGAGGAGGCCTGATTTTGTTTTGAAGTTCTAACATTCTTTTGGCTTTTTATTTCACTTCAAGGTTGCTTCTTACCTTTTATTGACTACTTACTTTAAATTCCCTTTTCTGTGTCCTCTCCTTTGTTATAAAAATTGATATGAGGTTTGCGTGCAGCAGCCTAACTGAATGCTTGCAGGAAGAAGTAATGCATCCTAAAAAAGAAAAGTTCGTTATTTCAAGAATATTGCATACTGCAAGAATATCCATGTCCACTGATCAGTTTCTATTCCTAGAGTGGCATATGTTTGGTCAGCATTATCTTGCATCTACTATGTCATAGTACAGTAAAATTGAAAGAATTTTTATCTTAACTAACATATCGTGATATGTAGACAGCTTTATATCATTTACTGCTTGTAACAAGGAAATTAGTGTCTGCTTTAAAAAGGAGACCACAAATGTGACTCATATGACATTTGTTTTTAAAGTCTGTACTTTAATAATCTGATTTTTTTTCTTTTCAAAAGAAAATAGCAAAATTTATGAAAAGTAGAGTTTTTTTATTTCCCAAATGGTCCTCCACTCTCATCAAAGAGTGTGTTCTAGCAGCAGTAATTTCTACAAGATGAAAGCATAAAGTTTCACCACGTTGTACAGCACAGACACAGTGATTTTACTTTCTGCAACAATAAGAGTTGATTTTGTTGTTTTTAATTATTTCTATTTACTCAAAGGTTGCTATTGAAAGGTTAAAAAATTTGAAACCTTGTGACACAACTTTGCTGATGGTCCAGGGATACTTTGTGCAGATATTTTCAGAGGTTTGAATCATGCTTAAAAGAATTTTCATGCGTAGCATAAAGTCAGCAGAATCAGGATTTTTTTCCCCAAATTGGTAATGAATAATTTGCTACAGCTATGAACAGTTTACGCAGATTTCCAAACATTCAGCTTAATTAACCATTGCCTCTCAGTCCTAAGACTGAATCTTCTATAATAATTTCTCCATTTTCTGTCTTATTGCACTTCCTCCTATTTCTCAGCATCTTTCCATGAAGACAGATTACTTGCTACTACTACTATGGTATTGGCATCCTGGCACTACTTCAAGAAATGCTGAAGACAGATGACACATGATGCATTTCAAATCAGCACATGTACCCACTAAAAGGAAAGAGATACTCCCACAGCTGAAAAGGCAGGGGGATCATGGGATCCCTGGAAATAATTGCAACGATCTGGAAGAAAATACAGGGCCAGTAAATGCGAGGACAAGTCTTATGGATGTGCAGGATGCTGGAGGGCTGAAATGAAACAAAAGCAAAAATCAGATCATCAAGACACAAAACTAGCAAAACTACAAGTTTTCTTTTCTCTCTTTCTAAGTAAGGAGCTATAAGTGCAAGATGTCACTGAATACTTCTTGGGCAGAGGCAGAGTTGCTCAAAGCAACAAGATCAACGCTGTCGACAGGTATTCCAGTGACTGTGTTTTTCCCAGAGTGCTCGCAGCAGCCACATTTTTAACCACACCAAGTTCAGTTATACAGAACTTCCTTTAGGGAAAAAGGCTGCTGTAAGAAGTCCAGCCTGGGATTAAAGAAGTCTCTTCTGTAACAAGAAAGAGAACCCATCCATGTTACTTCAGAGAAAGTTTGGACCATTATATAGTACTTGTACTTCTCCTGCACAAGTAATATATTTGATAACAGGGTTTAAGATTGAAATCTCTGTCACTTCTTGCAAAATATGCGCTTTTAACTTCTAGGAAACATTTTTTACCTTTGCTGTGGCACATTAATAATTCAAGTAGAAAGCAGTGCCATGACTTTGTGAGTTCTTCAGCAGAACAACTGTGCCTACTGAGGAGAGGAATAAGTGCCAAAGACACATTTTCCAAGTATCCCCTAAGATTAGCATTGAGCATTAATAGACTGATTTCCTCTACTGTCTGCATTGTTTTTATAGTTTCTAAAACAACAGCTGGTTCCACGTGCTTATGTGTTATTTTTATGTTGGTAAGCTTATTCTGCTACAGAACTTCTTACTGTACTGTAAGTAAACGGAGTTCACACTCGCTCCTGCTGTGTGTAGCAGAACTCATTTGGCAGTGAAATAACTAAAGACCATACTTATTCTCACTTCATATGAGGTGTGACTATGGAACTCCATCCACTTAAATATTCACAATAAACTCATGGAAGATATTCTTTGGAAAGATAAAAGGTGCAGGAGAGAAAAAGGAACTTTCTCATACATCTTACAAGTTTATGTGTAGTACACTGGGAAATACCACTGACCTTTACAAGCATTTCAAAAATGTTATTGTATTCATGTGTCTAATGCTCTTGAAAATCTATTTCAGAAAATAAAAATGTGAGACAGGGCAGTCTCGGACTTCTTGAAAAGATGGTAAATGTGACCTTTGGAGGTTTTTTTTCTTTGTCATGTTTGACTGGGCCTCTGGCTTGCCTGGATATGAAAACAATGAAGTCCTTTCCCAAAGATAACAGCATGAAGTAATCTTTAGTCTACCCAGGGAAGTAAATCTTCACAACTAGCAGGTAAGTCTTTTCACTTAAATGATCTGAAAGTTGAAAAAAGGCACTAACCCATGTAAAGGAGATTAAGCCATGTACAAGGGTACAGGACATTTCCCGTTCATAATCAGAGGCTTCTAGTCCCAGCTGCAGCACAGTCTTGTCAGCACTATGTATTCAAAACTTTCTTTCCATACCTATTAATTGCAGATATTAGTCCTGTGCAGTTTGATTATCAAAACCAGTAAGAGATATCTTGAAGGCTCTATTTAATTGAATTATGCCTTTAAGATATGTCTTACAGAGCCAGAACACATTCCTGCAATGCCACATACCTTCTCTTAATCTTGTCTTTTTCTTCCCCTCCTTGGTTAGGGCACTACGTTATCTGTGGATTTTGGAACAGGAAACAATGCTGACCAGTGGTTTATGTCGATACAGCTGCCTGTTTTCATTAACTATTCAAAATTATATTCTTAAACTGTAATTTATAGGGTATTTCAAATTAAGTTTTTTTTTTCTTTTACAGAAAAGTGTTACTAAATCAGTACTTGGCTAAGTCAGCTTCCCATCATCATCTCAATAATACAAATGCGCAGGTGTTGAAACCCAAGGACTGATAATCTGTAAAATATTAATCAATTCCTACCAGTGTTAAAGGTATTTTCTTTAAGTATATTTGATTAAATTTATTATTGCTGAAACCTTGGAAGAAAGTGTGGGGTAACCGTTAAGTTACCGCTGTGGAATTCACTCTTCCATACAATAGTTTCCCATTGATATACTAACTATATTTAGTGCCTTACTGATCCTTGTATGCTTTTCTTTTGTTCACACAATACAATAAACATATTGTTAATGAAAACTTTTCAGAATTTTTAATGGCAGTGACTTACTACAGTACTTTTCATTGCCATTATCTACATGACTGACTGCTTTTATAAAGGAGCAAAATAAAAGTTACCAAATAATTGTGGGAAAGGATTGTGTCGGGTTCAACACAATGCAACAGGAAAGGTTGTCCAAAAGAGGCAATTTTTCATTTCAAGATATGAGAATCTTTTGAAAAAGTATTTTAAGCATATTAGGTATGCAAAAAGTAATTTCTTGACAATGTTAAAACAAGTTCAGATATATGGCAGCAATAAATGAGGTGAAATTTAACAAGGAAAATGAAGAAAATCTATAACCTGGTTTTCAAATGCATTAAGGTCTGTTAATTATGGATTAGGTTGCCATATGTTTGACCATAAGGTTTCTTCCCTTAAAAAATAAAATAAAATTTCTGGATCCCTAACAAGTTTCTAACAGTAAATATAAAATTACAGAAATATAGATTTGCTTTCTCTTAGTTACCTTTCAAAGCCTTTAAAATTAGTTCACAGATCCCAAACGTTCTCTGTCAGAAGGCTGAAAGCCAACAGACAATCTTTCTAAGTTCAGTTTTAGTCTGACATTTAGCCACTAGAGGTGCCTACTAGAAGTGTGTGACTTACAGGTTTGAGAAGTATATCAACAAAAAAAACCCCATGCTATAGGTGAGCAACCAAACGGTGCTAACAGCAAAGAATAAACACAGAGATTTTAAAGAACTAATGAGTTATTTGTCCTGTGTATTCAGCAACTTCTTGTGAATAATAAATAGTGATTCATGGATGATCTGCTAACCAAAAAAGGGAGATACAGAATGCATATTTTAATAATTAAAAGCCTAGACTCCTAAGTGACAGTACTGCACACCACTGTTCAGTTCTGGCATCTCTCTTCCAGCAAATTTAATTCTAACTGTTCAGAATCATCTCAGTATTCCTGCTGCCATGACTTCCAGGATTCAGTTGGCTAATTCTGGATTTTAAATTGACGATAGGTATGATTTTATCCAAAGTATAAAGTGATTTACATATTTCTCATATGTCGTGGTTTTACTCCAGCCGGCAGCTGGGCACCACGGAGAAGCTCGCTCAGTCCCCCTCATTGGAAAGGGGGAGAGAATCAGAAGAGTGAAAGTGAGAAAATCTTGTGGGTACAGACAGTTTAATAAGTGAAGCAAAAGCCACGTACACAAGCAAAGCAAACCCAGGAATTCATTCCCCACTGCCCACGGCAGGCAGGGGTTCAGCCATCCCCAGGACAGCAGGGCTCCGTCACGCCTAACGGGGGCTTGGGAAGACAAACACCATCACTCTAAACGCATCTGCCCCCACACTTCTTCCCCCAAGCCCCTNAGAGAATCAGAAGAGCGAAAGTGAGAAAATCTTGTGGGTACAGACAGTTTAATAAGTGAAGCAAAAGCCACGTACACAAGCAAAGCAAACCCAGGAATTCATTCCCCACTGCCCACGGCAGGCAGGGGTTCAGCCATCCCCAGGACAGCAGGGCTCCGTCACGCCTAACGGGGGCTTGGGAAGACAAACACCATCACTCCAAACGCATCTGCCCCCGCACTTCTTCCCCCAGCCCCTTACAAACCGAGCATGAAGCCATATGGTATGGAATGTCCCTTTGGTCAGTTGGGGTCAGCTGCCCTGTCTGTCCCCTCCCAACTCCCCGCACACCCCCAGCCATCCCGCCGGCGGGGCGGTGCGAGAAGCAGCAAAGGCCTTGGCTCTGTGTGAGCATCGCTCAGAAACAGCAAAAACATCTCTGCACTGTCAGTGCTGCTTCCAGCACAAATCCAAAACACAGACCCATACTGTGAAGAAAATTAACTCTCTCTCAGCTGAAACCAGGACATTATATTTTGAGCTTCGAGTGAAGTTTTGTGAGTCTCTTGAAACGTTACTTGATTCTGTAGTTTAATCATTCTACACAGGTATGAAAGATTTTTACAAATCCCATAGGCAACTTACTTTTGGCTTCATTTATTTATACTAAGCAATATTAGATCTACTGTCTATCTCTTTTAGTAAAGCAATGTAATTTAATTAAGTCTTTGCCATAACAACTATATGCATGATACATTGGCTTGAGTGAGAAGAGACAAATCTATTTGACACAGAAGTAGAAGGTCACCATAAGCAGTTCAGATGGTGTTTGACCCTATTTATTTTCCTATGCAACTGGTTGGCTTCAATGAAGATATAACACAGGGAAGAACTGAGGTTTTCTTTTTTTTTTTTCACCTCTAATTACATTTTTTATTTGGTTTTGCATAATATATGGCAAGCTTATTACGTGGAGAACACGTTGTCCAAATTGACAGGAGGATGATGAAATTTGAAAAACAGTGTGTATTCTGCCTTCTATAGCATTCTCAAAGCAGCTTTCCAGAAACAGAGTAGCTATGCACAGAAAAAGCTGTGTACACTATGTACCAAATCCTACAATTAAATTTAATTCTGTGTTTCTAAGCACAACGGTTCCCTTACATCTATTAATGTAGCAGTTCCACTTATGGGGGTTTCTCCAAAGTTTTTATCTTGTTAAAAATCCTTATGCACATTCCTTTGCAGATATCCACCAAAGAAACAGCGAACAACTGGGAACGCCTGGCTTTAAATCTGCTTCTTTCCATTTAATGTCAGCACTGTTTCAGGGACTGTCATAATGCACAGGAGTTTTAGATCAGTTTAAGAAAAAGATAATTCAGTCTGTCTTTTGCACTAAGTAGACGGTCAATGCTCTTCTATAAAATGTGGACAAGTATCTGTTAACCTGTCAGTACTTGCTTGTTAATGGTCAGCGCAACAGGCAGGATAAGGGAATGGGGGACAGTTTTTGTCACCTGAAGCAAAGAAGAGTCTGCACATAAGGCAGTGTTATGGGGGTGTGGGCTGAACCCCTTCATCAGCCTCCCTCCCCAGTACAGCCCCAGAATCATATAATCATAGAATCTTTAAGGTTGGAAAAGACTTCTAGGATCATCAAGTCTGACAGTCAACTCAGCACCACCATGTCTACTAACCCATGTCCCAAAGTGCCATGTCTACACGCTTCTTGAACATCTCCAGGGATGGTGACTCCACCACTTCCCTGGGCAGTCTGTTCCAATGCCTGACCACTCTTTTGGTGAATAAATTTTTCCTAATACCCAATCTAAACCTCCCCTGGAGCAATTTGAGGCCATTTCTTTTCTTCCTATCGCTTGTTACTTGGGAAAAGACATCAACACCCACCTGGCTACAACCTCCTTTCAGGTAGTTGCGGAGAGCGATCAGGTCTCCCCTCAGCCTCCTTTTCTCCAGACTGAACCACCCCAGTTCCTTCAGCCACTTCTCACAAGACTTGGGCTCCAGACCCTTCACCAGTTTTGTTGCCCTTCTCTGGACATGCACCAGCACCTCAATGTCTTCCTTGTGCTAAGGGGCCCAAAACTGAACACAGTATTCAAGGTGCAGCCTCACCAGAGCCAAGTACAGGGGGAACAAGTACAGATGAGCTCATGGAGCTGGACGTGGCCTCTCGCCTTGCAGGGTGGCTTCTACCACAGCTGGTGTTGGAGAATAGTGCCCACACTGAAAATTGCAACTTATCCCAAAAGACAGAGTTGCTCAAAAAGAGAGATTACCTCTAGGTACAGTACTACCTCTTGGTCCTCCATTTCCAATCCTGTTTTACTTTCTCCCCTCCTACAGTGAGCATATTGCACACTCTGCCCATGAATCAGGTGCGATCCGTGAGTAAATAAGAGCTGTGAACACTGAATGCTTCTGGAGAATAAATTGTACATTTGGCGTCACAGAAAGGAAGATACAGGACAGCTAGACTTGAGGTGACAACTCTCCATAGATGTACCCACGTTTTCCTGGCGTAGCTTTGTGTATCATATGCAGAATAACTGTTCCACCATCTCTGCCAGATGGTGCAACCTGTATCTAAATGGAGATGTGCAGCTTCAACTAGGAAAGACATCATGACTGAGAAGGAAGGGACCCTTCAAAAACTCTGAGAAGGAGCACTACAAATCAATGTAGCTACAAATTAGTGTCAGGTAAAACCGTGGAGTCCCTCAGAACTAATTTGGAGACAGAGAGGAGCCTAGGAAGAAAAATAAAATTACATAGTTAATTAGTTTTATTTTAAAAAGAAAAGCTATCTACACCGTCAGTAGATGGAAGGGCAACTATTCCTTTATTCACCTGGATTTCATATCAATTACACTTGACCTTAATAATAACATATTTATAGTAGTGTTGGTCTGTGCTCATTTGGTTTCAAATATCTTTTACCAAATTGCCATGAGAGATTAGTGCATCCATTGAGCTTCTTTTTTTCATTTTTCAACATACAATGAAAAACAAATATGGCATTGTAGGTTGCTGGGAAAGACTTCCAAAGGAATTTGCCAGCATAATTTCAAGTTTGTTATATACATGATCCTGAGTTCTGAGGAAAACAATGTAGTTGACATTTAGGATTTTGTAATTGGCTTTCATAGCTTAATTTTATGTATCGTTTGGTTCTGATGTATACAGCAATTGACACTGATTCTAACAAGACCATGTCTACATAACAAAATATGAGGAAATCTTCCAAACATTCAAAGTTCCAGTAACAATGTGTTTATTACAGTGGCCTTCCCTCCTTTCTAGGTGTGCATTTTTGTGTTCCTGTTAGGAAGCATTGCATTTTACCTTTAGCAATCATTCTCCAAGGAACATTTTCTTATCTGTGTGTTCCGGCCTGTTCATGAACAAGAGAAAAAGAATTGACTTACAAAATGTGCATGAAATCAGCAATGAAAGAAATGAATGACATAAAAGATATCATTGAGTTCCATTGTGTAGATTTCTTATTTGCCAATATGACAGCTTTTTAGTAGCACAAGGATTCACAATAGCAGCTTCCTAGCTATTTCTGTGAGAGTGTAAGTTTATCTAGTTCACGTCTGCTATCTTTCTGGGATTTTTCCTAAGAGTTAAGAATGGCACAGATTTTTTTATTAGATGAAAGTTGTTGCATAAATAAAAAGCTTGCATGACTTGGTTTAAAATAACTGTTTTCATTGATACTGCATTTTATTCACAATTTACTCAATCTATTTTGTCTTTCCAATGGAATAATTTCTCACTAAAAGGAGGTGAAAAAAAGTGAAATGCATCTCATTATTGTACCAAAGAAGCATTTCATGAATATATTCAATCTGTGCTAATGGATTTTAACACATTTTTACTATTCTGCAATGAACTGCTCATAAAGTTTTTAATTACCAAAGCAGTATCCAAAAATATACTGCAGAGAGGTGCAGTGTTGTAACAAAGATTATTCCTTTATGCATTTAATCTTGGCTCACTAATGCGTCTACAGGTATCTGTGTTTAAATAATATAATTATATACATATGTGTACTTCAACTAAATTACTTTTACCAAAACAAGTTGCTTACATTATTTTTCCATCAAAGAAATCAAGAAATATCGTATGGCTCATATATCCGTGATCTTCATCACCCAGTGCTGTGGGATAGGGGGTATGTTAGAAATCTGCACAGTGTAACATCTTCAGGTCAAATAATATCTGGAGAATCTAAGGATAAATTCCTTCACCCTTCCCTCAGTTGTGTGCTGTTTGCCCCATAGTAAACTTGTGTTGCACTAGATGACAGGATATTCACTGAAGTTTATGAGTCATGTGGCATTTATTGAAAAATATTTTCTGTTTATATAGTACAGGCTTTTAGCCATGCCACTTCCAAATGAAGCAGTACTATTCCCATACCCTTTATCTCGTAATATCCAAGTTAAAATACTCAACAAATGCCGGGAAGAATCCAGGTATCGTATTCTCTTGGCCATCCAAGAGGAGTTAAAACGACATCCTCCACTATGATAAACTCACAAGCTGGATCCTTCCCTGATGCAAGAAGCCCTCCCATATGTCCTGTTGGTACCTTTAAAGCATCACACAGATTCAGGCTCTGATCAGATGGTGCTGGATCAGTTCTGCAGTCTCCTTCCACAGTCCTTGTTCAGGAATACCCTGCATCCCTGTTACTCCTTGTATGGGGCCATATTTCTGTCATGAGATTCATTCCGTTTGGATTGTTCTCTTCCTGTGGCCAGGCTGCTTGTTTGTGTAGGGGCTGGAAGTGTAACTGTACCTCCCAGGTAAGCTGACACGCATTAGCCCTGAGCAGAGGTTGCTGGCAGGCTGGTTAAGGCATGGAGTGAACATGAGATGATGTGGACTGATTTCCTCTGTATCACAGACTGTTACAGTTCATTCACTTCTCCATTAAACCTAATTACTTATGTTTGATAAAGCACTTCTTACAAAGAAAAAAAAGGTATTATATATTAATCTAAATACATCAAGAGACCTAGAATTACTCTTTTAAGTAAAACCTTCACAAGCCTCTAGAAAGATAATGCTGGCAGATGGTCTCAAAGATAACCCAGGCAGAATCAAGCTAATGTTATTTTAGCTCTTCAGCTAGCTAATGTGTCCTCCACACTTTTGCTTGTTCTGTCTGGAATCATATTTAATAATCTGAGAACAAAAATAGTGAAAATCAGGGATCTAACTTATGAGGAAATGTGGATCTTGATTTAATGGTTTTAAATGGAATGTACATGTTTGGATCTACAGCACAGAGCTCCCCACCTCAATCTAAAGCAGCAAACCTAGGAAAGGCTCTTCCATAGCCAGGAACAGAACAGATGCCAATGAAGAAAGGAGAGTCCTTTGAAAATACAACAACATCTTGAAAGAGGAGACAGACGAGCTTCTTGCTCCCCTGGGGGAAGGATGGAATTGTTTTCTCATTGTATAAGCCTCAATTTTTAACTGATTCTCCAAAGCAGATGCCTATCTCTGAAGAAAATGAGACACAGCACTAATGTTTTTCCTTTCTCCAGCATCTGCAATGAGTCACATGCAGTTTGGCACTCTCAGCTTGAAGAAGAGATGCAGCAACTTGAAGGCTATCCCAAAGCAGTACACTCGATATTGCGCTTCTCTATATGAGGAAAAATGCCTTTATATTCTTCTGTTTCAACAAAACGCAGAAACTGTTTTACTGAGATGTAGGCAGAAGTCTGTGATACCTAAAACCTGAAAATGCAGCTGGGGGCACTTTTTGTGTTTAAGATTATAATAGCCTTGAGATGATTTAGGAAGGTGTTTTGTTTGCATATATATGAATAAAACATCAACAGCAACCTTTTATTGTGTGGTATGACTCCTTTTTAATTGTTATTGCTGATCTCACCTTTAGAAGTTCATGATTATTTGTGCAGGACCAGACTCTGCATCCTCTGATGAGACAGTGTCAGGAACTGCCAGCTGCGTTCGATGCCCTGGAAAAGGTAGAGTTTGTCTATGTTCAGCTGATGCACAGTAGCAGAGTGGGCCTTATTTGCTTGGATGTCTGTGATGCTTTCTGCATATCTGCAAAATGTAACTGATGCTGCTAAGCACACCCTGCGCTTGGTCGATTGAGCAGTGCTGTAGCAGCGGCAGACATGCAGCGCACACAGCTTGCTGGCAGGGAGATGTCATGCAACCATATGGAGACAGCACGTACCCAGCATGTTAGGGGTGCAGCTGAAGTCAGATGCCATGCATGTATCTGATATCAGATGGCAGCTCTACTGACTCACAGGGTGCAGGGAGACACTGTGTTAGACACTGGGGAGTGGCTGAAGGCTGCTTTCCCCCTCATCAGCTGCACACAGGTGCTGCCAGGACCTGAAGTACTGGTGCAGGGTTTAGGGACCGTGAGACAGCAGGCAGGTTGTCAGTGTTAAATTCATACCTTTTCAGATGAGAATCCCCAAAGAAGCATGGAAACAGGAATTTCAAAAAGTGAAGACGGAAAATACTGACCCAACTTATCCTACTAAAAGATGCACCAATGGATTTTGTAAGTTTTATGCATGCAGCACCTGATCAGTAACTAGACCACAACAGTAACGATCCTGCTAGTCTTCAGGGGGTTAAATGAGAAATGTGACAGCTAGCTGAAACAGCAAAAGGTCAAAACTGAGCTAATGATAATCATCTAAATGGGAATTTGAACGGAGCTCTGATGTTAATGTCCTACACTTTTAATAAGTGCCAGAGGATTTCCAATTACCTCAGTATCCAGGAGCTCCACTTGTTCTTTTACACTGGTAAAGACTACAGCACAACAGTCCCTTTTAGCCAAGGCAGATGCTCAGAAGTTAATCATGAGGGTAAGGTGCCTCAACACCTAAGTCCTCTGTTGTGGTCTGCTCTTCAAATACGGCAAAGTTCAATTTTGTCCCTTTCTTTCATCCCAGCTTAAAGGCAAAACTCATCTACTGTGTATTAATTTCGTATTCAAAATATACTCAACTTCTATTGATTTCAACTTCTGTTCAATGACATCACATTAAGAAACTTCATGATTTCCATTGTTTTGATATGATCATGTACTACAGGGGCGATCTGAAACATGTAAGGGTTTAGGTCACTCTGACCTAAATAGCAAATGTAAAAGAGGGTATCTTTGGTTAAAATTTTGTTGTTGTCTCTGTTGTTCCTTGGGTTCTTTTAAGTTTGCCATTGCTGAGGTCTGACTCAGCAAAGAATTGTGCTGCTCTGGATTTCCATGGGTGGTGAGAAGCTCCATAGAGCAACATTTTGGTACAAAAAGAATGAGCAGCACTACTACAATGCACGTAACAATAATCCGTGGTTCTAAAGAAAATGGCTCCTTCCACAAGGGTTTGATTTTGAGGCAACATTACCATTGAGAGAGAGACTGTTTCTGTTAATTACAAAATTGTCTGCAGTCTAACATTTTGCCTACATGTAAAGTTGTCTAAATGCAATTTTTGTTTACCTTTACTGAATCTGTTATGTTAGCTGTTTCAAATATTCTGTAATTTCATGCTGTTAATGTTTTTATGTAAGTTTTGCTGTTTTGGGAGTATGAAATCGGTGCAGTTCCGGCTCTGTAATTAAGGGGCTTTAGTGACCTCTTTTCTCTCAGCTGCTGCTCATGAGACGGAGAAAAGAAGGACACAAGCCACAGACACTACAGAACAAAGCTTCTATTTATCAAAAACACCAGTCCTGAGGGTTATTTGAATGATAAAGCTGCAGTCTATCCACAAAGCCTAGTGCATCTGAAGGAGAATATGTGGAGCTTTCCATGGGCCCAGAGTCTCCCTCTTGGTTAAACTGTGGTAAAGAGTTGCAAACATAATTTGGCAGCTCATCTTCCTCATGTGTCCAAGTGAACAAGGTGTCCACTACAGAAGGATGTGGGAAACAATGAAAACTGTGGTGCTGATACTGTTGAGAGAATATGGTGTGTAATTACTGTGTGCCAGCACTTCTGCTGAAATGGATATTTTTACATACGTTTGCCAACACTGAGCTGATTTGACGTGTAGCCCAGGTAAATCTGAATTCCGCTATTACAAAGGACCATGAGTGCATGCTAACTCTTCATTGATCTGCTTCACATGATTAATCGTTATCTCTTTGTTACTGTAGGTGTGCTTCTCTGCACCTCATGAGTTTGCCACTTTAATTTCCACAATACCTAAAGCAGTCTGAAAGATAAAAGTGGCTAAGTTTGTGGACATTTTCAATTAAGAAAGGGTAAACATGAAAGTAGTCAGTAACTCTGGTGTAAAGTTTTTGCCTAAAATTCAAAATGTCATTTCTTAAAGTATACATTTTATATTACGTATTACAAATTAGACAGTGCTATACTTTATACATGCAGTAAGCGAAATTCAGAGTTCTGTTTGGTTTACAGCAAATCTACATTTGTTCCTCATTCATTTCTCAGCTTTCTAAAGACATCTAAGATTATTAAGAAAGTTCTGAGGAACAAAATGAAAATATCATTAAGCTGCTGCAAAAATCTGTGATGTGTCTACATCTGGTATACAAGAACATACAGACAATAGAGTCAGCAAATATAGAGAATGGCTAAAGAGATGGAGCAAAGGGCAGCTTATTAGTTAAGAACTCTACAATTTGGAGAAATTATGCTTGTAGGAGATACAAAGGAGAGTCAAATATGTGGCTGACTAGGAGACAGCAGCTCTGCAGTTGTTGCGTATTTCAAACAAACTGGTTTTACAATCCTGAAACTGGAGAAGCAAACTGAATTACATTGGAGATCCACTAAAGACAAAAGAAATTTTTCACACCGTGCATAAGTAAACTGTGGAACACCTTGCCCCAGACGTCTTGAATGCCAGGAAGATTTGCACACTCAAAGCCTTTGAAAAAATTATCTGAAGAGAGGTGTTGATCAACACAAAGAACCACAGCTGGCTCAGCTACGAGCTGCAAGCGGGGTGAGTACCCTACGAAAGTGTGACTGTGTGTTTGCCCGGCTCTGTCCTCCTCCTAGACCAGCTGCTTTTACTAGTCACTGCTGGGAACCTGGTACTGCACTGGATGGACCTCTCTTCCTTGTGTTTGGAGATTGTCTTACAGATAACTTTATTAGACAAATACTGGAGAAGGAATGGAATAGGTGAGCTGATTCTAATTCAAAACAAGCTGTGCACCGTTACGGTTCCGCAGCCAGTTAGCATATGCCCAGGACGGGATTTCAGTGTGTTTACGTATTACATACATTCAAGGGAAAGTAGATGGCAGGACTGATAGCAAGAATTAAATGAGAACTCAGGCCTTATTACCTATTTCTTTTGAACTTTTCTCATTTTGACCAGAAAAACTTTACAAAATCTTTATAGATTTTGCACTATATATATTGTAAAAGACTGAAAAATTAGAATGCAGGTACATAAATTGGACTGTGTATGATAGGAGCACATAAAAAGAGAAAAGTAGGAAAGATATGATAAAACCCCCCAACAAGTACCTTATTGAGTTCGAGGGGAAAAAAACAGAAAAAATTCTGAAGGGGAACACAAGATGTGAATTGATGTTGGAGTATTTGTCAGTATTTAGTGTAGAAATAGAAAGACTATACTTGAATTAAAACCTAAGTTAATGTTTTCCAATTAATAACTCATCAGTTTGCAGGAGATGAATCCGAGGAACAGGTGGAAGAAGCAAGCTGGTTAGGATACAGCCATGCACGTGCACACAGCCATACACACAAACCAGGGAGAGAATGAGGCAGGAAGTTCTGCAGAATGTAACATGGGTTAAAACCTGCCTGCCACCTAGGAAAATATAGGCTTAGGAAACGATTATTATAATGAGGATTTCTAATACATGTGCCTTTAATTATTTTCCATTTTATATTTAAATGCAAATAGTGCTTTCTGTTGGTGCTAAGCATTTCAGAAAATCTGTCCATGATATACTAACAGTAAGTGGAAAAGTCTGGTTTCAAGGCCTTTGGTCATTGTTATTATGGGATGTTATTTTACTTTGTCTCCAGCTGCTCTTCTAGTTTCTTTTATAAAGTAAGATACAATTATTTTTTATTACTTTAGGTTATCTTTTTAGATCTAACATTTAATATAATCTGCAATATTTATTAATCTAACACTTATCCATCTCCTAAATGATTAATAAAAAGATATTGTACTCCTGTTGTTAACTTGGACCACGAGTCTCCTGTAGGTATTAGCATCTGTGAAATCAGTGAGTCACCAAACGTTTTCAGTGAGCGAACCTTGCAACAGCTAACTTGATTTGTCAGTGAAGAGTGATTTGAGGTGATCAAGTAAAGATCACGTCTAATAACCCTATGATAATATACTTGCACAATAGCTGTAATGACTCTAGAGAGGGCATTAAGAATCATCAAGGAAATTAGATGTGTTTTTAAAGTTTATAATTTTAATTACCTTGTTGTGTAATAGACTGCAATGTCTGCAAACCAGCCATCATGTACTTTCCATTATTAGAAAGTATACGGGACATTTTGGTAACAGCAAATCCAGGTTTATTTATTTTAGTATTGAAAAAAAAAAGATTAAAAAGAGAATGAAAGGAGCTATAATGTTTAGACTAACTATTTTCTTAGCTAACACCCTTGTGAATGAACATAGTAAATTTGAACAGTACATGTTTTCACCATCTGTGCTCCAATAATGATAGCAGCACCAAGGGAGAATAGGGTACTTAAGTATAGCAGGAAACATCAGTCTGCTGTTTTTAGCATGAGCTGAATTTTCAGCTTTTAGGTGCCTTCATCTTAATTTATGCTCCATTCCTAATTAAATTGTCCTGCTGACACGACTCTGAAACCTAGCTTTCTGTGCCTTAGCCTTAATTTCTTCACACTTGATTGATAATGAACGTGCTTTACCATCATACATTGTTTGAGCCTTGAGAAAGGCAAACCTCATTATTATGGACTGTCGTAGTCTGATTGGACAGATGAGCTATAGGACTGTAAAGAAATTTGCAGTTAAATTTACCAACTATTTTGTCACAATAGACTCTTACACCTTTATAAAGAAGGTTTTCATTAACTCTCCTTTTAACCAACCAACATCTATCTGAAATTAAAGATAGCTGAGTAGTGAAAAAAAAATCATCTACAATTATTTAACAGTGGAGAAAAATTGTAGCAAACAGCATGAAATTGTACTTCTGAAATGAGAAATAAAATTTAATTTAATTTTTTGTGCAAGTAATTGCTTTTCAGTTCTTGCTACTTGTCCTNGCCGGCGGGATGGCTGGGGGTGTGCGGGGAGTTGGGAGGGGACAGACAGGGCAGCTGACCCCCACTGACCAAAGGGATATCCCATACCATATGGCTTCATGCTCGGTTTATAAGGGGCTTGGGGGAAGAAGAAGGGGGGGCAGCGACGTTCGGAGTGACGACATTTGTCTTCCCAAGTCCCCGTTAGGCGTGACGGAGCCCTGCTGTCCTGGGGATGGCTGAACCCCTGCCTGCCGTGGGGAGTGGGGAATGAATTCCTGGGTTTGCTTTGCTTGTGTACGTGGCTTTTGCTTCACTTATTAAACCGTCTGTGTCTGAACCCACAAGTTTTCTCACTTTCACTCTTCCGATTCTCTCCCCCTTTCCAATGGGGGAGTGAGTGAGCGGCTGCGTGGGGCTCAGCTCCCAGCTGGGGTAAGACTACACCACCACTCTCAAGGTAAACTTCATTTTTGTCTCTGCTGATATCAAAGAACAAGGAAACAGCAGGCTGCTCCAGATATCATTCCAACATTTTGGAAAAGATAAGGGTGGAGCAAGAGAGGTGCAGGGAGAGTTTAATGCTGTCCTTTTGTCAGCGGAGAGAGAAGTGGTGCATGAGGAAAAGTTATGAGAAGGTAGACTTAAATTTAAGTATCCTGTTCAGACAAGTAGGTTTGTTACTTTACTTGAAAAACATTTGTTCAGCACATGGCAGGTCAGGAATTACAGATTTCAGACATGTTGTAGAGCTTCTAATGAGTGGGTGCAAGGATCTGGTC
Source organism: Psophia crepitans (assembly GCA_013399095.1). Classification (NCBI taxonomy): domain Eukaryota; kingdom Metazoa; phylum Chordata; class Aves; order Gruiformes; family Psophiidae; genus Psophia; species Psophia crepitans. The sequence goes on along the minus strand of VWZZ01006308.1, from coordinate 5,662 downwards.
AATGAATATGCCTGATCAGCAATGTTTCCCCTTATTATATTTGTTTGTTATTACCAGCAGATTATGCTGACATTATTGGCATTGTCATATCCAAAATACATGGTAACGTGAAAGTGGTTTGTAATTTTCTTTGGCTGTCATGGTTTAGTCCAAAAAGCTGCATTGTTAAAGCCAATCTTTAATACCTTGACGAGTCCAAAATTTAAAACAAACAAACAAACCAAACCAACCAAACAAACAAACAAACCAGCCACCTGAAAATAACTTTAAATATTGTGCAGCTGGGAAATAAAAATCTTAAAGCATTTTTTCGAAATAAATCGTATCTTACAAGCAGTTTTATCAAAAGAACTTAATGCAGCAGTTGCTTTACTAATACATGATATATTACCAAATAAAAATGTAAATTATGAGGATTGTAATGGCCAAGCATTCTTTGTGTCTATATGTCTGAAAGAACACTGTCCATGAAACTTTAATTCTGATCCTTTATGATTACCTCAACATTATGATATAACCTTTAGTTTTACGGTTGCATACTATTTATTGCTGTTCGTAGTGTTCATATGTAGATAATGTGAATGAAATTTCTGCAATAGCATTTATTCCAGCATTTCCTAATTTTTTAGTTTATGTCTTTCCAATAACAATAATTTCCTTTGGACTCACTTGAGTGTACCTGTGTGTGTAAGTGTGTGTGTGTGTATATTTATGTGAGCAAGTGCATTATTTACTAAGTCTGGTAAAACGAAACAAACAAAAACTTCATTGTGACATTTTATTGTCATTCACACTGGTCAAGCCCATACCACTCAAGCTAACCAGATAATAGCTTTCAGAATTTTTCATTTCCTATGTGGAACAGAACTGGAGAAGTGGCAGTGCTTGTGGTTTTCTCAGTTATTTGTTATCAGGAGACAAAAGATGGAAGGGTTTGGAGGTTGGGTTTGGGCAAGGACAAATGCACATCTCAGTCACTGCTGATTTCTGCCTTGCCTTTGCCCAGCTCAGTATATTCTCATTTGTCTTCCACTTTTGGATTGCTAATCCAGGCCCATTTTCTTTGCCCGACCATGTCTAAACTCCTTTAGCATCTCAGGACAATTATGTGGACTTCCTTCACCTCACTCACTTAAAGCAATCTACCTTACCACCCTGTGATCTTAGGGTATTTCAGCCTTCAGCTCAGTTCCTAAATCCTTAGCTAGAAATGCAGATCCTGCTGCTGGTAACACTCATCTACACAATTTTACTTCACACAAGAATAAGAAGCAAGTGTTGCTGAAGGGCGGTAACTCCAAACATGGAGTTACTCCACGGGATTCATATAAAAGGCAACACATAGAAGTACCAAGATGTGTGTGATGTTGCAACCACTGCTACCAGGCCTCCATTTGTTCTACCTTCAAGGGCAGTATGAATGTTCAAAACACTGTGGCTGGGAAACCTCTGGCTTAGATTAATCCTGTGGCTGAAAATGAATCTGCTTATGTTTGCTGGTGATGTGCTAGAATAGAAGCTGTTTCCTTCTTAACGGAAAATTGCCTAGGACATTTTATGATGTACTGGATTGAAACATGGACTCTCATGTTTTTTCATTTCATCCATTTTATAACAAGGAAGAATATAGTCGGTGCAGTTGAGACCGCTTGTCACAGGCCAACTTGTGATGTGACTCATCAGATTAGGAAATGAAAATGTTTTTTCCAGGAAAAATGTTGGGAACGGCATAGGTGTCTAGGTGAGTAAGAAAGCAGAAAAAGAACCAAAACAAAAAAGCCTGTGTTTAAACAAAATGATTGTACATTACGTCTAGAAAGATCAGGCCAGTTATAAAGCAGCTGGAGAAGAGAGGCTCTGATGAGTGCCCTGGACTGCTCTATGAACTTGGCAAAATTATCATCTTTGTTGCTTTTGTTATCTATTTAAATGAGAAAGTATTTAAGCTGTTCCATGCACCTTGCTGTTTGCACAAAACCTGTCACAATAAAAGAATGAACTTAAAAGGGTCTCTCCAGAAATAATGAGGTAGAATAAACATCATCAGAACCTAGTAAATTCTGCTTTATAGCAGCAAATTTCTTCACAGCTTTCCAACACTGCTTCCTTTGTCCTCTGCAGTTATAAGTAGTTTTCTTCTTTTGCAGCCTCCTAGCTGCTCAGGCAATTTGCAGTGTCATAGACCAACCCCTAAATGTCAGTGATAAGCAAGAACCAGAGTTTTCTTGATAATTCTCACATTTCTTTTCCAAACAAGTTACTGGAATTGCTCAGGCATGCTCTGGTACTGTATTCAGTTTGAAGTAACTAGTGTTTCAGGAATCACATTTAAAACCAGAGAAACACATCCTATGTTTTAGTATAATTAGGATTTGCAGTCATGAGACCTTATTTTTAAAAAAATAGTAGAATTTGGCTACTAATGAGTATAATTTTTTTTTTTTTTAAAGATCTTAAAATGCTTCTTTCAGTTCAGACTGCAATATAACTTAAGCCTGTGGACTATAACATAAGCTTCTAGACCATTTTCTGTTTTGTTTTTGTAAGTCTTGAAAAAGATAATCAAGAACAGCTTTTTTTTTTTTTTTTTTTCCACACTGGGTTGCTGAGCAAGCCAAGATTAAATTTTTTAAGAGGAGTAAGTGTTTCAAACTGTTATGAGAATAATGAAAGAGGATTGAGAAAAAAAGAGTTCAGGAACAATTTTTTAAGAAAGAAAAAATATAGCCTCCACATAGTTTCTAAATGATCTGGTAGCTGCTGCTAATTTCCCGCTTAGCTGTGATGAAGAGAGGAAGAAAACTGTAACAGTGTTTAGGCATAGCAAGTGAAAACACAAATTGCGTAGTAGTTATTCATGTATAACAAGTAGACAGGGAATGGTCAATGAATGTGGTATAAAATACATTTCTGAATCTTCTGAACATGTACATCCTATGAATAACTACATATTCTCTATGTAGAGCAAATTTTAAAATTACTCTTCCTTGCCTATAAAATTTGAGATGTTTTCTCTAATTGAAAATGTTCTCTTTGGCTACAGATTATGCCCCCAGTATCAATACAGGATGAGCTTTCCTACGTGCCTGAGGAATTCAGAGAAGAAAAAGCATTGGCAAGTGACAAATCTGCTGACATTACAGCTCAGGAGACACCAACAGCCCAGTCAGCACCCTAACTGTGGCTACTGCCCTGCTCTCCACAGGCTTGCAGCATGACAGCCCTGCCTCATTTTCTATGACCGGCCTTTTCCAGGGTGAAAGGGCTCCTCACAGGATTTCTAAATAGAGATGAATGATTCTGAACGCAGGCTTCCAGCTTGTGAGAACGGGAATAATCCGCTTCAAAACACAAAGTTTCTCCAAAGGTGAGCTTGGAAGCAAGCATGGACCTTTTACTCATGGCTATGACACTATTTACAAAAGGAAGCAAGCAGGGCTACCTCTCTTCACAAGATGGAGTAAGAAATCTTGTGTAAAACCCTCACAGTGAGTATCAGGGAGGAAGTCATGAGCAATTCTTGCTATCATTGTTCAAGGATAGCTTTTTTTTAAAGGTTTTAAGGGCTGCTTCTGGTTTTTGACTATTTCTTTAAAGAGAACTATAAAAATATAAACAATTTGGCAAGATCAAAGCATCCCATAAGTGACTATTGTAGAAACCGTAGACAACTGATCAAAGAGTACCCCAATGAATTGAAATACAGATTAGAGGTAAAATGGGGAACAAGAAGGAAACACTCTCCTATTTTATTGTTAGCTTTTAGTGTAGTTTAGATAGAGAAATTACAGAAAGTGATACAAGAGCATCACAAAAGCTGCTACATTCTGTCCATAAAAACTAATTGAACTCAGTAAAATTTTGTTGTGTTTAACCCCAGCCAAAAACAGAGGTGTGAATTCTGTAATGAAGCATTTGCTAACATTTTCCATTTGACATAAAATTCTGTAATATAAGCAATAATAACAGCTAACATGAAGTTGTTTTAATTACTGAATGTGACTATTCCTGAACTCCATTCTAATCTAAAAATATTATGTACGTAGGAAAAAATTATCTAAGAGTGTAAAGTTTAATTGAAAATCATAAAAATTAACTTAATTTAAATTTTAATGTAAGGCTGTTATTTTATTATCTAAAAAAATGAACCATTTTATTCTTTGAAGAATTAAAGTTTGCTATGTCATCACAGAGATCTGAATAAAGGTTTGCTTAGAGTTTTCCATTAGTAATATCTTGTTATAGAAAATCCCATTTACGACAATTTAAAAATATGTTGAAAAATTAAGTTTTACTCAACAAAAGAAACTCCATCAGGAAAACAAGAGCAAGTTTATACCTCATTAATTGAATTTTGGTTGAAATATTGTGCTTTATTCCATGAGGAAAAAAAAGAAATACATATTTTGTATTGCTTTAAAAAATGCATTAATCATTTTTCTTAGGACTTTGAATCTGACGAGTTTCGGTATGAGTATTTTGAACCTTTAGACATCATAATATGTTGAATATTGTAAACCTCCCCCACCCCCCAGACAAGTGACCAACTCTGTTTACTTGGAAATAAATTCTTTCAGGGAGCCCACCCACAGGAGAATGGAAATTCCATAATTACAAGATCGATGAGGCAAGATAAGGGCTGATGTGACCTGAAGTAGAGAACATATCTGCAATATCTTTTAGTGCTCATTCATAATTTAAATGCTTAAAATCCTGAATATATTTTTACGACGCTATCCTCTTTACCAGTATAAATTTCATTTGGAATTTTTTTTGTTAGTTTGTATGTGACAAAATTAACCTAGATTGTAATCCAGAAAACAAAAGTTTAGTTTTGGTTACATTGTTTACAATCTAGATAAGACAGGCTACATGAAAATGAAGTAACAACACTGCTGATCAGAATGTGTAATGACGCACCTCTTATAGAAGGTACTAGCCAACAGCTTCCTTTCTGAGATTTGGTTTTCAGCTGTTTGTAATTGAGATGGGTTGACCCCAGATGGCAGCTAAGGCCCCACCGAGTCACTCATTCATTGCTCCCTCTCAGTGGGATGAGAGAGAATCAGAAGGGCAAAAGCAAGAAACTCTCATGGGGACAAAGACAGTTTTTTCCCCAGTCAAGGGAAACCAAAACCAAACAGACCCCAACTGATGCAATGGCAATCACTCACTACCTCCCACCAGCAGACCAATGCCCAACCAGTGCCTGAGCAACAGCTGCCTTGGAAAAACTCTCCCCACCAGAAAGGGCCTTGATGCTGTGAAAGCACTGTTCAGCAATAGCGAAAACATCAGTGTATTATCAACACCGTTTTGGTCACAGATCTAAAACACAACACTATATGGGCTGCTATGAAGAAAATTAACTCCAGGTCAACAAGACCCAGTGCAAGCTCCACCCCTTCTTATTCTATACCATCTGCATCATACTTGTGTCATATAATATTCAGTGAATTCTCAGCTACCACTCCTGCATCTTTCCCTGTCCTTTGACATTCACACAGATAACTTTCCCTCAGTCTGCTGGTGATCCCCATTCAAATTTCCATTTAGTTCATTTAATTCATGGCTTGGGCTCCATCTGTTCAATGATCATTCAGGACAGGACGTATCGTGTGTTATGTTGGAATGACCACGAAATGGTGGAGCTCTCTACTCT
>VWZZ01006306.1:57747-111118 GCA_013399095.1 Psophia crepitans | reverse complement strand
TTTTGGGTGGTTTTTTTTTTTTTTTTTTTTTTTTTTTTGTTAAAATTACTTTAAATAAACATTCTTGATTTGTAAAGGGCTGAGTCCTGTGAGACAGGGCAGGGAGCGGGACCGGCTCCAGCCCTCCCAAGCCTGCGTGTACTGCAGCAGGACTGAGGTCAAAGCTGGAAAAACTTGCAGGACCAGCTCGCAGAGAAGGCCCCTGGGTACTGCAAGCCTGGCTGGTGGGCTGGCTGGTGGGGGGGATGGCGGCACGTGGGAAACACAAGCTGTTGGTGGCTGCAGGCGGTGTGCACGGGCATTCGGTGCCCGCTGTCTTCCCTCTCTCCATCCTCACCCACCTCTGGAAATCATAAGGTGCCAGCGCTGCTCGTGGGCTGATGGTCCTCTGTCTCCTCACCTGGGAGTTTTATGACTCCAGTCTGTTCCTCCTCTTCCTGACATGAGGTTTTAGTGGCTTCAGTCCATACTTTGGAGCCACCCGTCCTTTGCTTTCCCAGCCTGGGTGCCCAGTGAGGCTGCACATAGACGTGTTACCATCCTGATGACCTGCTAATCCAAGGGGTGCCAAGACCTGCCCTTCCCAGGCCCTTCTCCCAGCGGTGGTTGCACCCCATACCCACGCACACCCTGTTCATACCAGTCTCAGCACCGCTATTCCTGATCCTGGGGAAGGAAGGATGCAGCTTCGGGGAGTGGCACCCCGGGAGCGTGCAGAACTGGTACCACTGGGCAACAGCACCCCAGGGAAGGATGCAAAGGCTTGCATCTCTTGGAAGCGGTGTCTTAGCAGAGCAAAAGAGAGCATCTGGATGGGATGTGATGTGGGGTGAGACCAGGCGGGTTTTTGGGGTGAATCTGTGCTGTCTGAGTCATGTCTGGATACTAGCACTGGGTATGTCCTAGTCTGCATAGTCTCTGACATCCTGCCCAGTGGTTCCAGCACTGCTGGCTGCTCATTGCAGAGGACCTGGGCTGGGGTGGGTGCTGTGTGACCAGTGATGTCCCAAGCATTACCTTGCTTGGCCTTTGCTGGAGCCATGAGGGTTGTGGGGGGCCAGGAAGGGAGCAGAGTGGGGCTGGGAGGGTGTCAAGGGAGGGCGCAGCCAACGTGCAAGGTGTGGACTTGACACAAGCATCCTGACCCAGCAGCCCCGCAGCAGTTCCAGCCCTCTTGTGCCACCAATGAGTTCCTCTGGTCAGGTAGGGAACAACTTTGGGGGAAGGGGTGGTGCCATACCTCCATGATGCATCTCCATCACTCTTAGTCAAGGAGCTGTGCCGAAGGGAAAGAAAACCCGAGCAGCGGCGGCTGTAGCAGGTGCTCCTGCGGCTTGGGATGACCTTTCCCAGTGGGCTCCATCCCAGGGATTCAGTCACTCCATAAATCTTCCTTCCTCAGCAGTGCAGACCACGGAGAGGCAGCCCTGACTCAAGGCTGGGAGTGTCCAGCTGTGGACGCTATCTCAGCGGAGGAGCCGTGTGTGGGGATGCCAGCATTTCCAGGCGAGAGACAATCGTGCTTTATTTCCCTGCCACATAGGAAAAATAATAAACATTCCTTGGGTTTGTTTTCAGGCTGCTTTGTGGAATAAATCTCAGACTGTTGTTGTCTCCCCGGGCTTCCCGGTCCTGCAGAACTGCCTGTTCCCACTCCATGAGTCACCGACGCCTGCGCTGACGCTCACGGCGCCTCCGAAAGCCGCGCGGTGGCCCAGGGGCTGCTCCGTGTCGGATGTACCATAGACACCCGGAGCAGAGCTGCTCCGTGCCCTTGGGGAGCTCAGGTGGGCATCGATGTCCGTCAGGATCGATGACGCCCCCGGACACCTCTGCCTGCTGCCAGCAGCAGCCTGCACAGCCCTTGACACCTTGTCCTCTGGACTTGGGTCTTCCTGCCAGAGTCCTGAGTCTGTCAGCACGACACGCTGCAGATCTTCAAGGTGAAGGGTCTGTCCCATGGGACAAGGGCTCTCCTGGAGAAGACAGACATTATGCTGGAGTCCATGGCCTTTCCCATCCCCTCTGCCTGGGTGAGAAGAAGATCCAAGGGATGCTGTGGCCTCTGTCCTTTCAGCTCTGGGAACATCTGTCAGCAATGCCCATTTTGGTGTGGTGGGATCTGGCCCTCTCCCACTTGGTGCAGAAAGCTTGGCCTGATGTGGACCCTCATGCTGGAGATATGGCTCCATGGGGGAGGAAGTGACCATAATCCTGCCCTGGCTGATCCCCACAGAAGCATCCAGACACCATTGGAGGTGTGTTGAGTAGGAATGGTCCACACTGTTCACACCACTGCTGATGGACCAGTCACATGTGCTTTTGAGTAACATGGGAGTGGGAGACAGCAAGTGATGCTGGATGGGCACCTCTTGGAGCTGCGATTCTTGATGTGACCAACAAGCAAGTGCTACCCACATCATCTCTAATGCCTAGAAAAATATTCCCAATATCCAAGCTCATGTGGAGACCTCGTAAACTTGGCATCCAAACCTTGCCAATTCTCCTCCTGCAAGTGATCCTACCACCTGGGCGATCAAATAGGACCTGGGAGCTTGGTGTGAACCATATTTATGAGTTAGGGAAGGCTGATGGACTCAGGGACCACAACTCCAGGTTGGGCAGAGAATGGATTGAGAGCAGCCCCAAGGAGAAGGACTTACTGGTTCTGCTTGATGAAAAGCTCACCATGAGCCAGCAGTGTGCGCTGGCAGCCCTGAAAGCCACCCGTGTCCTGGGCTGCATCCCCAGCAGCGTGGCCAGCCGGGCGAGGGAGGGGATTCTGCCCCTCTGCCCCGCTCTGCTGAGACCCCCCTGCAGTGCTGCGTCCAGCTCGGGGGTCCNAAGGCTGCAGGGAGACCTAACTGTTCCCTCCCAGTACCTGCAGGGGCTCCAGGGAAGCTGGTGAGGGGCTGGTTGCAGGGCAGGGGGGGCCAGGACAGGATGGGTTTAAACTGAAGGAGGGGAGATTTAGATGAGATATTAGGAAGAAATCCTTCCCTGGGAGGGTGCTGAGGCCCTGGCACAGGGTGCCCCGAGAAGCTGTGGCTGCCCCTGGATCCTTGGCAGTGCCCAAGGCCAGGTTGGATGGGGCTTTGGGCAGCCTGGGCTGGTGGGGGGTGTCCCTGCCCATGGCAGGGGGTGGCACTGGAGGATCTCTGAAGGTCCCTTCCAACCCAAACCGTTCTGTGATTCTGTGACCTCTGGTCAGCTGCTGCTGGATGGTGCCTGCTGTGAGTGACCCACGCTGATGAGCCAAGCCCTTTGGCACAGGTTTGGGTGTCAGAGCGTGTCCCATGAGGTGGGACAGGGTAGAGGAATCTCCCGGCAGTCAGCATGTGCACGTGGCTGGATCCACAGCATTGCTACACACGTTTCCCAAAAATAGCTGGTTTTAGAAACATGAAGTCTCCTCGTGCTATTGCCCAACACACGATACAAATATAGTGGCAGCAGTGACTCCAGTGAAAGTATCGCCAGAAATAGCGCGAGTTACGGCAAACAAACCGGCTCTTGGGAACGGAGGCAGCTGGGACTCAGCCCCAGGGGCTGCCAGAAACGTGGCAAAGGACTAGTCTGCACCCCGGGTGTTTGCAGAGCCGTCTGTGGCAGGTAATGGAACAAGTGAAAAAAACCAAAAACCAAACCAAAACCCAAAGGTGAAGTATTTTAGTGCATCACAGGAGAGGAAAACGCGATGAGGAATGAACGCAGCGCGGTTGCCAGGAGGGGCTGTTCAGGCACTGCGACAGCTCATGGAAAAGCTTGATGCACACCGCGACCTCGGGCACGCAGCGGCTGGAGGGCGATGCACTAACACAGCCCGGGGCAGGGGAGGGACAGACACCGTCACCGATAGCCCTGGCACCGGTGTGCAGCCCCACCGGCAGCCGAGCTGCTTTCATTAGGGACGCGGTGGCTTAGGGGAGACGTGGCTGCAGCTCACGGACAGGCTTGCGGAGGCAGAGTGCTCTTTCCCCGGAGATGCCCGGTAGAGGTTCAGCGGATGTCTTGTGCAGCCAGCAGCGTAACTTCTTGAGACTTTCTAAAAAGCCACAGATAAAGCAGGTCATTATAGAAAGCTCTGGACACTGTCAGGGTAACGAGCAAGCAGGCTCTTCCCTGCTAACGACAGGCTAATTGCTGGGCTCTGGCGTGGGGGATCCGTAGGCACTGGAGAGCAGCGTGGCTGCGCTCGCCTTGGACATCGATGAGCAGAGTGTTTATTTGGACATCTGAAAGGTCAGTTTGCTAAAACGCGAAACAATCGCTGGCGTGCCTGGCTGGGGCTGTAAATTTAGAGTGGGAGGTGTTAGCAAAAACTGGGACTCGTTCAAGGACATCCCAACAGTGCCCCAAAAGCCATGATTTCATAGACCAAAATAATTCTCCCAGGGAAGAGACTGTCAGAGTCACAGTTTGGATGTGTAAGCTTGGTGGCCGGCAGCCGGAGGGGGACGAGCACTCTGGCCTGAGAGATGCAGCAGGTGGGATCCAGGAGGCAGCCTGGCTGGCGTCTGAGGTGGAGGGAAGGAAGCTGAACAAGGGCCAAAGTGTTTGCTCTGTTTCTCTGCCTTGGAGAGGGCAGCATGCTTTCCCCTCTTCCTCATCCTCCGTCTTCTGCGTCAACCATGCATTTTGTAGGGGTGACTCATGCTGAGCAGGCAGAGTCAGATGATGAGAAGACTGGTGATGTGGAGCAGAGTGGCCATCAGATGAGAAAAGAGACCTTGGTGGCATCTTCTGGGACCAGGGGATGATGGCATCTGGTGAAGACCTTGGAAAGGGTCTGCTCTTAGACCCAGCAGAGCAACCAGCCTCCTGGCTGGGCTGCTCCGTCCACCCGGGGAAGGGCTCTGGCAGGCTGTGGACAGACACAGGAGAAGGTTGTAGGTGCTGTGATGAAATACCCAGGGTGAGCATTTCAAGCAGCGTCCATCTGATCCATGGGATGCTCCCATCAGTCCTGCCATCTCTTGTGCAGAGCAGGCAGGAGACATCTCCTCCTACATGGAGAAGGCTTCCTGCTGAGAGCCTGGGATGTGTCAAAACCCAAGGTCCAACCCATGGGGTGGGGAAGGTGGAGCACCCCAGGGAGGATGGGGATAAGGGAGGCCTGCAGGGACATAAAGAACTGCTAGTGGTAGAAGGGAAAGCCAAAGAAATCAATGAGCTGTTGCTGGCTGATGGCAGTAGACAGTCTTTGAAAATACATGTTTAGGACAACCAAATCAACCAACCCCCAGTGCCAGGCCTGCACAAAACAAAGGGAATCTAATTGTAACAAGCAAACCCGTAAGTTTTCAATAGATGACTCCGGCCTGCGCTTGGGTCAAAGCACAGGGACATGTTCAGTCCTGGGGGATGTGTGAAGAAATTAAGATCTGTAACAGAGGAGACTGTGTAACCGCAGACCAACAGGACCAGTTAACTTACACCGTGGATCTGGAATGAGCTTATGGAAGAGTTCCTGAAATGCTGACACTGACTTTGAACAAGTCTTGGAAAGACAGGGCAATACCGAGGGCTGGGAGACCTGCCAGGAGCCACGGCTTGATGGCCCAGGGAGGGGGACATGCAACCAGACATGGTGTCCACTCATGGACCCCTGGTCCCAAGGGCTGGGAAATGAACTGCAGGATGCAAGACTCGGTTTATTCTGCACCCTCAAAGAAGCTTGGGAGGTGACGTTTTTATAGGTACTTGCACATAAAGATGTTTCCTGGTGGGGGAGGCTTTTGGGAGTGTTGACAAATGCATGCTATGGTCCACTGGCTGGAAACCTAATCTAGACAAATTCAACCTTGAAACAAGCTGCAGTTTCCCACTCCTCGAGGGTCACCAGGCACTGGAGGAGATTTTTGGATGCTGGATGGATTCACCATTGCCTGGAGCTTTGGTGCTGCAGTACAACATCTTCCTGCAAGCCAGACTTGTAGGAGAAATTCTCCAGGTAACCTTTGCTGACAAGGATAAAATCACAATGTTCAGCCTGTGCCTTCATGGTCCATGTGGGGAACAGGCTGCTGTGCTCATAGTGTGCACAGCTTCTTGTTAAAGGGAGGGTTCTCACCAGCCTCAAGGCTCCAGGCAGCACCAGGGTGGAAGACAAGGAGACAACATTGTGGTTGAACTGGAGGATCTGGGACCGCGTTGCAGCTCCCAGGGCTGGGAGGACACCTACTGCGACCCAGCTCCATGAGAGGATGGGACACAGGTTCGCTGTCAAGGTTCACATGCAAGGCAGAGCAGGCACATGAGCTAAATAAAGGGTGCCAGCTCTGGTACATGAGTTGGGAACTGGAAGAGGATGGGAGTGCCTCAGCCAGGTAGTTCAAGGCCACAAGCTGCACAGAGGAAGGCATGGTGTCTGCTCACAAGCCACAGCACCATCACATCACTGAGAGCCACTCCAGGCTGTCCAACAGGACCAGCAAGACCATGCATGGAGGAGATTCCCAGAACAGGAGTAAGTGACTGCTCCTGTCCCCTTCCTCCCTGGTGAGGACAGGCTGCCGAGAGGGGACAGAGCAGTTTTGATGGGGGAAAGGTGGGTATCCAGCAAAGGGTCAGTGCTTGCAGGAGAGTGGGTCCAGCAGCAAAGAGCTGCTTGGGCCACAGGCCACCCATAGAGGACCATGAAACCAGGATAGTGGGGACATTGGAAATGGTAGAGGAGATGGACAAGACAGTGCAAAGGAATGAAGGATGCTATGGGATAGAGACATAGAGCCACCAGACATGATAATACAGACAAGCAGCAGACAATGCTGGGGACGAAGGTACAGCCGGTGGTGCTGACGCCCACCCGTGTGGCTGCAAAAGGAACTCACTTCATCTGAGAAGCCATCCCCCCCCTGCCCATGATCACCCAGCAGAGGTGTCCAGAAGATGGCACTGGCAGGATCAGGCCCTGGGTGCAGCTCTTCTCCCAGAACATCCACCAAAATGATCCGATGCTTGTTGCCGTGTGGCCCATCTGCCTGGGGACATCCTCGCTGTCCCGTCCCCGCCCACCCCCTCCTCCTCTGCTCCATCCAACAGCCTGAGCTCAAAAAGCTGGGGAGAATTTGCTGAGTCTGTGCATCACCGTGGCTGGGGCACAACTTACCTCTGCCTTGTGGGTGACCCTTCCTCCAGGAGCTCGGGGTAAGGGGAGGGCTCTGGCCAGTCTCTAAAGAGCCTGTTCCAGTGCCAGAACAATACCGGGCAGTTTGCCTGGTGCCATTTGCACTGCTGCTCGTGCTTTGGCCGGTCCCCAGAGCCGCTCAGCGCTTTACTTCTATGGCACGCATTCAGCGGCGGGAGGGAGCGATGAAAATAGATGCTGAGAGAAGCAGCAGATGAGAAGGGGAGGGGGATGTGGTCAGAGCAGTGCACCTGAGCCCCGTAGCACTGTTACGGGAAGCTCACAGCACTGGATCGCTGGCTGGCACTGAATGGCCCCAGCAGTGGGGTGATGAGACCCATTCCCAGTCTCCTTTGGGGATCATGGAATCATGGAATCATTAAGGTTGGAAGAGACCTCCAGGATCATCTAGTCCAACCGACCCCCTACCACCTACTACCTGCTAAACCATGTCCCTAAGTAAGCTGCTTTGAAGCTCTGCCCAGCTCCTGGGAAGATGTCCTCGCAGCACGGGAAGGACTGTGACGCTGCAGAGGTCTCTCCCTCCAGCCGAACTGGGCGGTGGTCCCAGGGGAACAGTGTTGGGGAAGGTCTCCTTTCCCCCAGCACTGCCCATGGTCATGAAAGGGCTCCTGGGGTGCTGGGGTGGTGGTAGCATCCATGCTGGCTCGCCTATATGGATGCAGCCTCCCACAGTGCCCGTACCCCCGGCTGAGCAGGTTGTGCTACACCCGGCCTGGGATGGGACTTGGGGTGGTCTCCATGACCACCTTGCTGAGATGTCCCCACGCAGTCCCCCGGGCTCGGGCCAGGTGGCTCCTGCTGCCGGGCGCCCTGCCCAGCCAGGCTGCTCTCAGCTCTGTCCCCCCGGCCCCCCGGGGAGTCAGCTCCACAGCTCCCATCCATCCCCTCCCAGCCCTGGGGAGAGGTGTCCACTGCCCGCTCTATCTCACTGTCTGGGAATTTCTCCTGAGACTTTGCCTGCATTTCGCTGTCCTTATTTGCACCTCTTTGGGCTCATTCATACCCTTGCATCGTCTCCTCTCCTCCTTGGTGCATCTCCTTCCCTCTGCCGGCTGCCCTCGAGGCTCCCCTTGCTCCTGTACCTCATTTGGTGGCCCTGCGGCCGTTGTCCAGCACTGGTGAGAAGGACCGTCACCTCTCCCTGCTGACCCCCATCTCCAGGGATGGTCTCTGAACCCACAGAGCTGCCTCCACCCCCAGCCAGTTCCTCTCTTCCCTGCTGCAAGCTGGCCACTGGATCCCCCCACCTACTAGCTCGTGCCTGGCCTGGCCCTGCTCGCAGCCCCTGGGTTTGGAGGTTGCTTTTTGCTTTTCGCCTGTCTCTGAGCTGAGGCTGGGGCCAGCTGGGTACCTCTGCTTCCAGGCTAGGTGCAGCCTGCACGTGTCTGCCTGTTTCTCATCCCTCCCCGCAGCTCCGGGCTAACGCGGCACATCTGGATTCCTTGCATCCAGCCCCCATCTGATGTGCCACATCTGGATTCCTTGCATACAATCCCTGTCTAACATGCTGTGTCTGGCTTCCCGGCATGTGATTCCTAGATAACAAGTCACTCCTGGATTTCCTACATGTGATTCTTGGATAACATGGCAGATCTGGATTCCTTACATTCAATTCCTGGACAATATGGCACATATGCTCTCTGGCCAAGGCTGGGGCTGGAACAGGACTTTCTCTTTACAGTTTAAAAGATATTTTTTTTCTGGAGAAGATGAAGCTTTGACCTGAATTGCTGGCTGCCTCACAAAATCTCCCTTCTACCTCGGCTTTGGCTGCTCTTGGCTGGGAGCCTGGCTTGAAAACAAAGATCCTATCTCCCCCCACCCCCTGGGCTTTGGGATTGCTGGCGGTGGACACACCACCCCTCGCCAATCACTGCTTACAATAATATTTTTCTCTAGGATTGAGCTTGGAATAACTTTGTTTTGACATAATCTGAACTAATGTCTCCCCGGCAATGACAGTAAACACTCGACAATAAGTCGCGGTGCAGCCCCGAAGCTCTGCGGAAGGGGCTGCAGTGGCCGGACACGAGGGAGAGGGTACAGGGCACAGCTATATGGGGAAAGACCCGGTGATGGCAGGGGGCACCACAGACCCGAGGTCTGCTTCGTACCCTTTCCCCCCCAGCCCCATCCCTCCCTCGCTCCGCAGAGGGTGATGGAAAATGCAGCACAGGGCCATTGCTAATCAGTTCCTCAGGCACGAGGAGTTATTGTGTCTGCGGTGGTGGCAGCTCCAATTTAAGCACTGTCACTGCACTATTAATGGTCCTGGCACTTGCTGACTCGACAGCTCAGCCTGGGACCTGGGAGCGATAATTTTGTGCAACCCAGAAAGCTGCTGAGCTTCAGTCTGTGCCTTGTGCCGGCCATGCCCTGCTTCCTCCCAGTGCTGTGCCCAGAAGCTGGTACGCTCAGGGTGCCTTGGGCTGGCACCAGCTGATACTGCCTTTGCACCCCACATCAAGTTATGATTCCTTCCCATCCCTGGAGGAGGACCCCAGAAGGTCTCACCTTTGTGGAGTCCAACAGCACACACCAAAACAGTTGCAAAGAGACTTTGCAGCTACACAGCATCCCCTGGAGACAAGCTCACTGCTGGACTGATGCATCAGGGGAGATGATCGTGGTGGGAGAAAGACAAGGGGCAGGGTCTGGGTCCTGCAACAGATAAGGACAGGAGAGCCTGAGAGAACACGTGGGCAAGAGATAGTGGGGACAGGTTTCCGCTGCTCAGAGCAGCGGCTCTGAGCTTCAAAGCAGTGAGGTGACTTCAGATCGCAGAGCTGAGGACACCTGAGAGTACGTGATGCCAAGCAGACCCATCCCTGCCTCTGCTCTGTGGAGAAAGACAGAGATGCAGATGGGAGATCCACCAGGACAGGGAGGACTTCAGGCTGCTGGAGGTGGCTTTCCTAGAGATCTGCAGCCCCATTCCTGCTCCTTGCTGGGGAACACAAGGGTTTCAACAGCGCAGGAAATGGAGGGTCACCCCTGCCTGGGACCTCAGCACTGCAGTGTGAAGTTTGTAGACAAGTCCTGAGCATCTCCTGAGAGACATGAACAGCTCTCAGCACCCTCCTCCAATGGTCTCCTTTGGAGACCGGTGGCTGCTCTGGTTATTTTGGCGGACCAGAGGTTGCCCTCATTATTATTATTATTTTTTTTTAATGGATCAAAACCACAATCTTGTTATTGGGGCAGGAAAAAAAGGAACTGTGGAACAATATCTGGGAGACTTCCGAATGTCAATGGAGTGAGCCCTGAAAGACTGGAAGATGGATGGATGTGTGGACTGCCAAGGACAGTAAGAAAAGCCTGCCCTGGGCTGCATGTTTCATGCAAAGAAAGCAAAGGAGAGTTCATTGGGGAGGATGCAAAGGGCCAGGATGGGCTACGAGACACGTTTAATAGCTGCAGAACCATTAGTTGCTCCGAGTGGTCAGGGCAGAGGCCAAGGAGTTAAGGCACAACGTCCCGGCTTTGCAGCAAGGAGTTCTTTACTGATGAAGCTGCATCAAACGGCTTGTCGGAGTGCACGTTTCAGAGAGGAGGAACAGAGGGGACAAGCAGGCAGTGACCACCGAGCAGGTGCTGAGGTACGTCTCCTCAAGGGGATGGTGGCCTCCCAGAAAATCCTGGGACCTCTCTGGGTGGCCTTATTCATCCCTGTCTCCTTTTCTTTCCTCTTTGTCATATTCCAGGAATCCTTTCATCCATGTGTTTGTTTTTCTTTCCCTCTCCTTGCAGATGCTCAGTAATTCTTTGAACATATCAGACGGGTTTGTGTATCCCTGTATCTGAGTTGTTCTGTGGATTCCCCCCAGAAGAAAACAGGCCCCGCCGGAGCGTGTTGCATGCTGGCCTGAGGTCATGTCTAATGGCAGCCTGGCAAACTCTCGCTGGAACGCTTGCCCTGAGCAGAGGGCAGGCGGCGAGCTCGAGGGGAGAGGGATGCTGCATATGGGAACACTTTCCGAGGTGAGGAGCGATGGTGGGCACTGATGGGAATAAACACCGTGGTGCAGAAAGGGGAAGGCGGCAGTGACTCATGAGCGCAACAGCCCGGGGCCATGGTGGAGTCACGGAGAAGTCTGGCAGCTCCTTTGCAGAAGTGAATTTGCACATCTCCTTTCCCTGGTGGCAGCTGTGGGACGTGGTCTGTTCTGCAGGCACATCTCCCCTCTGAGGCCAACCTGGGCCAGGAGTGTCAGGATCATCTCTGCCCATGCGTGAGTGCCAGGACACCAGTTCCTGAGAGTCTTTCTTGGTGTCTTGGCCACATTGGATGCTCCCCTTCAATGTCTGAATGAAGAGGTCCCCAGAGCACCCTCAGAGAAACACAGACACACAAGCTCTCCAAGCATTGTCCTTCGCATGTCCCAAACCAGCCACTCCGTACAGTGTGGGTCCCACACAAACCAGCCACTCCGTGCCCCACATCTTCACTTTCTTGAGTCCTCAAGTACCACAGCGACCACGCAGCACCTGAGCAGCTCAGGGACCAGAGTCCTGGGGACGCAAAGCCGAGGAGCTCAGAACAAGATGCATGAGACAAACCATGAGCATCTGGGAGAGCGATGCTGCTGAATGAATGACACGTGGTTCAGCGATGGCTGCTGCCTGCACGCTCCTACTGCCCTTCAGTGTGAAGCTTTGCACCCCAGTCCCTAAAGGGGCCTACAGGAAAGCTGGGACTGTTTACAAGGGCGCACAGTGACAGGACAAGGGGATGGGTTTAAACTAACAGAGGGGAGCTGGAGCTGAGCTGTGAGGCAGCAATCCTTCCCTGGGAGGGTGCTGAGGCCCTGGCACAGGGTGCCCCGAGAAGCTGTGGCTGCCCCTGGCTCCCTGGCAGTGCCCAAGGCCAGGCTGGATGGGGCTTTGGGCAGCCTGGGCTGGTGGGGGGTGTCCCTGCCCATGGCAGGGGGGGGCATTGGATGACCTTTGAGGTCCCTTCCAAACCTAACCATTCTATGATTCTATAGGACTTCCACGAGCAGTGAAGTGGATGCAAGTTGGCAGCTTGGTGAGCTGGGCAGCTGGCAGGGGTGATGGGGGTACTGGGAAGCACTGGGAAACAGCAATCCCTCTTCTGGCACAGTTGAATTCACTATCTGAGCCAGTCCCTTGCCAAACCACTCTTAGTGCCCCCAAAATGCTGTCTGCTTCCCCAGAAAGCTTCTGCCTGTGCATGTTGAATGAGTTTGTAGGCAAGGAAATCGGGAGCAGAGTGATGAGGAGACAGCTGCTAAATCCTTGGGTCGTGCTGGGCTGTGATAAACGGGGTGAGACAGCGAGCGCACAAAAGTTTTGGGAAAACTGTGGGCGATATAGCTGAACCCAGCACCCAGTGTGGTCCCTGAGCTCTGCACCCCTGGGCACTGATGGGTTCCAACCACGGAGGTCGGCTGCGGGGGTTCCTGCAGGCATTGGCTGAGCTCACTGGTGTGGTTTGGGGAGGGGAACAGGGTCCATCTCAGCACAGGCAGGGACCCCTGTACAGGGCTGCCAGCCCTGCCTGCCTGGGAGCTGCCTCACAGCATCCTCCGTGGTTGGTGTTACCTCCCTGGAGCAGCCTTGAGTGCTTCGCAGGTGGGACCTGACATCTGGGCAGATGAAGCACATCCCTGTGTCTCTAAGATAATGGCATTGGGGAGAGGGGGCAGGGGGCAGGAAGATCTTTTTCAAGTGCCCAGTCCTGCCCTACTGGGGCTTGTGGCACCCAGAACAACCTGTCTGTCTTGCACAAGGTCCTGGAAGAGCTTGGCCGGTGCAACCCAATCCCTGCCTCCCTCCTTCCTTCCCACATCCCTCCCTCCTTCCCACCCCCCAGTTTAGCTCCCAACCCTTGCAGGTTGGGAAGGACTTCCCTTGCAGGTTGATCCCACATCTGACATCATCTGCACAGGGCAAGGACTCATCCTGCACATGGCCACCCAGCACCGTGTGGATGGAGGATGTGGTGGTCACTGTTAAACATGACAGTGACTCTTGGGTCCTTCCAAGGAGTCTCTAGTGAACCAGGGATGACTCAAAGCTGTGCAGCCATGTGCTGCGGCTGGGAGGGATGTCAGAGGACGGGGAGCATCACCAAGTGTGGAGAGCCGGATGGCTGATCATGGTCCTGGAGGGCAACAGCAGCTGCAGTCACAGGATTGCTGGAGAGGCTCCACAGGGACAGCTTCAGAGAGGCCCACAGATAGACCTTGGGGAACATCTCCAGACTTTTGCACCTCTAGATCTGAAGAGCTGCAGTGAGGAAGCAAAGGGAGCCTGATTGCAATCCTGGCAAATGCTGGTGCAAGACATGGTTTTGGATAAATATTTTCTCTGAAGACTTCCATCTTTGAGGACTTCCATGTTCTTGGTGACAAAATATAGAGGTCCTCCTGCCTGTCACGCAGGGCAGGCATCACTGTCCTTTAGGATACCTATTTATAGGTGACCACGATGAGGATAAGGACAGATCTACCAGCCTTGTCACTCCTCACCGCTCCCAGGGATGGGATGTACTTGTTTGGGCTGACCAGAGGTATCCACGAGCAGCTCTGCAGCCACCTCCTTCCCATGGCCACGCAACAGCACAGACAGAGCAGAATACACTGCGCCAACTGGAGTCTCGCCCAGCACCCACGTAGCCCTTCTGCAGGCTGTGGCTGCCTCTCCTGGCTCCCTGAAGGAGTAGTGTGAGCACAGCGTCCAGGAGCCTGCTCCTGCCCAAGTGCAAAGGAGGCCTCTTCCAAACCTTGGGAGGGGGGGAGGTGGAGGGAGGCAGCACAGAGGAACAATTGAAAAGAGGAAAAAGGAAATCCTCCTGGAGCTGTGAAAGTGTTTTCCCAGACTGTCTGACCGTTGCGATGACCTCATTCTGCGAGGTGATGTTAATTGGGCTGAGAGACTGGAGAACAGGACGTTCAGCCCTGCAGCCACGGTCACCTGTGCAGCCCCTCGTGCCCAGCAGCTCTCCCTAAAAACCTGACCCAGGCTGCCCTCTGCGAGGACTCCGAGTCCCCGGGCTCCTGCCAGTGGCCATTAACCGGAGTTAACAAGCCACAGATTTCCATGAGCTCATCTCAAGTGTTTATCCTGGAAAATCCCCTTTGCAAAATCCGGTGATGCATGCAGAGATCTGGAGGGGAGGGGGAGCATCCAAGTGGTGTACAGGCAGAGAGGGTGTCTCCGAGGTCTCCACTCATCCCCAGGCACCGCTAGCCCGGGGTGAGAGTGCCGCCCGTGATCGCAAGGCTCAAGGCACCATGCACCAAGGAGCAGGAACCAGCAGCCGGAGCTGCTGGGCTGGGTAGGAGACTGCGGGGTAGTTCCTCACTGGTGGTGAGGAAACCGTGATGTGGATGTTTCCAAGGGGACGTCTCCTGATGGGTCAATATTTTCACTGAGATAATGAAGGTCTGAGTAACGAATCCCCTCCCGCATCATCTACTCTAGAAAGATGTGGACACCAATGAGAACTTTTTCCACATTCTTCCCTGGAGGAATTTTATGGGGAGGGAGAGAAACCAGCAGAACTTCTCTCCTCCCACGCGTTTGCCTGACTTTAAAAAACCCTTAAAAGGGTTTTTTAAGACCACTAACTGCCTGTCAAATTTGCCTGAATTTGCTTCACACATTAGGAAGGTGTGACCAACAGGCACGGTGGTATGAGGCTTGCTTCCCTGAAGATCGAAACATGACGTACATACGCAGGAGACCTTCTGTTTAGCAGCCGTATTAACGTAACAAGACTCAGAGGCTGGGATTTAATGCTAGACCTGCTCAAATGTGGACCAGTGCGTTTGTCAACACTGACCATGACTGGAACTAATTGCAGTGGGCAGAGGCTGAGTTCTCCTCAGCATTGTCACATGCAGGCTGGCTGCCTTTCCAGCAGAGGATCTCAAGCCAACAGGTAGTTCCTGGTCTCAATGGCCGCAGGGCAACACTGTCAGGCCTCTGATGTTCAAGTCATACATATGGGCTCATGGCCATAAATCCAGCACGTCTGAAAGACCGTGAGAAGAGCAACACTGCCCTGCTGCTGGCTGCCGTTCGGCGATGCTCGTCAGCCACCAGCAGTCAGACAACCAGATCAGTGGACATCTCACATCTTCTGTGCTTTCTTTGCCTCCCCAGGCAAAATGTAGTAATTTTTAAGGTGGGAAAAGGTTCCTAAAGCCTTTATATTCCTGTTAGAGAGGGCATGGTCAGAGCCAGACCTCTGGGACACGGGCTGGGAGTGAGTTCGTATACCTGAACTTAGTTCTGAGAGACCATGTCCTCAGATAGATGAGGTCTTCTGGTACCACCAAGCTGCAGGCACCACAGGAAAAGCCACAGTATTTGCTAACCACAGCCTTTACCTCTGTGCTCGAGTTGCTTGGGGCAGGCCACCTAACCGGGACCAACCCTCAATGGTGATTTGTTTTTTTCTGAAACCTGTGGTCACTCCTATGGGGATCCATGGGCAGCAAGAGCTGGGTCAGGGTCTCGTGGCTGGACCCTCCTCACTGTGCAGGGCTGCTGGAAGCTCCTGTCTGTAGGCATGAGGGCCCAGGATGAGAGAGAAAATCCAAACCACAGACCAACCCCACAATTCGGAGCGTGGCTCAGCAGGGAAAGGAGCCAGTCCCATGGCTGCACCACACGTGCTTTCCTCTGGTCACCCTGAAAAGATGGAGAGCAGGAGCCAGGAGGGCACGAGCTGCCAGAGCAGCAGCTTTTGGGGGACCAGGGGGCTCAAGCAGCATCTGCAGCAACACAGAGAGTGGACCACGCAGGGTGTGAGCAGCTCCGCTCCCAGGAGCTGAATGAGTGCAGACGGGCAGTCTTCACCTCCAGTCTGTCAGGTTCCTCTCCTTTTGCTTTTCTGCTACCCACTCACCCGAGACCGGCCTTGCACCTTCCCTGAGGGTCCCTAAACACGAAGACTTTAGTGTTTTTCTGTGCTTTAATTGCTGCTTAGGTGCAAATGTGCTGCAAGCACCTGCCCTCAGGTCATGATGGCTTATTTCATGGTCATCCCATCCAACCATCCCAGTCATTCATCTTCCCACTCTGAGACCATAAAACTGTAAGTACAAAGTGTTTGAAACAGTATTTTTTCACTGTTTGTCTTTCAAGAATTAAAGAAGCTTCTTTTCACCGTCAGTGTTGCTGATAAACGCTCTAAAATGCCAAATGCCGTGTATCTGTAGCTTTCTTTAAAGATAGGAGAGGGCTCCCCATGGTATTGGAGACTCCATTCCCACCCCCGCTGGGCGCCTTTGTAGCGGTGCAGCACCATATTTGTCTGTTCCAAACTGCGAAAGGCCTTAATATCTCCTCCAACGCTGGCACATTGCTGTGGGATCTTAAATGCCAGTAATTAGCAGGGGCTGATAGTGGCATTTTTTGTGGTGAAGCCTCATCAGCTTCTCCAGGACAGACAGCAGTAAGCAAAGCCAACAAGTCATCTTGGGAGACTCTCTGCCAGACGTAAGCCGCGTCCAGACTGCAGCTTTGGATTAGAGGTGTGGCTTGCTGAAAGCAGGCTAAGAGACCACTGACAGCACTTGGGGTGCCTCTCACGTCCATAGGAGTGGAGCTGGAGGAGATATTTGTGCCACATCCACGCAGAGCCATTGCACTCGACTGGCAACCAGAAGTCAATGCATCTGTCTCCATTTTTGTCCCCATGGGAGATACCTGTGTCAAAGTGGTCACAGCTCTCATCTGATCAATCCTACCTTTACAAATAGTTGGGAGACATCTAGTTAGCCACACACTTTGCTGTCCAAACCTTCATTCTTCATCGTTAGCGCCCACCACCCATATGACTCTTCGCACGCCCCCCCCAAGACTGGAAAGTTTTGCATTGAAGTGCAAAACATTCGAGTTTTGCACAAAACGGACGCGATGAAGAAAAGATTTTAAGACAAATAAGAGATGCCATCTGGGCCTAGTGTCCCCGCTGCTTGTTTCTCTTGTAGGATCTCTTAACCGTTTCTGTTACAATCTTTATGTTTTGTTTTTTGAATATCATCTTTTAATGTGGACAACACTGTTGTCATACCCACATTATTCCCTGAAGCTGGGTAGTCTCTTCCAAACCTGGAAAGTTAGGATCAGTTCCTGCTGACCTTCGAGATGTCTTTTCTTGGGTTGGTAGTGGAGAGTGTTTTGTCCACGGGACTGGACTCTGCTGTGAGAGTTCTACGTTTTTGACATTTGTCTGAGTTCTACTGTGAACATTTCAAGTTGTATGACTTTCACACACTTTTTATTTCCTACTGGTTTTGCTGTTATTCCCTTTGGAAATGGCTTTAGGTTGAGACTTCAAGCCCCTTTCTTTTTTCAGGATACCGCTGATTTTTCTTATGGGATGACTTTAGCTAATGAGTTATGACTTTATCTCCATTTTTCAAACTACTTGGGAAGCAGCTGATGTTAATTGTTGAGTCTTAGTGATGTCATGGGATTGCATTTGGAACAGAGCTTTCATTATGCTCTGTCTCAACTTACACTGCAGATTACAATAGAGAAAACTTGCTGTCTTCTTTGCTGTCCAAATGTGTTCGAAAAGTCTCCTGCAATACCGATGAGTCCATCTCTTCCTTGAGGATGTCACTGAAAGCATTGTTATTAGGCATGAGAGTATTGACCTCTGCATCTGGTTTTGTGTTGTTTTGAGACATAACTTGAGATCCAGATTCTTTGCTAATAAAATCATCATCTCAGGCAGAATTTAGAGCTGGCATATTTTGTCCTAGTACTTATGTTTTAATTTTCTCTCTTTCTGAATAAACAAACCAGACCTGAATATGGTATTTCTTCTTTTTTCCCCTCTTTTTTTTTATTTTTTAGTCTATTTGAGCCAATAACTTTACATGAGTACAGCCCATGCTGTTACTCACCTCTCTTGCCTAATCTAGATCTGAACTAATTGAGAACAGCCTTGCTTTCCCCTGATGAGCTACTGATGCTTCGTTAACAATGTTTTCTACTCCGGCACTGGGACACCACTCCCTCTTTCCCCTTTCCTTGCCAGTTTGTTGGTGGGCAGCAGGGGGTCCTCCCTTGCTGGAGAAGGGCTGGTGCTCAGCAGACGCTCTGGGGTTGGTCCAGCTGCTGCACAGACTCCACCATGCGTACAGCAGAGTGGTAGGTTGGTAAAGATTGGACAAACTGGCATGGAGAAACTTGCTCTAAAGCAGACGGCTGTGGTTTGAAGAGGTGGAGGAAATGTCTCTTCCTGGTGGCCATGCTCTGCTGTGTTCACCAGAGCTGAACACTGGTGGTAGGGACCAGGGTGCCAGTGGACCGGCTGTACCAAGCTGTTCTCCAGGACAGCGCTTGGTGGTGCCTGGTAGGGAAATGTGTGGGGGCACACTGAGGCATGGCTCATCTGCCCGGGAAGCAGAACAGGCCCATCTGGGCTTGCTCTGCAGCAAGGCCAGGAGAGAGGATTGGTTTCACCCCTGGATTCGTGTCCCATTTCAACGTAACTGGCACTTTTGTCTGTTCTACGCAGAAGTGATGCTCGTGGCACTGACAACAAGAGCTGACAGACCCAGCCTCCAGCCCCTGGGAGACCACCCAGGTATCATCTGCTCCTGGGGGCTTCATCATCCCTGGTGGAAGCTGGTATGAGAGTACCCTAACTGGCTAGGCGTCTTGGCCAGAGAGAGAGGCAGGTTGGCTAAAGGAGGGATGATGAGGAAGGACGGCTGTGCTGGGGCTCTCCACTAGGTTGCTGGTGGAGTTGTGGGGCAGGAGTGGCTCTGGGACAAGTTTTCCTTGTGCTTGTGGCCCCACTCACCCATGTGCCCCCTCACCACAGGGTGACCATCTCCAGGAGATTCTCCAAAGCCTGCCTGACATCTTCCTGGCTCCTTGCTTGGGAGCATGCAGGAATCCCAGGCAAAGGACACAGGCTGCACGGAAGGAGGACCCCAAGGTCCATATGATACTGGCGCCCAGGTCCAACAAGGCAAGGGGAGGCAGGGCTGCTCTGGCTGACCCTCCCCAAACAGTTGTACCCATGCCTTGCTGCCATCCTCCATCTGCAGTTTGCTCGTGTCTTTTGTTCCTGTCCATCCATCCTGTCTGTCCCTCCAGGAGACACGCGTGGCCAGCGAGTGGGTGCTGGCAGAGCAGCCCATCCACCCTGGATGGGATGGCTGGCACAGCAGCTGTATGGCACCTTGCCCCAGCTCTGCTGCTCAGCCGGTCCCTGCAGCCCAGCTCTCGGGGACAAGGGATGAGACCCCCTGGAGATGGGCCGGGGGAGTGAGTGGGGACAGCTGCATGCCCTGGTGTGGCTCCAGTGGGGTGCAGAGTGGCCACATGCAGCCGTGTCCTCGCTGCTGTGCACTCTGTGGGCAGCTGCCTGGACCTGCCCGAGCAGCCCCAGATGTGCCGGCGGCCAGTGAGCCAGCTGTGCGCTGCTGCCGGAACTCCTCACACCAGCTGTGTCTGGGGGATGCTGCCAGCACATCCCCCCCCAGCGACACTGCAGGGGGCTGGAGGCACAGCCCTGCGGGAGCCCCCTGACCCCCAGGCGCTGCCTGTCCGTAGGGAGCCCTTCTGCACGTATGCAGGATGGGCTGCACCTCCCTCCAGATGTTTGTGTGGCCCTTGACCCCCTGTTCCCTCGCAGCAGGGCCTGTCTGGGTCACGCAAGGGCCTGGGGCTGGGCAGGCTCCGGGAGCGCCGGCTGTTTTGGTTGCCGAAGCGGAGATGAGAGGTGATGCAGTGCGGCAGCAGGCGGCACGTCCTGGCAGGCAGTGGTGGCCTGAGCAACCCCTGCCTGGCAGCAGGGAGCTGGACCCGAGGGTGCCATGGGGAGGACATCCTTCTGAGATGTGCTGTAGGGGAAATGCAAAGTGCTGGGACAGGGCAGGAGGAGCAAACCAGCCTGTGGTCCAACCAGTGGATGGGAGCATGGAGAGCAGAGAGAGGAGCCTCCAGGGCCAGGCAGGGCATGGCAGCAGGATGGGGCTGCCCTCTGCACTACTCCCTGGCTCCCTGACCCCTGGCTTCGGCACCAGCCAGCGTCATCCTGCTGGGAAGCCCCTGGGGCGAGAATCAGCAGGTTCCCACCTCGGCTGTGGTCTCACTGCGGTGCCTGGTGGGTCTCAGACTATCAACTTCTTCCCTCTGCGGGTGCCGGAGCCCTGGGCCAGGCTGCCCAGAGAGGGTGTGGGGTCTCCTTCTCTGGAGAGATCCCAACCCCGCCTGGACGCCATCCTGTGCACCCTGCTCTGGGTGACCCTGCTCTGGCAGGAGGTTGGACTGGGTGATCTCCTGAGGTCCCTTCCCACCCCCGCCAGTCTGGGATTCTGTGAATCTCCCCCCAGCCCTGCTCTGCTTGGGCCACACATCCATATTATAGCCCTGGTGTCCCATCTGCCCATGTCTAGGATGGTGGGGGAAACTGAGGCACACAGCACTGCCTTGACAGTGCCAGACCATCCCCTTGCCTGCAGAGTGAGGGGCTCAGCACAACCAACTACTGGTGGACTCGTTGGCCATGGTCAGCATAGCATCAGGGTAGGGGGCCTGATTATGGGGCATGTTCAGAGGAGCCCAGGAGGAAGCCTTGGACTCTGGTGTCCTCGATATCCGAGGGAGCACTGAGCTCCAGCCCCTTGCAGCTCCAAAACACAGGGGTCCTGTGAGCAGGGAGGGAGGACAGAACAAGAGCGCAGGTGGTGCCCCAGCAGAACATGGCAGCTCTGCTCTGGTATCTTCATGTCTCTCGGGCACCGGCTGCTCAGGGGACCTGAGTGCTGGTGCTGCCCCAGCCCCCCGGGCAAGGCAGGTGCATCTAAGCCAGCCCAGGCTGCAGGGACCCCTTCCCTGCTTGGTGAGGACACCACGGTCCCTCCCCGTCAGGGTCAGGCAGGCTTGTGCCTATTCCTTCACCTCGTGGTGCTTTGACCCCCCCCCCAGCCAGCCTCCTCATGTCCCTCAGTATCCATCAGCTGCTGCCAACTCTGGGATCCCGCCTGCGACCACGGCTCTCCTTGGGCAGCCAGCCCTGCGTCCCCACCCTCCACACCCTTTATCAAGTTCCTGCAGCCTTCCCCCCTTGCCCGCCTGGGCCCTTGGCCAGGGTGGACCATGATGGAGAACACAGCAGGCTGCCTGCGCCCACCTGCCCCCTCTGCCCAGGCACTGCTCACCATTCCAGCACACAACCTGCTGTCCACCTCCACTCCTTCCTTTGGCCCTGGAGGCCAAACTGTCCCATGCCCCCATGGGGACCCTTCAGCCTTTCCTCCTCCTTTCTGAGGCTCTTCCTCCTCAGGTGGCCCTGCAGCCTGCGTCCGAGCCCTCCCTGCCCTGCTGCAGACCTCTTCTTTGCATCAGGGCTGTTCATCCACCCTGCAGACATGTGACAGGCAGAACCACAACCTTGACCCTCTCAACAAGATTTTTGTGGTTTTTGGGATAGAAGGGCTGGGTAACAGGATGAGGAGGCCATTATCTGCATGAGGGGACCTTGGGAGGCAGCAGCCTTGGGGACAGGACTGGAAGAGGATGGGTCTCTCCAGGCTTTCCGCCTTCCCACGGCCCCTTGGCTGGCTGAAATGCTTACTGAGGGCTGTGCAGGAAGCTCTCCCTGCCCAGGAGTCGCCCTGACTATCAGGAGTTGTTTCTGGATGAGAAATTGTCCAGCTATGGCTGCCAGGCGGGATGGGATGGGCAGTGTTCAGAGGAAACGGATTTGGGATGGGATGGGATGCTCAAAGTGTGCCAGAAGGACCAAGCACTGTCAGGCCACCTCCAGCCCCATAAGATGCCCCTGGCACCAAGCAGAGGTTTAGCTGAAGCAGGAGCTACTGTTAAAGGATGTTCCTGATGCTGAAGAGGGATGTGGGGAAAGGCTGGAAAACACTGCGCCAAGGCCCTGCGGGATGTGTCCGGATCCCGCTGCCCAGGGATGGGGCAGCACAGAGTTTGGATCCCTGCCCACTGCCAAATCGGTGCTGCAAGGCGGTACCTGGAGAGCTGCCGCCACCCTTGGGCATGGAAAATCCCGACGGGAGAACCAGAGACAGACCTCGCCGTGACTTCCACCAAACTGTTGTCAGATGGAGAGAGTCATGAGTAAGTCTGAGGACCCAGCTGCTTGGTTATAACGAGTCGTGCAAAAGAAACAGCTTTCAATGAAACAGTTTTCAGTAAATTTTTCCCCAACGGCTGATCAAAACCCAAAGTAGCCTCGAAAAATGCAAAATACATGTGGTGAGAAACTAAACCTGGAGCCTCACAGGTCACTTTTTCCTTCAGATGCACCCCTAAAGAGGCACGGCCCTAGGGAAGACGTGGTCTGTGCTGGCTGGGTTTCCTGCACCTGGATTTTCCTCACGGCTCCAGTGCTCCCATGGCTGGAGAGGACTCAGCCCACCCAGTGCTTTCTCCCTCCTCCACACCCGCCCTTGGTGCTGGGGGCTGCCCTACAGCCTTGCACCCAGGGTCCTCGCGCTGCTGGGACAGCGTGGAGCCCAACAGCCCGTGCTGTGCTCAGAGGGGCCCTGCGCTGCTTGCCAGGGGCTGAGCCTCTGGTAGAGCCAGGCAGCTCTGTTAGCACAGGAGGCTCCTGCCCAGCTGCGAAGCTCTTGCTCAGACCTCAGGTTACTCCAGGTCTCCTGCTGCAAAGAGCGGGGAGAAGTGGCCAAGCCCTGGGGTCTACATCTGTCCCTCACGCTGGGAGGCAGAGGCCAGCAGCTCCACCATCCTCTGCCACCCGCTAACCCTGTTTGGAGCCCACAGCACCAGCAGGACTCAGGGGACGTGGCAGCAAAGTGCCCTTGCTTCTCCAACAGCACCAGGGCATGGGGGGGATCTCCCCTGGCCATGACCTCTTGGTTAAGGACAAGGTGTCCCTATGGAAGGTGCATGTCTTGAAGTCTCCCATCCTGGTGCCTTGGCAGCCTTGGCTTTGCTGTTATTTGCGTCTGGGCCCCTTATCGCGCTGCCCCACCTGGCACGGTGCTGGCCCGGGTGTCCCTGGTGCCAAGGCCATGGGCTAAGCACAGCTCCGTGACCAGCCCGGCACCACTGCTCATGGGGACAATTGGAGGAAGCCGTGTCCCTCGGCAAACCCTGAGATTTCTTCTGGAAGTGACAACTGCCGGGAGAGCTGGCAGGGGACATGGGGGACGCCGCACATGGGGACTGGCATGGCCCCAACCAGCATAGTGGGAGCTGTGCCGTCCCCTGCCCCTTGTGCAGCCCCTGCCCGGACCCCCACATCTCCGGGGGGTTCAGACATGGTAGGCAGGTGGGTGCACACACTGTGGGGTGCACGTGCACGCAGCCAGCAAGCCCCCGTGCTCTCTGCAGGGCTCCCACAAACCTGCGTGCACCGGCTCCATGTGGCGATGGCAGAGCCACACATGCGTACCTGCGCACGCCCGCCTGCTCGCACACACCAGGCCGTGGCAGGACTGCGCGCACACGCGAACACAGCACGAGAAGACGGGGGCCGTGCTTGTGAAGACAGATTGTGGGTTGTTCCAGCCGTGCGTGTGTCTCAGGACGCAGAACAAACAGGGCTGTGCACAGGAACACCTGGGCAAACACGCATCAAGGAGACCACGTCCCCCCGCACGCACGTGTGCAGAGGAGGAGGTGCACGTGTGTGCATGTGTGCGTGCATGCACGCAGCCACGGATGCCCTCCTGCTGTGCCACCCTGTGCAGACACACAGCCGCAACCCAGCAGCCTCCGCACGCTGTGGTGCTCAATGGAGGTGTCACGATGATGCACCTCAACACCTTCTGCCAGTGCCCAGGTCTGGAGAGCCCTGAAATCCCTGTCCATGCTCTTTCCCACCCGGCAGTTTCCTCCGCTGCCTCTGAAGCCCAGCTGCTGCAGGGTGCTCAGCTCATCCTGCCTGCGCCTGCCGGTCCCCATGGTGGGAGCTGCCTGCTTGGCGGTGCACGGTGTGACCATGCCTGCCCATGCTGTGCTGGGTGCTCAGAGAAGGCAGAGGGAGTTCGGATCTGGAGGACAAGCTCCTTAAAAGGCTGGAGACTTGCAGGCGGCGGAGGCTTTCCCAGGCAGCCAGGAGTTCCTGAAAGTTGGCTCCTGGTGCCAGAGAGCGAGTCCTGGAGAGCTGTGCGGGTGAACCTTCCTGAAAGGAGTCGCCCTGTGCCAGATCGTGCTCCGCCATGGGCTGACCCGGCGGGGATGGCTGCTCTCCCCACGTGCCCCCCGCTCGCTCCCGTGGCCAAGGGGTGTGTGGGCAGCTCCTGCCACGATCTCCACCACAAGCTCACCTCCCAAAGGAAACCGACCTCGTGCCCAGGCTTTGCCCTGGCAGACGTGTGGCCAAGAACTGCCGTCACTGCCGTCCCCAGCCTCGTGTCTCTGCTGGCCCCATTCCTCGGCTGGGAGACGGTCCCAGGCGCAGGCTCAGGTACCTGCCAGCGAGGACATCCTGGGCTGATAATGCCCCTTAGCTCATAGCCCTGTAACTCCTTCTCTTGCCCTGCACCTTCTTGGGCTCCCAGCAGCAGGGTGGGTCCTCACAGCCTTTCTTCTGGGTGGGATAAAGGTAGGTGTCTCCTTCTGTTTTAGTGTCTGCATGACCTGGGAGCAGTCCAGCTTGCCTCGGCCCCACCTTGTGCTTGGGATGCCCAGCGTGCATCCCCCAGGACCCCATCCCATGGGCCAGAGATACCTCCAGTCCCACACAGACACCTGAAAGGTGCCTATTCCCCATCTGAGACTTCTTTTGGCAGTGACCAACGTCTTGTTCCCTTGGAAGCCCTGATGAAACCCTAACCATCAGGTCCCTCCAGTGAGCTGAGACCACGCAGTACTTCTGTCCCCTCCTCTGAGTGGTCCAGATCCTCCCTCCCGCCAGCATCAGCACGAGACTGGACAGGAGACAGTCTCCAGGACCTCAGGGAACTGCATGGAGGCCTGTGCATAGCTCCACCATGGGTCTGTGTTCCCAGGACAGGGAGAGGACAAGGGCACATGGTGAACAAGCAGCAGCACAGAGGTGGCAGATCCCATCCCCCAGGATCCCATCTCTGTGATCCCAGTCCCCCAGCCTCAGTGACCCCAGGATTCTTCTGACCCTTTGATCCTCCTGACACAGCCAGCTGGCATTGCTGGGTTAGGGTTGACATCCACAGCCTGGCTTTGCCTCAGGGGCTGCCACCTGACAAGGTCACCTCTTACGGCACGGTTCCCATGGGTGGCTCTAAGTGCAAACCTTCTGGCAGCATCACACCATGCCTGTTTCTTCTTACTCCCGTTCTCAATGTCACCCATTTGCTGCTCTCCTGAAACCTCCTGACCCACCTTGCTGTGGCCTCTTGTTCTTCAGAGATGCTGATGACCTGGCCCTAAAAATACACTGTAAGGAGCTCTGCTAGCTGCTGTGCCTGGCCCTCCATCACACCCCTTCCTCTGTCTTATAGCCCACATCATCACGTCACCTTCCTTCTCCTCCAGCCTTCCTTGTAATTACCTCTTGTCTAAAATACCCAACGCCCCCTCCCCCAAAAAAAAGCTTTATTTTTTTTTTTAAAGATGCCAAGCCAATCTGGTACAGTCTATCCCTGATAAACAGCCCTCCCCTGGGGCCTCTTGGGATCAGAAATAGTGCAGGGGCTGGACCTGCTCAGAGCAAACATTCCTCCCCGCACACGCATGTCTGCTTCCCCTGGCCGCCAGCAGCCCGGTCGTCCCCCAGGAGCCATGGGGCCTCGGGGACCAGTGCCACGATTGCTTCCTGCAGGTCCTGGCATCGCCCAGGGAGGGGGACCCATCCACCTCCAAGCAGCTGAGCATCCCCCCGGGACATCCCCCCCCAAGCTTTCCTTGCAGCATGGCTTGGCCAAGCTCACTGTTTCTGCAGGGAAAATATTTATTTATTAAAGTGTGTCACTGAGTCATGATAATCCCCGAGGTGCAGCCGGTAAAGCCCTGCTGATCCACACCGCGCTGACCCGGCGGTCGCTCACGGCTGGTATGTGCTGCTAATCCCCCTGGCCACCTCCCGGGGGAACGGTCACTGCTGGAGCTGGGTGGACCTGCAATGGTCCTGTTCGCACCTCGGGGAGCAAAGCAGGACTGCTCAGGTGTCCCCGGACCCACAGGGCTCTCTGCCCCAAGGAGAGATGCGGGGTCCTTCTCAGAGCCCAGGAGCCTCCTCTGCCTGCGGTGCCCGGCCAGTTCCCTCACTGGGACAGCTCGCAGGGCACCAGGACCTACCCAGGGTTCCCAAGAGGGGTTGCCTGTTTCCAGCCCTCGTAGTGTTGTTGGATGAAAAGCTTTTGCGTTTCATACAACAGACTTTGCTCTCTGAAAGCCTTGTCCTGCTCGTGCTTCCAAAGGTTTTCCGTGATCTCTGGGATCCTCGTGAGGGTTTCCGCACTGACAGCTGACCATGCCCCTTTCCAGCTCCCTGTTGGGACACCAGCTCCTGCCCACCCGCTGCACTTGGGACCTTCCCTCCCTGTCACTCCCTGGGCACAGGGTTTTGTCCTCTTCTTCAAGAGGGGCTGCACAAAGCAATCAGTCTCTTAAAGGGGTGCAAACACAACTCTGAGTAAAGACATGGAGCCCATCACAGCGTCTTTGTGGACACCATAAAGTGTCGTCTGCAGTTCAGTGGCTGCAGCTGCGGCTGCTCTTTGATTTCTTCTCTATAATAATTTTTGTGACTCTTCCCTGAGCAGCCAGCTTCTCCTGTGACGGGTGTGAGCTGAGCACAGATCCCAGTGGGAGCACACACTTCCCACTTCTGCTCCAACTCCCCTGCGTCACTGCTTTGGGGAGCGTGATCACAAATCACCCGTCAGAACCCCAGGCTGCCTCCTGGGAGGTTTGCTCTCTGAGTGGGAATGGGCGTCAGGACCCTTGGTCTGCAGATACAGGTCCAGAGCCCCTGGTCCACGCTCTGTTCCTGCCGGAGGGGCTTCACACGCAGCTAGAAACACACTGCTTGTTGCAGGGCATAGTGGTTGCTGTCTCCCACCGCAGCCCGTGCCATGTGCGGACAATATTAATCATGTTTTTCATCCATTAATCACTTATAACATTAATCATGTTGTCTTCATGTTAAATAGCGGAGGACTGGGACTGCAAGAACTCACTCACAAGTGATGGGCCTCATCTCAGCTGCTTCTGAGAGCTGACAGCCAGCCAACGTTCAGTTACATTTCACGTATGCCATGTGGCTTTTATATTGTTTAGTCTCTCATCAAAATCTGGGGCTGGATTGAATTACCTGTCCCACAACAGCGTACTGCCGTGACACAACTACCACCTCTAGAACTACATCGCAGAGGCCTCGTGCTTGCTGGAGGCCACCCCTCACCCCTAGCTGTGCAGCGACTGCTAGGCTGTCAACTGTCCACGCGTGTCTCCAGAAACACGGTCTCTTTGCCTGTTCTGCGGCTGCCCGTGGCCAGAGTCAGGCTGGCAGGAGTGTCACTGGGGAGAAGAAGCAGCTGTATGAAACATGGTCCTCAGCCTGCGTGCAGAGCACCTGGATCTCCTGGTAGGAAAGGTCTAGCCTTTGAAAACATCCCCTTGGGGTGGTTCTCCCAGAAACACCCAAGGCTTGGTGGGAGCAGGGAGCTGTGGAGGCATCAAATCCTCTGAGACACAGCAGGACCGTCCCTGACATGAGGTTGGGGTGGCTGTGGCTTTGCCTATCGGAGGCTTGAAAGCCTCCCAGCATGGAGATCCCCCACCTTTTCTGCTTGTCCCCACATTGGGATCCTTCTCATCTCAGGCACGGGAATAAACACACCAAATCTTGACCACATGTGTGGCCTCTGCTTTTCTACCAAGAACGGAGAGATCTTTCTCCTGTGCTGCGAAGTACTTCTGGTTGGGGATCCAGTCCCTGTTTCATTGCCACAACGGCGTATGTACATCACGTCTTCACGTCAGAAGGATTTATGCACATAACTGACACTTAGCACAACTTTTCCTCTCCTTTTTGAGTTTGTCTCTGAACCCACCTGGGGAGGACTGTCATTTCTTCAGCAGATGGACATGGGGGTCAGCTTTCTCCTGCCAGGGCCCTACACTTCTCCCCAGGGACTGAGCCCCTCACCGCTGCTCCAAGCCCCTGGAGCTGCTGGAGCCTGGTGCCAGCAGAGCGCTCACAGCAGCTGGGTCTGGGTAGAGCAGCAAGTCTGATTTCTCAAAAAAATCTGTCATTTGGAGATTTGGTTTTGTTTGGACGTCGAATGAACCCAAGGCACAGAGCTTCTCCAGTCGACAGATTTTTTTTTCGGGGGCGGGGGGCTTGGATCCGAAGCTCAGGCTCAGGGAATTCCTGCGAACGCTGACTTCATGCTACTCCTCTTGCTGCTCTGTTCTCCAGCCAAAGCCCAGGCCAGCCATGGGAGCTGAACTTCTCATGGAGCGGTGAGTGGAGACCTGGGGCCTGCAGACTCTCTAGGCTCTTGGGTTGCTGCCCGTGCCCCAGGCAGCTGCTCAGGAGCAGGGGGAGGAGAAGGATTGCCAGGCAGCAGGTCTGGCAGTTTCTTGGCAGAGTTAGACTGCAATCAAACCGTCTCCACAAAACATCGCGATGAGCCAGCACATTCCAATGGAGAAATGTCTTGTCTAAATGTTTCTGACCAACTCTCGTGCGGCGGCTTTCTCACTTTTCCTCCTGGCTGTGTTTCTGAAGGAAAAAGCTCTTCAAACACACAGCTCTGGCGAGGGATGCTGTAGGTGTGACTGTGCCATCTCAGCCCAGGTCCAGACCCTCCACCGGGGGTCTGTTGAGCCTCAGGAGAATCCCACTGATGCTGGGCTGCTTGAGGAGCCCTAAATGGACATGAGAGGAGCATGGCATGTGTGCCTTGTGTGTCAAGGAGCCCTTCTTGCAGTGGAGGACTGCATGGACCAAAGTCTGAGGAGCCCCGAGGTTGGGCTCAGTGCGCGTGTGCATATGACCCAAGAGAGATGAGATGATGCCCAGCAGCAGATGAGACCCAGCCTTGAGGTGTGGTGGATGTGTGGAGGACAAGACATTCTGTCCACAGCAAGGCAAGCCCCAGCTCTCAGTGCTGGGGTGTTCTCCGGTGGAGGGTGTCGACCTGCTCCCAAACTCCTGCTGCAGAGTCAGCTCCTCTGCATCCACATCAGAGGGACTTGGGGTTTCCTGCTCTGCTGAGAGCTCCTAATGGTCCTCAAGCTCCTGCTGCTTCTTCAGAGATGTTCCTCACCCCTGTTGTCACTTCTGGCATGGGCAGCAGAGCAGGGCACCTTCCTGGAGCCTGTTGGAGCAGGTGTCCCTCACCCCAGGGATGGGTGATCCCTGCCACACGGACCGCACCAGGGAGCAGGAGACTCCCAGGACTGTCTAAGGGTACTTCCCAACCCTGGCCTTTGGCACTGCCATCATGGGGGAGCCGGACAGGACAGGAGGAGATGTTGTGGAGGACAGGTCCATCAGCATCATGGGGCTGGCCGGAGACGTGCACGCTTCCAGGGCCGGCGAGGCGCGCGGGGACACAGCGTGCACTTGTGGGAAGCGCGTCGGGCGGCATGTGCCTGGCGGGGCGTGTGCGCATATGTGTCGACGCGTGTCTCTGGCGGCGGGTGTTGTTGTGCTTGTCCGCACGGGGAGGGCGTGCGCGCTGGCCAACATGTGGTTTGTGTTTAAAGTGTGTGTCTGGTGGTGTTTTGTAAATGAGGTGCACTCAGCGATGTGTGTGTTCATTCTGGCACGCTGCGGCCGGTCCCCATCCGGCCGTGCGCTGTTTGTATCATGGAGCGTGTGCTTAGCGAGGCGGGGATGCTCGTGCACGCGTGTGCTGCCCGTGCGTGTGTGTGCCTTTGCGTGGCCAGCCTGCCGTGGGACCCGTTCTCATTTTGGAGACGTGTTTGGGGCTGAAAACCGTTTTCCCCATGTGGCTGCCATTCCAGGGACAGCACTCCTTGCTCCCTACCTCCGCCGAGCTGACCCCGACCGGGATGTGTGAAGAGGGGAGGGTCTCCCTCACTGCCCCCCCCCCCGCCGCGCTCCCTGGGGAGCTGATGAAGTGCGATGTCTTGCCGGCCGGTGGCCCTGGCCGAGCCCAGCAGACAGCCTCTCCCCCTGCAGCACCCTCTCTGCGCGCGAGACCCGAGCAGAACCACCTGGAGCCAACTCCCAGCCCCGCCACGCCAGCAGAAAAACGACGCGTCCGAGGTCTCGCTTCGTAAACGTGCGGCCACTGGGCTCTTCGCTCCCTCCCCCCCCCAGGAGGAAGGAAGGGTGGTCTGATGGGCTGGCTGGCTGGTCCAGGGATGCTTGGAGCGAGATGAAGGGCGACAAGGCACCGCTCAGGGCATCTCTGCGCCGCGCCTGGGGGTGCATGGGTCTTGGACAGCAACGGCCAGTCTGGGAATCGAGCGGCCGGCTCGCGGCTGGCTTTATAGCGTTTTGGAGAGGAGGAAATGCTGTCTCCGTGGCGGTGAAGACGCTTTCCAGTGCTGGCTAACGTTCAACCATCCCCATCCCAGGCAGGGAGAGGCAGGGAAGGCAAGAGGAGGGGGTGGGACAGGAGGGAGAGATGCACCTGAATAACCCCGGAAAAATCCCCCCAGCTCTCCTGCATGCTGCAGAGATGCAGCGGGGCCAGCACCTCCCCGCTGCCCATGTCCGGGGCACGGTAAGCAAGTCCTGAGGTACCAGCGCCGATGGTGCAGCACAGGGACCCCCAGCTTCCCTGGGGCCAGGACAGGGTAACAGCAGGGGACACCGCAGGGCTTTGGCGCCTGGTGCAGGCAAGGAGGGGTGACTCGTAGGCAGGAGCGAACCCTGCCCTCGGGAGACCCACCAGCTCCTTGTGCCTGGCTCAGGAGGTGAAACGGGGCTGTTGCACGATGTGGCATCTTCTGTGCTTCCCAACAAGATGAAGGTGGCATTGAGCTTCCTCCTCCTGGCTCGGACAGCGGGCAGGCTGCCAGAGAGCAAACCTGGCAGAGAGTGGACGATCCATCCACGTGCAGCTCAGCAAGGCCAGGAACAGGCGTCGGAGGAGAACAGAAACTGCCTGAGGAGCCGATCGCTGCGCTCGTGTAAAATCATGAGCAATGGAGAAAGCAGCAGAACGTGGGAGGGACGCTGATGCAGAGCAGCTTCAGAAACAGGGAAGGATGGAGAGAGAGTCTGGCAATCAGCATCCGACTTTTATTTCTAGTTAAATAACAGAGCACATCGTATGAGAGAAAGCCATTAAGTGTCAAGAGCCAGATTGCGGAGGAGCTCAGTGCCAGGTTTCCCAGCGCTCGGCACCAGGGCCAGGGCCAGGCTTTCCGAAGAGCCAGCTCCCATCCCGAGCCGCCGCAGCGGCCAGGCTTGCAACGGGGCTGGCTGAGGCTCCCGGGGGACGTGTCTGGATGGACTCGCGGGGAAGCCAAGCGCCTGACCTGCTTGGCTCTCCTGCAAAATGCCTGACCAGCGCCTGGTGCTGACGGGATCCAGCCCTGACCCTGCGAGGTGTCTGCGCCGGGCGAGAGGAGTCGTGTCACCTGGAGGGCTGGGGTGGCTTCAGCCCCTCGTCGGACGGGCTGAGGCTTTTCAAGCAGGAGACTGACAAATGGTGGGTTGTCAGCTTCCTGTGGGAATTTCTAAGTGAATAATCATCGTGAACATCATGAAAAGCATTTTAATAGTCAGAGGATACCATCTGGATGTTCACAAACAAAGGCGATATAAATCCACGACTGACAGCGCACTGAACTCACTGCTTTTATAAGTAAAAGTATTTCCAAATTGTTTCCCAAATTATTTAAGCAAGTCTTTCCTCTAATGAAATTCAGGAGAAGATCCTAACAGAGGCAAACAGTACGGACTGAGCACAGCAGAGACTTTACACAGAGGGATTAAAGTTGGGGTTGGATGTAATCAAATGACATCCCCTGCCTACGAATGCAGTCCGTGTTCGGAGATAAGAGGAATCCCAAACACTTCTGCAATGGGAGGGATAAATCTGGACGTGCCAAAAGGGAACTGGGGGAGAGAGTGGGGAATACTGAAACCACTTTTTGCGGTTGTGAAGGCCCTGCTTGATGGTGGGGAGCACTGCGGGGCTCGTTTGAAAGCGTACCAGGAGGGACGTGCTGGATCTGGTTGCAGATGCCTCTGATGTCCTCGTAGGAGGGGAACCTGGGAGGGGCGGCCGGGGAGGGATGTTGCAGATAAGAAGCAGCTAGCCAGGCACAAGCCTGTTTTGCAGGGAGGAGAGAGGTGTTAACAGCCGAGTGTTGGCTCCAGGAGATGTGCAGGAATGGAGGGGAGATGGAGAGGAGAGCTGTCAGGAAGATAAGGTGGCAGGGACAGGAGTGGGGTTGTCTCCAGCAGCAGGGATAGACCTTGCTACTCACAGATTTTGGGTCAGAGCTGCACAAACCAGCATGTGTTGGGCTGAACTGGAGGGGCTGCAGGACTCCCAGTGTGTCTTGGATGGTGACATGCACAGGCCTGCCTTCTTTCTTGGACAAAACCCTTGGAAATCAGGCAGCAGCACAGATCCTGACCTCTGTGTCCTTACGTCATGGAGCGCACCTCTTGACAGCCCAAAGCCACCACTGAGCCAAGGGCTTTGTTCATTGTGGGCCTCTGCGGAGAAGGAGCTGGGAATGGAAGCGGTGATCTGGAGCCAGTGGAGGCCATACCGACAGCAGAGCAACCTCAGATGCGTTGGAGGCAGAAACCAGCCAAACCAGACTGTGAGCTGGCCACCGGTGTGCTAGGATGGCCACCGGAGAGGTGATTTCACCGTCAGTACCTGGATGGCCGTGGCTGGCAGCATCGCTTTCTGACTCATTGTAGTCCGAGGACAACCGTGCCTCTGTCACTCTCAGGCCTCTGGCCAAAATTTAGGATCCTGGCAGACAATACAGAAACATCTGCTCTTGTTGGCTCTTCCCGATCCAGCTCTTGCAGCAATGGTTGAGGGTCCTCCAGCCAGCAAGAGCTAGGAAAAGCTTTGGGCTGGGGATGGGGGGTCCCATAACACTCGTACTGTGGCATTTGCCTGCTGACCCACCCTTGCAAACATGGGACAGACCTGTTTTGCTCTCCATGCAGGAAGACCATGTCTCTATGTTCACTGGAGAAGCCTTGGTTCGAATGTCCCTGACCCTGCCAAGGCACCCCAGCACTCCTCTGCTTCATCTTGGAGCAGAGGGGTTGCCCCAAGGGGGCAACGAATCCTGTTTCCCAGATTTCATCAGAATTCACCTTCTCCTGTGCTGCTGTGTGAAAAAAAAAAGAAAAATCATGTTTATTTGTCACTATTTCAGGCCAAGTTTTGAATGGGAATGCGTACGAGGTTTGGAAGCAAAAAAAGGTGCTTGCGGAAAGAAACAGGAAACAAAATCTGATCTCTCTACCGTGATGGGATGCCTGCTCGTGACAGGACACCTACTGACAGCTGGACACCCCCACGTCAGATCCACTCTGCTGGGATCAGCCCTCTCCCTTGCCCAAGATGCACCGCTCATTCCCAACGCAAGCTCGGCTGGGAGAGCCTGGCTCAGGGCAGGAACACAGGAGGAGGGCACGGCACGGGGTCACTTGGTCGTGCTGCCTCTTGGCTCCCCGTCCTCCCCACCTCCCCTCCCTGTGCCAGGGTTTGCTGCCTCCACGGGCTTAGAGATGGCTCTGAGAGCTTTGCACGTTTCCAGCCGTGCCTCAAGTTTCTCCTTGGAAACATTAATTGTACGTGCCTCGTGTTCAGCCCATGGGCTCCAGCACGGTCTCAGGCATTGGACTGAGACCACACTCGGTCTCTTTGGACGGATCGGAAAGATTCCAGACGCAGGAATAAAGTGTTTGCCCAGACACGCTGCCGAGGGCAGGCTGCCCCACACCGGACCGGCTGCCAGCTCGGGGGGTGCCATGTCCCCAGCTGGCCCCCGAGCGTGGTTTCCGTAGGTCCCAGCAGTGAGACCAACGACCGGACCTCTCCTGCCTGGATAAATGGAACAAGAGATGTCGCCAGTGACGGGGGATCAGAGGAGCTGCCTGTTTCCTTGCAGTCCCTTTGCTAATATGCCCCTAAACCTTCCCCCAGCCAGAAAAAGCATTAGTCACTGTTACAAAGTCAGGATGAGCAGACAGAAATAACAAGCACGTTCGTCTAGAGCATGTCCATGCCAGGCAAAATATTGTGGCTGGGACCATTCTGCTCTTGTTCTGGGGAAGGGGCAGAGGAACCTGCTCAGCTGGAGCAGAGGGCAGGGCTTGTGGTACCTCGCCCCAACGCCTGGCCAGCTGTGCAGGGCACTGGTGACTGCCAGAGCTGGCCCTGCCCAGGACCTTCATGGGTATGCAGAGAAGGACCAACTGGCAGAGGGGCTGCTGGAGTGGTTTGGCTCCTGGGAGTGCAGTGAGATGAAGAAGGGCTTGGGGAGGCAATGCTGTGACCTCCTTCTGGCTGTCAGAAGCTCTCTGGGCTAGCTCATGGCCAGCTGTTAGCTGGTGGACATTTTGGAGAGCACCACAGCTTGGGACATCTGTTCTCCATCCCACATCAGCCCCATCCTGATACAACAGCCTCTCCCCACACTGATGCCAGGGGCAGGAGGGTGCCAGCAACCAGACAGCCCACCCCCCTGGGAGACTCCTGCCCCTCTAACGTGGCCCATGCACCCGCTCCAGCATCACCGCAGAGGAGCAGAGCCCAGACCTGGATATGGGCCGAGGAGGGGAGAGGACGAAGGGAGATCTGAAGTCGGCATGTGAAAAAGGAGAGAAGCGAGGATGCGGCCGGGTGCTGATGACGGGGGTGGCTGCAGACAGTATCGCAGCAACGTGCTGGCATGGAGCAGGGGCCAGTCTGAAGTCAAACACAGGGAACATTTCTACCAGACGGGACAATTACACACTGGAACTTCTTGCCAGTGAGGCCCCATCACGAGTGGAACAGATCCCATAAGATACTTCTAAGTTTAGAGTAAAGGAGCCCTCTCCAATAGGGGAGGACGCGAGACTGGAGAGCTAAATCCCGCACATCGCCGCCAAACCGCACTCCCCGGAGAAACACACACGAACCGCTCTTGCAACACTCAAGTTACGGCTGAGACACACATTCCAGCCGAAACCCCTATTTTCAGTTGTTTATACATCGCTCAAAAAATATCCTTTTGGATTGAATTTGTTCATGCTTGATCTCAGCCCAAGAAAACGAAGAATTATTTGGGGATGGTTTGAACAAAATCCGTTCAGCTGTTTCTGTGTTATGTAAGCATCAGAATAAATATGTTTTCCTCTTTTCAAACTTTTTTCTCATCCTCGCTAGCTGTCAGATAGCTCAAAATCAGCTTCATGGTTTGGAAGTGTTGTAATTAGCCCATGCCTGGCTCTCAGTGAGGGACCGACCTGTTCATCAGCCGGGCGATACCTCCTCAGTTAGCGAGGGAACCAGGAAGGACTACAGCTTTTACGTGTGGTGCTCGGCATCCTTACAGGTGGTGACCAGGGGCAGGGGAGTACAGACAGGAACCATCTGAAGGTCCTTGGCCAGAAGGGTTGGCCAGCGCCAGCTGAGGGTTAAATAAATAGATATTGAACAAGGACGTGGAAAAGAGCCGTAAGTGTTTGTGCAAAGGGGAGGTAAGCACTGTGCTCTTGCACAGACCATGCAGAAAGAGCAGGGCTCTTGGGCCAGTGATCTAGCAGGGGTGGCGCATGTCTCGCTGCCCCCCTACCAGCTCCATGAGAGCTCACAGGTTTCTCTGTAGCTGCTCACTGCTTTTTTTCTTTTTTTTTTTCTTCTTTTTTTTTGTGTGTCCGTTGTGGGCTCGTGCCCATTGCTTGTTTCCAGGAGAGGAGAAGAGCTCACAAACTTGGAGAGACTCTTGCAACCCAAGACTGTGCCCAGCTGCAGAGAGGTGGTTGGTGATGGACACTGCAGAAGGAAGCAAGGATGGGGCAGACGTTGGGAAGACTTTTTGCCAGCATCTTTGTGATGGGGCAGAGCTGTTGGAGGTGAATACAGAATTATCCTTTAAATACAGCTCCAAGGCTGGAGAAGACTGTTGTCCAAGTTTTAGGGGTTCACACCAAATCAGTGTAGAGGTGATGCCTTGACCCAGCAGATGGGTGTGCTCACAGGACTTCCTCTTGGGTGAAGGGATGAAGAGGCAACGTTCACCCCCATGATGTGCTCCACAGAAGTGAGGGTCTCCAAGACACTTGGGTGCTCCCCTCTTCCCATTTGAAAAGGAGTCAAATACCTGAATGCCTGTCTGTGGCTGGGATCCGCTGGGATCCACTGGGATCCTGATCGAGCACCTGCACAAACCAAGGCAAGTCTGTCCGAGTGCTGATTCCTAACTACGGGGCATTTGTTCAAGGAATGACATTCAAGTAACTACAGACAAAGTGTTATAGAAACAAAACCCGAGCTTCCAGTAATACACACTCCAACATCATGTCAATGTTTTGTGGAGAAACCATGGGAAAAATGAGAAGGATGACTGAGCCGGAGACGGAGAATTTTCAAGAGAATCAGGAAGCTGATAAAAATGCCCTAAGCACAAAAGGAATTGAAGTCCTTCAGCTGAATGTAGAGGCTGCTTCAGCATCTGTGCAAGTCACTAAGGGCTCACAAAAATTGAGTGAAGAAAGAGGGCAGGAACAAGAATCACTTTAATTCTGTCAGGAGGGAAAAGGCTGTGAAACCATGAGCACGCGAAGGGAAAAAAAGATACTGGGGGAAATCCAGAAACATCTTGACTTTGACTGAAGTCCCCAAACCAGGGACTAGATGAGGAGGAAAAGTCATCAGTAATTCAAGGGCAGACCTCAGTGCCTCCAAGGGGAGACCACAAATCTCCAGGAGCTAGTGTGAGCCCAAAATGCCTCCTTGGAGCAGAGACAGGGTCTCTGATCGCCTCTGAAAACTCCCAGTGCCTCTAGGCAGGCTGCACTGGTGAGAAACCAGTGTCTCCAGGGTCCTGGGGCAGGAGGAGTGGTTTAACTTGAGAGTGGGAGATGAAACTTTCCAGGACTGACATGAAATCATAATCAGAACTAGGTGAAATCAGCTTCTGTCTCCTTCTTTGTTCCTCTGGAGGAGCCTGTCAATGGCTTCAGCAGTAGAAAAGGACATGTGAGCACCCCTAGATTTGCTTCCAGGTATCTGGAAACCCAGTTATTTCCTTGTGACAGTTCAACTTAACTTGGGTGACTTTGCACTGAAGCAGATCAAGAGTGCTTCCATGATCCATCCTATGAGCAAGGAGAAATACGTTCTTAACCCATCCCAGATGTTTGCAAAACAGACGTATATCTTAGTCCTGAGCTAGTAGAAGAAAAATTGCTGGAACAAAATAATACATTAAAAAACAAAACGCCAGATCCACATGGTAGAGCTGAGAGTGCTCAGGGAGACGAAGAATGTAGCAGCTGCTCTGTCAACTGAAGCCGGCAATTTAACATTAAAGCTACTGCTTTCCAGAAGTCAGGAGTGAAGAAAATGTTGTACTGGTCTGCAAAAACAGCAGCAGCAATGATCCAGGGAATAGTCCGCAGCTCTTTGTTCAGGAAAACGTGCTGGAAGGAAGAAATCATTGAGGTTCAGATAAAGCCAGTCAGAAGGACTTTGAGGTCCCTCTGTCTTGTTCACAAGCTGGATGGATGGGACAATAGGAACCTTGTGAAGTTCAGCAGAGACAAATACCACGTCCTGCATCTGGGATAGACCAACTCCATGTGTCAGGGCAGGCAGGGGACCAAGCAGCTCGGGTGCATCAGCTCTGCAGCAGAGGGCATGGGGACTGGGTGAACAAGTTGACCATGAATCAGCAGTGTGCTTTTCCAACTGGTGTGCTGCATTAGCAAGAGAATAGCCAACATCTGGAGGGAAGATGTGTGAGAAGAGGCTGAGGGAGGTGGGGTCGTTCAGCCTGCAGAACAGAGTTTGAAAGGGGAGTCTGACTGCAACTTCCTCTGTCTAATGGGGAGCTGGAGAGAAGACAGAGCCAGACCCTTCTCAGAGGTGAACAATAAGGGGGAAATGGGCAACAAGCAGAAGCTGCACGCAAAGAAAGTGGACACAAGATCACCACTGGACCCAAGAAAAACTGTGCTGTGCAGCCCTGGCACAGGAGACAGATCAGGTTGCCCATGGACAAGGCCACGAGCAAATGGATTTGACTTTGGAGTTAGTTCTGCTCTGAGCATGATTGGACTAAAGACTTCGTATTTTTCTCCCAAATGAAGTTTTTCTCTGATCCTCTGGCTTTCTGATAGAGGAAGATCAAGGAAAATCACATTTCTTAGCCTATAACATGGCCTTGAACAGGTTGGCAGAGCCATGGGTGGAGAAAGACTGCTCTTTGTTCCCTACACTTCAGCGTGTGATTGTGGCAGCACTGGAGAACACCCAGCACAGAACACTGTGAGACTGTAGAAGTGTAAGGTCAGGACATCAAGTGGTCTGCTCCCTCTGCAGCATGATGGGCTGCTGCTTGGGAAGTTAACATCAGAGACCTTGACTCTAGGATGTCTGGAATGTCTTCTCCTTTTTAAGTTCCCCCAGCCTGCAGCCTGGAGAAGGAGTTTCTGGAGAGGCTCCAGCCTTGGAAGAAGAAGGAAAGAAACAGTCATCACACTTTCTCTGCTTAGTGCTTGCTCAGTTTATGGACAGAGGCTCTGAGAGAGGCTCTGGCATTGCCAGAGGAGAGCTTGGCACCTCCTGGCAGCACAGAACAAGCTCCACTGAGAGACACCTTCAGGCCTCTTCATCCATGCTCAAATTTCTCTGCTTCTTGGATAAGGTTGACACCCCATCACCTTTCCACGCGACCCTGGAGAGGTGCAGATGCCACCCTGAGCACCCACCACAGCGTCTGAGCTGCTGGTTGATCTATACAGGTTGCACTAGTGACATCTTCACTCCCCTTCGGCGACCGGGATGGCACAAAATCCTTGCAGACATCTCACACGTTGACAGTTGCTGGCCTTATCTCCAGGATCAAGACCATATTTTTCTCCTCATTCCAGGAAGGATGTGTTTTAAGAGGCCCAGAATTGGAAACAGTTCCCCTCTCTTCCCATGCTTCCCACACATTTTTTCATGTGGGGAGTTGTTTACCACA
Organism: Psophia crepitans; assembly: GCA_013399095.1. Lineage (NCBI taxonomy): Eukaryota > Metazoa > Chordata > Aves > Gruiformes > Psophiidae > Psophia > Psophia crepitans. The sequence continues at coordinate 71,889 of VWZZ01006306.1, read as the reverse complement.
GTTATGCAAGTGGAGGAAGAGGGCTGGGGTGAGAGCAGAGTCCTGGCCACCGAGCACAGCGTGGCTCCCACCGCCCTGCACCCGCCCCCAGCGCCTGCATCCCATGTGTTGCGGTGCTGTGCTGCACTGGAGATGCACAGGTGAGCAGAGGGAGAAGGAAGTGTCCTGCTTCCTTGGTCGGAGGGGACAGTCCTCCGGGACTGAAGAGGACTGCATCCCGAGGTGAAACTCTGGGATGTGTCCTGGAGCCTGTGCTGTGGACACCCAGAGGTGGCTGAGCTCCCTAGCTCCTTTCCTCAGGTGCTGCCTGCAAGCCAGTGACAGTCACCGTGCCAGGACAACATGATGTCCCTGCTCGCCTGTGAGGGTCCCACGCTGAGAGTGGTGAAGGACATGGGAAGGTGGAGGGGATACCATCTCCCTCCAGGTGGCCGGGTGACGGGCTGCGCTGTCAGGCTGGGCATGGGTCAGTGATGTGGCTGCAGGGATGGTGGCACACTCTGGGGGTGTCCCCTCCTTCACACAGTGTCCCCTGCCCGTGCTGTGGGGTGGACGGGGCAGCGAGAGGCACAGGGAGGAGTTACAGACCCCCGCTGCCACGCGTGTGCTCCACTCCCCACGGCGTTGGGGCTCTGGAGGAGGAGAGGTACTGCCTGCCATGGGGCTGGAGCAGACACCCCTGCCGTGGGACTGTGAGGGGGCAGATCTGGAGTGGAGCTGTGGATCGGGGGCCTTGCTGCACTGTTGTGGTCACACGAGGCAGCACCTCAGGCACATCCGTGCATGCGCATCCTCACGGGGTCCGCCAGCACAAGGTCTTGCTGCTGGGGCCAAAATCACCTCCACCATAAATCTGGGAGGCTTGGCAGCAGCCAGCCTCTGGCCTCAGACAGCTTACCAGAAGACATGAACTCACTCTCCTCCAAGAATGGATGGTTTGGGGTGATGGACTCATCATCTCCATTTGATGGGGGGCTGCAAGCCCTGGGTCAGGGACAAGGAGAGGCAGGATGAGGTGGGCTCCTGTGGAGTGGGGGCGAGAGGCAGAGGGGAGTAGGGAGGCAGGGGAATCGAGCCAAGGAAGACGTGATCCATGCAGCCCACTTGCGAGCAAAGGGGCTGGCCGGACCAGGAAAGGCACCCAGATGCAGGTGGCAGTCTGGAGGATGGGGAGGAGCAAGGGAGGACAGTGCCTGGGCCAAATGTACCCCTGGATTTGGGTTTCTGGAGTGCTCAGCTTTGCAGATCCCTCTGGACGCCAAGGCATGACCCAATGCATGTCTGGGAAGAGCTGGACTCCACTGTGGTCAGGATGACACGTGCTCAGCCTGCTGGCAGGACTGCGTGGCACGGGGCTTTCTCAAGCAAGAGGGCTGGGAGAGTGTGTCACTGCCAGCCAGGCTCCCTGGGGCTCTCCCAGCACCCGGCTGTGCCGCCCGTCCCCAGGCACCCATTGCAGCTCTCAGATGTGCCCAGGGATGTTACTGGCTCCAGCATCTTATTCAGGACCACTGCTTCCCCACCACCTGAGGACCTCCCTGATGTGCTGGCTGTACTCCTCCTCATGCAGCCCAGCCTGTCTCACAAGAGGAGTGCAGTGCTGGCCCGTATTCAGGGCTGCAACTTGACTTTTCTCTTTACAGATCTGCTACAAGGGTGTCTCTGCCTGTCCCATGCCCTGGTCCAGAAGGGGCATAGAGTCCCAGATATGAAGGGGACATCAGCCCTTTCAACACCCTAGCCACCTCTCAGCTTTGAGGAGCTCCATAGGCAGAGCTTGCTGCAGTGTTTGCCCCCACCCCAATTCACACATCCATTCCTGGTGTGGCTTGTGCAGGAGGGTTCCAGCTCTCCCGCTAGATCCCCAGCATCATTCCCCTTGCCCGCATCCTGCCACAGCAGTCCTGTTTCCGTGCCCGCAGGCTGCATTCAACCTTCCTGAGGGTGATGGGTCTTCACCTTGAGAGCGTGTTCAAAGTCCTGCTTCTGGAGGATGTCTCAGCCTGAACAACCTCCTCCTGCTTCTCCAAAGCCCTGATCAGCACAGTGGTCATCAGCTCCATGTGTTGTTCCGGGGAAGGTCCTGGGGTACCATCCCAGTCTCCAGAGCTGGATGTTGTTTGTCTGACATCCACCTGGAGCTGGCAGATGAGCTACAGTGGACACGGAGGGGAGGGATGGGCCAAGCCCCTTGGGTGCTCTTTGCCTCTGATTTTCTGGTGTTATGGACTGCATCTGCAGAGCCGGCATCGCCTTGTAGAGCTGGAATCAGCTGCTTGCAGATGGCTGGGCCAGGCTGACCTGGTGCTTCGGGTGGGCTGCTGGTCACACAGGTGCTGGCAGTCTGCAGAGTCTCCGTGGGCTGTGACACGGCTGCTCCCTCACTCCCAGGACAGACTATGCTTGGGCGTGGAGAGGAGGTGTCCTTGCAGCAGGAACTGAAGCCCCATGAGCAGCGACCTGTGAGATCTGATGATCCTCCGCGCATGACTGAATTGGATTATCGGAACAGCCTCCCCCCCTTCCCACACAGGCGTCCCCTTTCCACCTGCAGTGTGGCCAGGGATGGGGTGGGATCTGGCTGCTGCCATGAGACACTCTGCTCCTTTCTATCATCCTGCACTTGTCCCCATGCATCCCTGCCTCGGCCCCCTCCACCCAGCTCCACTTGCTGGTGAGGGTTCTCCAGGGTGGGCAGCACCTGCAGAGCACCTCTGTTTTTGAGGGGAGTGTTGATGTGCCTCTGCTCCTTGTATGGATTTTGTGCGCAGCCTCGTGGGGACCATCTTGGGTCTGGCAAACTTCACCCTGACTGCTGCAGTGGGCAATGTTCCCAGCTCGGTGCCCAGGGCTTGTCACCAGCCTGGGAACTTCAGGGGGCTTCGGGCTTCCTAAGGGGTTGAAGGAGGCAGGCAGCGATGCTGGGGATGAAAAGACCCGCCACAGTGGGGTAAAGTTGATGGATCAGATGAAGCGAAGGGCAGTGGGTTGGTGAGTCCATGGCTGTGCTCGTGGGTCTTGACCTCCTGAACCCTACAGGGAGCAGAAGACAGGGTGACCCTAACCAATGGCTCTCATGTCCACAGTTCTGTACTGGGGAGGCAAACAGAGCATGGAGGATGACTGAGAAAAGGCTAGAGCTTTTGGCAGTCCTGCAGCCAGAACAATGGCTGACATCATGTTTTATTTAAGAGGGAGAAGGAAAAAAAAAAGAAGATTGTGACCAGAAGGACTGCGGCCCTGTAGCCCTGGGAGAGGCAGAGTTTATTTTTCCTGCCTGTGAGTTCCTCTCGCGCTCCCCCCAGCCCTGGCCGTGGCACAGCACATTCCTTTGCTGTGATCTCCTCCCTCCCATGCAACAGCACATTCCTCCCGTGCTGGCTGCTCCCTTCTGCCGGACCATGCTGTAGCCCTGCTCTGGCCACCATGGCATGGCCGGGCTGGAGAGGATGGCGACCACCTTGGTGCCCGTGCACAGCTGGAAGCCCTCTGCCTCCCACCACTGCTGGAGCTCAGGCTCATCCGCGGTGCCTGTGGCCATGCAGCGCCTTGCTCATGGTCTGGGTCCAGCTCCACTCCTTGCACACATGTCTCTCCATCCCAGGGAGCTGAGTGTCCTGGAGTGATGGGTTGAGCCTCACCATCTGCGTGGTTCCTCTGCTGTTGTGGTCTGTGGTGCTTCCCTCCATGGCAGGCACATTGGACTGGGGGCTCCCAGTGAAATGGGTCAACCTTCCAGGTGGGGATTCCCATGCACCCCAGCCAGATGGGGCCAGGGGAGCGTGAGGTGCCAAACGTGGCTCGCTGTCTTGTGGAGCAAGACCAGCCTGGGCTTGGGGTCATCCGTTTGGACCCCAAACAGACAAGAGCACAGGAAGGTGCCTGCCAAGTGAGCAGCGGGGAGATGAGCTAACTCCTTGCAGGGCTGAGTTCATGTGGCTGTCAGCAGCTCCCAGTGCAGGGGCCACCTCAGGCAGGGCAGGTCACCCGAGAGGGTCCGGTCGGATGTGGGTGCTGCACCAGATCACCCCGGGGTTGTGCTCCCCTCCCAGCCAGCACCAGTGTGATGGTAAGAAGGCCGGGCTGTGGGTGTTGGTGCACTCGTGCCGAGCCAGTGCACCCTGTGCATCCAGCACACACAGCCCTTGCACTCCTGCTGGCGTCACTGGGTTTTGCTGGCAACACACGCCGTGTCCCTGTCCCCTCCTGACACACTGCTGTGAGTCCAGACACAGCCCTGCCTGCTTGCTTGTAGCATTTTCCCAGTGAGTCAGATAAAATGGGAGGTTGCCTTCTCCAGGACATGGCCCTGTGCTCACAGCAAAGCCCCTTGCCAGGACTTTGCCCTATACCCAACCGTAGGGGTGACCAGAAACATCCCCGTGCAGCCCACTGGGATGTCCGAGTGGTGGGAAAGCCCCTTTCTCGTGTTTTTTCCACCCGTACAAGATCTGTCTTGCTCCTGCTCATGTTGGGGGATGCGTCGGAGAGAGCTGGAGGGCTCTGGTGCGGGTTTATGGGGGACACTGCAGGTCTGTGGGTTCAGGGCAAGGCTGTAGGGTCAGCGCCAGAGCACGAGGGGCTGAATGGGGCCACCGGTGCCCCATTTCCTGCCAGGTGGGGCTAAACCAGGGTTAACCCGTGGGGCGGCTGGGAGCTGCCACACACCAAGAGTGTTTCCAAGCTGGGGAAGGACTGGACATGAATCAGCTGCTCCCTCTGCCAGACGCTGCGCGCGGGCTGGGCTCTGCGCTGTGCCGTGCCGTGGCAGGTCCTGCAGCCACCCTGGGGACCCCTGCGCAGGCAAGGGGTCTGCCAGCCCCATCAGCATCGCCTGCCCAAGTGGCTGCAGCCCGATTCTGTGGCTCCTGGGGAGCCCCAGCTGGGTCTGGGAGCCAGCACACACCTCTCCGCTTGGGCCACCGCTTGTTGGGGAAGCCCACGTGTGTGTGTCGCGGCCACGGGACACACTCCTCCCATGCTGTCTCGGCTCTTTGTCTCTGCCACTTGCTTGTACACTCCCGAGCTGCATTTTCGGGGGCTGTAAACCAGCCTCTGGAGATCTCCCACTTTTACTGGTTGGTACTGCGGCCCCGCTCAGCCCAGTGCCAGCTCTCTTGCTGCTCACCTTGCTGCCTGCCCCAGCCCCTGCGCCCATCCCTTCACCTCCGACTGACACCAGCCCCGTCCTGCTGTGATCCCAGGGAATGCCTGCAGCTCTGGAGATGGGGACCTGCAGCCTTCCCACAGCCAGTGGGGTCCTGGAGAGCCAGTTCTGAGGAAGGTTTTTGCACCCTGGGGTGTACTCCTGTCCATGCCCGGCACTGCTGGCCTCCTGCACTGGGTCCCAGCAAGGCGGGTGGCTGGTCCCACTACCAGCTTCAAAGATGCCCATACCCCTTAGTGACGCCATACCCAACACAGTGCTGTACCTTCGAGAAGGCAGGCAGTCCCATGCCTCCTGAAGTCCAACTGACAGTGTTGGGGAACCAAACTCTCCCCACAGTCTCTGTCCTGGCCCCCAAGCAGTGATCAGTGCTGCAGACAGAGCTTCTCCTTCCCATGCCCCCTTGCCTTCCTCAAGGCTGCAGGAGAAGCAGGCAGAGCTTGCTTTGCAGCAGGGACACGGTGCCAGCCTGGCTCTGGCAAGCAGGGACATTCATTAGCCTTAGTTGATGGTCCCAGAGCAGTTGTCTGCAGACTCTGGTTGGTGGCACGGGCTTCAGCCAGGCCATGTAAACGCCATCCATCATTTATATTTCAAAGTATGTATACCAACAGGGATCTGGAGACATGCCACCGCCTGGTGCACACCAGCTGTGTTTCAGCAGCATGGCTCTGGGGAGGAGGTTGGTCCTGGTGGCCTGGAGAGGCCCCTTTTAGCAAGAGACACTCTCCTTGCCTGCTCCCCACATGTGATGGGCAAGGGGGCAGTGGCTGTTTGCCCCTCCACCCAGTGTCATTGCAAGGCTCTGGGTCACATAATGGCCTGGAAAGACACAGAGGGGAGATTGTGGCTCCTGTTCCCTGATGAATAGGAGAAACCAGGTGGTGGGTGCTGGATCGTGGCTGCCTGAGGGGGGTGTGAGGATGCTGCAGGTGAGGCGAGAGCCTCAGGTGGGGTGAGGTACCTGCAGCAGAAGATAAATGAGTGCAAAGAGGATAAATGTAGTGTTCCTGGGGACCTGCCCTCTCTGCTGCACCCTGAGCCCTCCCTAAATGGTTTCTACTGCCTCTACACATCAGGAGGTTTGCAGGAGCAGGGAGTGTTGACCAACATGGGACTCCATGAGCTTTTGCCTTTAAGAGCTTTCAGGGAGATAATCTACTGCTGTGATTCATGCTCCCTGTGGTTTGGAAGCGGTGGCAATGCAGGTCGGAAAGTTTCACACTTGTGGTTTGCGTGTGACGTGGCACTTGGCTCTGCGTGCCCCTCCTTCACGTGTTTTGCCGCTCAACTTCCTGAGGCAGGGAGAGGGGTCTCTCCTCCTCTCGGGCAGTTCGGGGTCTCAAGCTGTACCCATCAGTTCACCAGCCTCAGCCTGGAGATGATGCCCCTTCTCCCCAAGCTCTACCATTTCCACGTGGCCTCCTGAGCTTATTCTGCAGACAAACCTGCAGACCCTTCAGAGCAAAAATGGGAGAGCATTAGAGGCAAGAATGAGGCTACCTTGGACTTCTCAGCAACCAGAAGTCCCCCAGCATGGCCCCTGCAGCTCCCGGTGCACAGATGTCTCTAATTCACTTGCTCACCGTGCACAGCAAGGCAGCGAGTGGGTTTGACCACCAGGCTGGCCGCAGGGACATCTGCGAGACAGCGGCTGGATGAAGGGAGCAAGAAAAGCATGGGGAAGAAGGGCTGCTGCTGCCCAGCGCCAGGCTCCTCTCCTTGTCCGCACACTGAACCGCTTAGGGCTAATGTCAAACTAACTCCGTTAATTCAGAACATCTCCAGTTTTAGTTGGGGGAAAAAAACCCAAAAACTTTCCACGTTCACTTCAGACTTGCTGAAGCTAGCTGGAAACGCTCTCCCCACAGATGGTGCCACGGAGCGGGTCCCTGCCCGGGGATGCAGGGATGCTTCCCATCGGACACGGCGTCACTTCCATCACCGCAACAAGAGTAAAACTGTGCCGCGTTTCTGTAGCAAGACGTGTGTTCAAAGCGTTGTGCAAACACAAAAATCGGCCCGATTTACTGTGCCTGGTGACCTCTCTCCAAGGTTTCTGGGGAGGGATTTAATCTCTAGGACAGTATTTTCCCCTTGCTTTCCTCACACTTTCCAAACAAGCTCGTCTGAAAGCATTGACTCAAGTGTTTCAAGAAGCTGTGCCGAGCATAAAGACACGCGTCCAGATACTGGTGCCTGTGGACTTGTCGGCTCATCGGCTCAAGAAATAAACAATAAATGAAGCAGACCTCTAAACATCTGGTGGGAAGTAGGAGCATGTTCCACAATCTGAGTGTCTGAAGGATAAATGGGGCTGGACCAAGTCACAGCTCCTTTCTTGTCCGCGTTGCAAATGGGGCAAGCGTGATATTTACAGGCTTCAGTGATGCTATGACTACAGCATCTTGGCACTTCTCTTTCACCAGCTTCTAGGGGAATAGTGACACATGTGTGAAAAACATGCTGCTGGGGCATGATGTCCCAGGTCGAAATAGCAGCAGAGTTGGGGAGGGGAGAAGGTCTGGGGACAAGCTGAGCTCTTACCCACAGATGAGATCGAGAAGGGCATGCTGTGCTGGGAGATGAAGAGGAGCTGTAACTCTTGGAGAGTTGCAGCAACCTGGAGAAGACAGAAACGATGCAGAAGGTAGCTTTGCAAGCAAGCTGGCTTGCTTGCCTGGTGCTATTGCTGAGGAAGACTTCCCTAGAAGTGGGCATATGATACGTGGGTCTGACCAGGAGCAAGCAAAGGAAGCTGTAAGGAACTTCTCAGTGCTCAGTCCCATGGCTAGGTTCTGTACAAGAACAAGGTTCCTTGTTTTCATGGGTCTGGCTGAAGCAAAAATGAAATTGAAAAAAAAAATAAATACCAGGACCTTGAGGAACATGTAGCCAAGGAGCAGGACTTGGAGTCTGGCATGGAAATACATCAGCCAGTGGGTCTGGTGATCCTCGGAGTTAAGTGCATGCGTGGTCCCACTGATTTCACTTAGGGCGGAGTGTGCACTTAAGTGCTTTGCTGGATGAAGTCCTAGGAGATGGGAGGGCTGAACTCCAAGTGGAGCTGGGCAGGAAAGAGTTTTACGCACTTTGCTGCACTGGTTGGGATTTCCAGGCTGGAGACAGACAAGCAGGGCAGGCAGAGTGTGGAAATCCTGCCTCAGAGTCCTGAGAAGGGCAGGGGCTGGAGCCAGCATCTTGGACAGCCCAGGTGGCGGTTCCCAGCATGCCTGGGATGGGGTGGAGAGCTCTGGGGTGCTGTGCTGTCTGTCCCCCAGGAGGCACAAATATGGCCAGGCAGGTCAAGCATCTCTCCATGCTGAGAAATTTCTCCTTCTAGGAGCTCCAGCAAAGCTGAAGTAACAAGCTGGGCATGGCTGAATTTTCTGAAAAGCCATAGCTAAGGATGACAGAGACTGTGCCTACCTGCAGAAGAGGAGGGACAGTCCTACAGAGGTCAGGGATGAGGCAGTATGACTCAGGAGAGCCATGCTTATCCAGGACACTGGGGCAAAGACCTCAGCAAGGAGACTGATGGCCAGAATGTCTTGACATGGGGCCCTGTTTAGGTCCTGCTGCAGATGAAAGGGGGCTTCAGGAGATGCTCCTGGAGCCCAGTTCTTGGGCAGGGGTCTCACATCCCTCCCACAACCACAGGGGACCAAGGGCAGTCTTTGCTGTGAGACTGTGCTGAGAAGAGTGCCAGCCCCCTTCTCTTGCCCCCCTACCCAGATTCCACCAGACCTCCAGCTTCTTCAAGATCTTGGACCCTGCCTGTTTCCCCCACAGCACCACCGGGCCAGACAGGAGATGCTGTGGGTGGCTGTGTCCTGTGCCTGCATCTCCCTGGGGGTTGGGAGAGCATGGCACCATGCAGTCTTCCTCCTGAACCACATCCCTGCTCATGTGGGCCAGGAGAGGCCAACTCACTGCTACTGCCAAGGATGGGGACGGGCAGGACATGCAGCACGCCCAGTTGTTGGGTTGCGCTCAGCAGCATCACAGTGCTCAGTGGTGCATGTTCCCGGTGGGGTTGGTCAGGGTTGTCCTTGCTGACGTGCAGTGAGTGCCTGAGACCATGGAGAGCTCCTCCATGAGAGGTCCACGATCTCCTGAGACCTCTTCAGGAGGGATGTTGCCCATTGGGAGTAGCACAACAGCTCCACCCATCCATCCACTGTCCTTGACGGGTGCTGGAGTGAACATTCCCCGGACATCTGAGCAGCCAAGGGATGCTTGTGCATATGGGGGAGAGGGAACGGCTTCCTTGCAGCTGGGACTTGGCAGAGGTGCAATCTCATGCATGGTGATGATACTCAGATATCATCTCTGGTGATTTACAGCTGGAGCACACAAGTGCTGATTTGGGAAGATCCTCATAAATAGCTCCGGCGTGACATGGGGCCTGCTGGATAATGGAAAATCGAGGGATCATCCCTTGCCACGGCTCTGTGCAGTATCTGGTGGTTAACCCTGCCGTGACAGCTGAGAGGGACACGCAGCTCTTGCTCCAACTCTTCCCTATGGGAGTCAGGTTCTTCAGCCCCCTCCAACCAGGCAGGAGGCCATGGATCCCCCCACAATGTGGCATGCAGGACATCATGCCATGCCAGAAGGCAGACTGCAAGCCACCGTGCCATGGCGGGGTGACACTGCTGTGCCAGGCAGCGGGCCATGGGCCATGCCCCACCACACCGAGCTCCATTGGTCCTGCTGTGCTGGCCTGCGTTTCTCACGCTGCTCTGCTTGTGCTCCTCCACGTCTTTCCAGCCCCCTCCTGTCTCCCACGTGGATTTTGCAGTGTGCANCATGCCCCACCACACCGAGCTCCAGTGGTCCTGCTGTGCTGGGCTGCGTTTCTCACGCTGCTCTGCATGAGCTTTCTGTCTGGAGGCTCTGCCACCTGTTAGCAGAACTCACTGGAGCACAGGCTTTCCCTCAAAAGCCAGATCTCCTGTTTGTCCTGTTATGTCCTTCATGACAGCTTTCTGCTGCAAAGCTCACCTCCTGCTCCCTCCTGCTGCTGGAGAGGTCTCATCCTTTGCAGGACTTGCACAGGACCTTGGGAGGTCACCTTGACCAGCTCCCCACCGACCGCCCTGCACATTCACAGCAGAGCCCCTCCCCAGGTTGGTCCCATCCCTCCACTTTGGCCAGGACCCATCTAGGTGTTCACAACCTTAGCACGGCACTGGACCATAACCCAAGTTCCCATTCTTGCTGATGAGCCCTGGAGAGGTGCAACTATGTCTAAGCCAGAGCAAAAAAGAGAGATCAAGGTTCCACAGTAATGGAGCAACCTGCAGCCTTCCCCCTGCAGCAGCACTGCTCACCCGTCGGCACAGCACTCCTCCGTTCCTGGGTGTCCGCCCTTCCCAGCATGGGCCTGGGGCTGGTGGCCACTGCCTAGGCTCTGCTGTGAGGAAGAGGAAGCATACGGAGGGGACGCATGGCAGAACTCCTCTCCGACAAGCGGTGCCCAGGCAGCCGGACGAAGCTCGGTGGCATTGGCTCTGGTGCTTAGGGAGGAACAGATGGGATCCATTAGCAGAGATTATTTAGATATCTCCAAAGGGCTCCGTCACAACCCATTAAACTTAGACAAGCAGACATAATGAGGACTTAACACGGCTGTCTCAGCGACACGCCTGGCACAGCTCGACACCGGTGGAGCCATGTGAGGACAGCCGTGTGCGCAGAGAGCCCCTGCAGACCCGAGGGTCTGGACAGTGTGAGATGCTGGAGCTGACCCTGGGATGCACACCTTGTCCGGTCCCCCCAACATGCACCTCTGCTCCCACACAGCGTGGGTGCCTGGCTGCCCTCAGGATGGGGGGAGGCCAGCTCTAGATGTGCTCTCATGCCCCAGCCTCCACCCTTCCTCCCCTCTGGCATTGCCTTTCTGCAGAGAAACGGGAGGACCCCGCTGTCCCAGTCCTCTGGCACTGGTCTTGCTCTTGGCCCCACGCTGGGATAACACGTGGGGTGTGCTTGGTCTCCAAGCTGAATCTGGGAGCTGCCAGCTGCCCCAATATCTCAGCCCCTGGCTTGCCCAGGCTGGCTCTCTGAAACACAGCGGCTCGACAGGATCCCTCCGCTCTCTGCCACAGCCCAAGAGACCCCCCTCCATCGTCTTCCTGACAAGCCCAGATGCCTCTGGCTGATGGGTGGAGGATGCTGCAGCCAGGAAAGGCAGCTACCTCCAGCATCTCGCCACACGGTGCCATTTCGCAACGCCTCTAGCCCAGCAGGGTGTTTGGAGCCTGCCCTGCTCCTGCCGGGCTTCCCAGCAGAGCCAGAACGGTGTAGCGGCATGCCAAGCCCTTGCAGCCCCGGTGCTCCTCAGCTGCATCCTTGCTGGGTCCCCACTGTCACCGTCCCTGTGTAAGGGACTGATTTTTGCTACTCCTTTCTTGCAGCACGCTCTGTGCTCCGTGAATGCTGTACTTCAGAGGGAGCAATCCCATGGTGGACAGGCCTTCTTTCGAGGAGGGATTTGGAGACCAGGTTGTCCCAGGAGAAGGAATGAGGGCAGGCCATTCCCTGCAGAGGGGCAGACATGTCTTCATTAACAGCTGCCCTGCACTGGACCTTAGAGCAGCCTTTAATCTAAGAACAGTTAGCAAACATGAGAGGGAAAGTCTGGGAGGGGTTGGATGGAGATCCACCACACCACCAGGACAATTTCTGATGGGTGATGTATCCCTTGAACCAGGATGCTGCAGGAGCTGGTGCATGTTTGCTCCATCCTCTCGGCCATCCTACTCCCAGGGGTGCAGCAGAAAGTCCTGGGCTACCTCGACCCATGAGGACCACAGATCACGTCTCCCAGGTGTCTCAGGGAGTCACCTCTGCAGCGTCCTGCCTGCTGCTTCCCTTAAACCATGTCTGCTAAGCTTGGTAAAGCTGTGTCCCACCAGTGTGTGCCTTCTGCTGGCCTTCCTCGTGGGGTTCGTGAGGCTCCCCAGGTTTCAGCCTGGTTTTGTAACCAGACCATCTGTTTCTCAGCCTCTGCGGGTGACGGTTGCACTTTCGAGGCAGCTCTCCAGGAATTTAGCAACACTGAATGGGGTCCGGATGGGGCGGCTCAGGTATCTGAAGGTATGTCAAGTCTCCACTCAAGCATTTGACAGTGTTTTCCATGACCTCATTAGGCTGAGGATCGTTAGCCTGGTCTCTACAGAAACTCGAGCTCCGAACAGGGAATTACGGTTCGTTATTTGTCGCCAGCACAGTAGGGATGTCATGTCTAGCGAGCGCAGCTTTTATGTGCGCCATTACATGACTGGGCGTCACAGTCCCTAATAATGCTATTTCTGGATTGCAGTAATGATGATTGAGAACTAGTGTGTCATTAATTATACAAACGACTTGATGCCAGCACTGGATTGTGTCTCCAATTTCAGGAACTACTGTCCTCATTTATTTTGTTGACAGCTTCTAGCATTTGATGTCTTTCATAATTTGACGTATTATTCTACAGCCACAGTGAACCCCTTGTCCAGGGACCTGGATCTGTCCAGCCTGACCTTCCTGAGGCTCATCCTGCTTCCAAGCAGAGACAGCCTGGGATCTCTGCAAGGGCTCCTGCCTGTAAGTTCTCTCCTGCCACGCGTCCATACACACGCCGCCAGGACAAGCAGCGTTAACAGGTTGGAGTTTCACCTCGTGCGTGGTCTTTGCAGCGACAGAACACCTCTGCCCATGCCAGGGAATGCGTTCTCCTCCATGTGTACTGATCCCTTCTCCCTCACTTCTTACAGCTCAGAGCCAGCACAGACTTTCCCAGGTTTCTGTCTAAGCCTGACAGGACAGTCTGTGCCCTCTGGCTAGTTTAAGTAGCCCAAATCTTGAAGCTCCCGGTGTGGCTGCAGTTGGAGTGGGTGGGAAGGATGACTGTGCCGCTGTGCAGAGCCCTGGCTTTCTTGCCGGGGTGCACCCCAGAACCATGCTGGGGTCCCGTCCCCAGTGAGTGACATCGTCCGTTTTTGTGCATTTCCCCATGGGAATGAGCTGAGTTCAGCCTGGGTTTAGCCAACTGGTCCAGGAAGCACTGCTGGCTTGGGCTGGTGTACGGGTGGGGGACCAAGCAGTGCCACGTACATGGATGCTGGGGCAGCGGGCACGGTCTGTGTGGGCAGCTCCTGGGGTGGCTGGGGCTTGACCTTTGCTCAGCCACTTTTTCTCATAGGTTATTTCTTTAACCTGGAGTATTTTCCTGTCGCAATTTACTCCCAGAGCTTTTCAGGACTCCGGTTCTGTTCTTTTGGCGTTTTTCCCCGTAGTATAATATGATCCCTGTGAACTCCACTGCCTTCAGTATCTCAAATATTTGCAGTATCTTTCTGTGTAATATTTTGGATGCACAGCACAGCCCCAGGGAGTCCCGGGAAGCACCTCCCAGATAAGGCACCAGGAGCATGCACGCAGGAAGGCTTGGGCTTTGTCCAGGGGAACCGGTAAGGATCCAGATGAAACATCCTACATGAGAGCATCAGACGCCCGCCACTGTCCGAACTGGCTGCCCTGCCAGGCACGGCAGAGCGTGCCATTGCCACACCAAGTTTAACCGCAGGCTGAGGAGCCTCTTCTTTTCCCTGTTGCCCAGACCCGCTCTGCAGCGCTTTGCTATCTAGCGTCTCCCTCGCCAGCTGGTTCCTCTGCCGGATCTGCCAGAGTGCCAGAGGGACATTTTTAGCTGCTCTTATGAAAGGACGATGTTATTTTCTAAAATTACACGTTACTGACCGTTTCCTAAGCTGCTGCAGCCCTGTCCCTCTCCTCCCAAAGAGCACACTGAAGGCAGGTCCAGGCACCCCCCCGAAGGCTCCTCTCCCAGGGGCCTGCAGGGAGGCTGGGTGCCCAGCGCAGATGCACAGAGCTCTGCTGTACCCATCTGAAGGTCAGCGCGGTCCCACGCTGCCATCTGGCATATTTCTGCCCCCCCGCCCCCCCCCGCCTACCTGACCCAC
>VWZZ01006306.1:28075-56793 GCA_013399095.1 Psophia crepitans | reverse complement strand
CTTTCCCTTTCCCTTTCCCTTTCCCTTTCCCTTTCCCGCTCCGCTCCTCTTTCTCTTCCCTTTTCATGTCCTTTCCCACCTTGCCCTTGCCCTTGCTCTTTCTGCCCACACGCCGTATGCGCAGGGGCGACGCGCAGAAGCTTGTAACTACCGGTCTGTAATAAAACACCAAAGAAGCTGAGAAATTCCAGTCAGGGGGGTTTAGGAGGGAGCTAACACTCCCTCTGCCCACAGATGATCCCAAATCTCTGGTCCAAGCCTCATACACGAACTGTCCTAGGAGGTCTGTAGGACAGTCCCCCTTGCTGAGAGGGAAAGCCACTTCTGTGTCCAGAGGGCAGATCAGGAGCCTGCAGCCCCTTCTGGAAAGTGCACCATGATGCTGGCGGGATCTGTAGGGAAATTTCTGAGCTCTCACTCACAGGCTGGTAAGTTTTTACAAAGTTCAACTTAAAGATCAGCATGAAGATCATGCATGCTTGAGGCTTCTGTCCATTCGAGAGTTACAAAGCCCAAATATTGTGAACAACACAGTCTTGATGACAATGTTTAAGGTCATGGGCTGAAGACAGTGATAGAGCTGAACAAGTTGCTCAGGTATCTTAGACTCTCTTATTGTTGGATGTCTCCTTAAAGACAATGTCACTTCTGAGTCAGAGACTCTCAGCAAACATCTCCAAGTGCCATGATGTTCAGTGGCAACTCTGCAGGCATCCAGGGAAAAAAAAAAAATAAGGTTGGGAAGACAAGTGGTTTCCATTGTGTTTCTTGGGATATGGACTATGAACTAGAAATAGCTGTGCTGATCCTCAGACAGTTGCATTTCTGCAGTCCAGGTCTTTGGTGGCTAGTGATGTCCTCAGAGGCTGGTACAGCATCCCCATTTCTAGTGGATGATACCTTTGGGTATCATCACCTCTCCAACCTCTCCACCTTTCTGTAAGCTATACCTAACTAAGCCAGCGCTCCCGTTTTCACCGTGAAGTGCTTTTTTCTACTGTATTGACACAAGTACCTGGCCTTATCAGCACGGCCTTCATGGATTTGGGGCAGCATAATTCAAAATCCCTGGTCCAAGACATCTGCATGCTCTCCCAGTTGGATACCCAGGATCCAACAGTATTAAACTCTGGGCTAGTCATGATCAAGACCACCATTGTTTTGAAACTAGTTTGTGCAACATCTGTCCAGAATAGTTTGAGATTGCATTGAAATACTCTCAAGAGCCCTATAGCTGAGGCTTAAGCAGGAATAAAACACGCATACCCGTGATGTAAGATGAAAGAGAAAGCACTTCGTCTATGGAAGGGAGGTGTGTAATTGCAGAGACGTGAACTGGATCTGGTTTTAATCCCATTGGACAGATTGAACACTGTCAAGTGCGATTTCCAATCTCAGTCCTGCTCTGCTGCGTTGGAGTATGGCTGAAGGTGTTTTTCAAGTTTTTAGGAACCTTTCCAAAGACAACAGTATCATCTGGATAACATCAGCCTCCAGGCTGGTTACTGTGAACGGGACGCTCTTTGAAAAGCCCTCAGTGCTGATGCAAGCCCATATGGCGCATGTTTAACCTGGGACGCGTCCATCTGTGATACATGCCATGAGGTTCCTGTGGCTCTTGCGCCCTGGCTCGACCACGCTCAGCCTGTAAGCATAGCGCAGCAGTGCCGTCCCCTCTCTCAAGTCCCACAGGACTTCTCTGACCCACGGAAGTGGTCAGATGGGTCACAGAGGGCTCCTGCTGTGCTGATTGCCCAAGTGCAGCCTGCACCCCTCCAGGTCTTCCCAACGCTGTGTGCAATGAACCCACCAGCCTTTCCGCGTGTGCAGCACTGAGCCGGTCTCTGCCCCAGTGCTCCCAGCAGAGCAGAAGCGTAGTGGGTTGGGACCAGCCCCGGCTCAGCATGGGAATAGGCTCCTCCAGGGATGCTGTCGGTGGAGCCTGGGCGGAGCAGTGGCAGAGCACGGACTCGGGGGGTGCAGAGGTGGTGCTGTGTCAGCTCAGAGCGCAGGAAGGATGGGCAGTGCTCTCTGCCCACTTCACCTGTTCAGCCTCCAGTGCCAGGCACACGGGGGCTCTCCCTGCCTTGCCCTCCACCTCCATTCCCACGACACACCAGTGCCGGCCTGGGGTGGATCTCCTCCATCCCTGGGCAGCTCCTCCTCTGCAGGCAGTGATGTTCATGCCCACACCAGTCCTGGTGGACACACAGATGGGAATCTCTGCCCTGAGATGGAGTCAGCAGCCACCCCTTCATCCTTCAAACACCAGTGAATGATAGCACTGTGGGGAGATGCCGTGCCTCCCGCCGCCTGAAGCAAAGGCACAGGGAGCTCAGCATCCTCGAGCCGTGGGGCCAAGGGCTTGATCTGGCTGCAAGTCAGAGTCACACAGCTGATTCTTGTGGGGAAGAGTATCCGCTTTTCTCTAAACAACTCTGAAGGGGCTTTTTCCTCTGTCCCGCTGACACTTCGAAAGTCCTCGCGCTTGGCACAGCTGCACTGGTGCGTTCCTGGGTTTCAGTTTTCCTTTTGCTGCTTCTGTAGCTCTTCCAGAGGTGAAGAGGTTTGGAAAAGCTGCGGGTGGAAATGAAAAAGTGCAATGAATACAGCTCCTAGACACTCTTGATTTTTATGGCCACGAGCAGTGGAGGGGAAGAAAAGAAAAATGGGTGTATGTTCCTGGCTGGAAACTTCCAAGCTGCAAGTTACAAGGAGGTGTTTGAGGAGATCAGGAAAACCACCGCAGCAGTTTGCAAAGTGGTTTTTCTGACTCGCTTTAGCGCACAGCCTGTCACTTCAGACAGCTCAGACTCGGGGTCTCGCCAAGAGCAGGGGGGATCAGCTATACAACCCCTGGCACCGACCGCAGAGGAGCAGAGTTTTGCTTTCCAACCAGGAACAAGGATTCCAAGCACAGCATGCTGAGGGAGGTATGGAGAAGGGCTTAGATCAAACGGT
Organism: Psophia crepitans; assembly: GCA_013399095.1. Taxonomy (NCBI): domain Eukaryota; kingdom Metazoa; phylum Chordata; class Aves; order Gruiformes; family Psophiidae; genus Psophia; species Psophia crepitans. The sequence continues at coordinate 53,832 of VWZZ01006306.1, read as the reverse complement.
CAGACTTCCCTGTACCGCGTAGGGCTGGATATTGGTACAACTGCATCAGTCTGCTGGGACACCAGCAACACTTGGCCCCAGCGCAGCAAGCCTCCGGCTAGGATTAACCTTGTGTCATCAGAATGTCAACCTGCATTTAGGTGTCCAAAATAAATCACATCCCTATAAAGCAGCTAAGCGAGACAGATTTTGCAGCTATTTTTTTTTTTCCTGTTTTCATTTGTTCTGGTGTCTCTCCCCTACAAGTGTCTGTTCCACGTTTGCAGAGGGAGGACAAGCCTCGGAGGAGCACACATGGGCACCAAATGCTGCAGCTGCACAACTGATGGTTAAGCTCCTGTGGAAAGAGATTTCCAGACACTGGTGCCAGCGCTGCTATCCCCATGGAAAGGTACAAAGAGGGTGCTCCAGAGCTTTTGACCTCTCTGGTGTACCCAGGCTGGGTGCACAAAGCTGAGCTGGGACCCCCAATGCCCCTGCCCAAATCCCATCGGTCTTGGGAAGGGAGGTTTCCCGTGGGGCCCCCTGGAAGCGGCACTGGGAAGGGACCATTGCTGATGTCTGGCCGGGAAGCACCCCCTGTCCCAGCCCTGCTCCTGCACCAGGGCGGGGGGGGCAGCTGGCAGCGCTGCGGCGCCAGCAGCCCCCGGGCAGCACCCGGAGCTCACTGCACCCGTGTCGTTCGTGCGCTGGCAGCTCAGCTCAGCCATTTGGGGCCTGCCTGAACCAGACAGGTTCTGCTTTTGGAGAAATCTGACAGCATCCTCTTACGGTCCGAACCCTTCCCGACTCCTGCCTCTTATTTCGACATCAGAGAAATCATTTCAATTTGATGAGCAAAAGCCTTATATCGCCTTGGTATAGTTAAGACGTTCTGGCTTTTTCTTAACGAAACAAATATTTTTGGCAAAGCAAACGAGTGCTTTTCTGTCTAAGCTCACACAGGCTCTGCCTGACACAGCCCCCGTCCCCGGGGCTGGCAGCCGGATACCCACCAGCACCATGCTGCCCCTGCCTCAACCAGGTTCTGGGTAGCCCAGAGCTGTCTCGCACGGGTAGCAGGGGCAGAAATGAAGTGCAGGGCAGTTCCATCTCCCCTGTGCCTCTCGATGATGGCACCTAGGTGCTGTTCCCACAGCCCAGCTGGGTCTGGGTGAGTGACTCCCCATCACTGTCCATGAGGCTGGTGTCTTTGCTTGTTTTCCTTCCAGAATATGGTGCCGAGAGCTAAAAATTTATCTTTTCCCCTCTGGCACAGGACCTCTGTTCGCTGAAGTTGTGTCTTCAGGTCAGAGATCAGCCTGCTGCCACTGTGTGATGTTGCATCTGCACGTCCATCCCACCGAGTGTCTGGGACCGTCCTGTGGTGCTGGGGCTGGGTTGTCTGCAAACAAAGGTGGCATCAGGTGGCTGCCAAGTGTCCTTGGGGACAGGCCAGCTCCACAGGGAACCGCCTGGCCAGGTGGGACAGCCTGGGAGGTCCCAGTGCAGTGCCCTGCTGTCCCAGACAGGTCCCCTCTTGAGCTGCCTGCAGGGCACAGCTCCCCAGGAGGTGAGGGCTCTGCAAACAGGAGCACAGACAGACCCCGGGGCTGAGAAAAACACGAGAGAAAACATATCCCCTGCTGTGGCTGTTTCTCCTAATGAAGAGCAGGGCTTTGCACAAGCCCAAGGGCATGGAGGAAGGGCTGAGCAAAACTCCACTGGAAGCACGCTGTGCAGAAGAGCCGGTCCCTGTGTAGGAAGGGCGGGGATCAAGCTGACAATTTTAGTGAGCCCTGGGGACAGAGACCTGCCGACTGCTGCTCCTCTGAGCCACTTTTCCTAGAAAGCAGACAGCCATCCAGATGGGCACCGACTGAGGAGAGCTGCTGAGGTCTCTGGCTGGGAGGGAGGAGAGGGATGTGCTGCCAGTCCGCGGAGGTCTGATGGGTCTCGCAGTCATTCAAACCCTGCGCTGCTGCCTCCGGCCAACATTCGGGCTCTTCGGAAAGTATTTCTGAATGATTCCCAGCCATCATTCCCATTTTGTTCTGTTTAAATTTTTTCCTCCAAGACAATCTCTCTTGTAATTGTTCTCAGATTTAGGAAACTTGCTCTTCCTGAGACCCAGAAAACATCACTGCTTGCTGGGACAGTATCCCTCTCGCTCGCAGTGAGCTCCCTTCAACCATGTTTGTGCCTTGGGCTGCTGCAGGGTCTCAGGTCAGGTAGTGACCTCGTTGGTGCTGTCGATGTGAAGCCCATGGTATCACCAGCCTGTGCTGGGCAGAAATGTTTTGGTTTCAGGAACCAGATCTGGATTTTGGAGAGCCACGGGCATTTCATGGTGGTGGGGAGACCCTCCAGTGCACTTCTGAGCATCATCCCTCTCCCCAGGGACAAAACTGAGCAGTGTAGGGGAAAAGGACCTGGGGGCCCTGGTGGACGGAGGGATGACCATGAGCCAGCAATGTGCCCTGGTGGCCAGGAAGGCCAGTGGCACCCTGGGGTGGATTAGAAGGGGTGTGGTCAGTAGATCGAGGGAGGTCCTCCTCCCCCTCTATTCTGCCTTGGTGAGGCCGCATCTGGAGTATTGCGTCCAGTTCTGGGCCCCTCAGCTTAAGAAGGACAGGGAACTGCTAGAGAGAGTCCAGCACAGAGCCACTAAGATGATCAAGGGAGTGGAACATCTCCCTTCTGAGGAAAGGCTGAGGGAGCTGGGTCTCTTTAGCTTGGAGAAGAGGAGGCTGAGGGGTGACCTTATCAATGCTTATAAATATGTTAAGGGTGAGTGTTGGGAAGATGGAGCCAGGCTCTTCTCGGCCTCACTAAGCGATAGGACAAGGGGCAACGGGTCCAAGCTGGAGCATAGGAGGTTCCGTGTTAATATAAGGAAAAACTTTTTCACCGTGAGGGTGACAGAGCACTGGGACAGGCTGCCCAGAGAGGTTGTGGAGTCTCCTTCTCTGGAGACATTCAAAACCCGACTGGACACGTTCCTGAGTGATGTGCTGTAGGTGGCCCTGCCTTGGCAGGGGGGGTTGGACTAGATGATCTTTCGAGGTCCCTTCCAACCCTTGTGATTCTGTGATTCTGCAATTCTGTGAAAACGACCTCTGCCATGCAGCTTCCCTGGCAGGAGAGTGATGGAGCAGTGTGCGATACCCAGAGCCTTCAGCAGCCCTAAACTGAGCTTCCCGGTCTCTGATTATATCAGGAGCAATTTTCCTTTAAAAGAATGCATCCTGCCAGTATCTGACTGGAGGATCTGGGCTAAACCAGCTGATCAGTGCCCTGCCTAAGCCATGAGGGGTATTTTCTTCTGCCTTTGGTCTCCTCTTCACGACACTAAACCAGCCCAGGTCCTTGCTCCTCCCTCGTGCCTCCCATGCTCCAGGATGGGGACGGCTGCAAGGGGGGGTTGGACCAGAAGCATCAGTGTCCTTCTAGCCAACACTTGCCAATGGACACTGGGAATCAGATCCCCACTGCTGGGAGCCTGGTGCATCAGGGACTGGGATCTAGATCTCCTCCATTAGTCCGTCTCTGAGGCTGGACACAGAGATGTCCTCTCTTCCTTTGAGCCTGCATCACAGCCTGCTCCGGGAGGCTGCCCACGCTCCCCACAGCACTGCAGCAATGTGCTCGTTGCATCTGCCTGGGGCTGCTGCCAGGATTTGTCCATCTGCCCTTCATTTGGCAAAGACCATGGGAAAGAGCTGCATGGAAATAGAGCAGAAAGGTGGGGAAACGGGCAGAGAGGCTGGACTGTGGGACAGGGAGGAACTGAACAAGGGAGGGCAGCAAGAGGGTGTGCTGGAAGATGAGCTGTGACTCGAAGGTGGATGCTGGAGCTGGTCCTCAGACTATGGCCTTGCTAATGAAATTTGCTGGGGTGCCAAATGGGAAAGCATTGTGGACACAAAGAAAGAGGAAAATAACCTTCTGGAAAGGCTGTGCTCGGACAAACGTTAGGGCAAGGTCAGGTGCCTGCACAGCACCCCCAAAGGTGCCCGTGAAAGTTGGAACAGAAATGGAAGAGCAGTTTGGGAGCACAGGACTTGGAAAGGACAAACGCTGTCGGCAGGGTGGGCACAGCGGGGACCGGCTCATGCCCGCGCTGTGGAGTGGGCACTGCCGAGAGCTGCTCCAGTCCCGGCTCTGCTGGGGCGACGAAGGGCTCAGCACAGGAAGAGGTGGGACAGGCGGGTGGAAGGAGAGCTGGTATTATGAGAGGAGCCTGAAAGCTCGTGGCTTGTTTAGTCTGGGAGACTAAAGGCCGGGAGAGAGTTGGTCTATAAATACATCTGGGAGTAAACAGCAGGAGGGAGAAGAGCTGTTTGGGCTAGAGGACAGTGCTGGCAGAGAAGCGGATGGCTATCAGCTGGCCGTGAACATGGTTATGCTGGAGCGGGAGGAACCACCCCCTCCCTGCATAAGGCAACCCTCTGACAGCCTCTCCTGGGGTCAAGCAGGGGCAAAACCTGCAGCTCAGCAGAAATCTATGGCCCAACAGCCTCGTCAAAAATCACATTGAGTATCTCTGTGCCATCAGGGTGGCGATGGAAGGGGACTCCCTTGGCGGGACCAGCCTGGGTGGGTGCCTGGCAGGGTCACCTGCGAGCATCACTGGGATGATGCTTGGAGCCTGAGGCACCATCGCGGCCGAGATCCCACCACGCTCATGGCTGGTGTGAGCCGTGAAGCTGACAAGCACGTACATTCGCTGAGCAGCTGTGGGGCTGGGAAGCTTGTGGTTCACTGGAAACTTCAGAAAAAAAACCCCAGACCCAAACCAAAAACCAAACACTGGTATGGATCCAGTTTGGCCTCAGCCCAGATTAAAAAACCAAACAAACACGACATTTCTGGTGAACTAGAAACTCTGGCACCTGGCCAGCGCTGCAAATAACCCGACTGGTTTCAAGATGGAGCTTGAAAAATTTATGAGGAGGATTACCCGAGCGGTTGCCTGTGGTAGCAGGGGATGGGAATGGGTCCCTCAGGAGTGCTTCCCGGGCCAGCGTTCGACCCGCGACTGCAGCCCGATGGCCAGGACACGGACACCCTGCCACAGCCGGGCTGGGAGCGGTGGCCTGGCCACCCTCCTATGGGACAGCTCTCCTGCCTCCTGCGCCGCCCAGCCCTGCTCCGCAGCCGCAGAGACAGCCGCAGGGAAATCATCCTTTGGAAAGCGGAGAGGGAAAGAATAGGTGTGCGAGTCCTGACCATGCTGCCTGAGAAGGTGATGCTGCAGGCAGATCTCGTAGCACATGTAGCTGATGCTCAGGAGGGGCTCAGGGCTGGTCTCTGCACAGCCACGCCATGATGATGCCAAAGGGCACCTTGCGCATCACTTCCACTCCCCTTGGTCCCACTTTCTCCTCCAGCGCCCTCCTCCCACCGCTGCTTTGCTGTGCCTGGAGCCTTTGCTGTCCTTTTTCCCTTCCCGACATGGTCTGGGATCACATCTCCCTTCAGCTTCACTCGATGTGCTGACTCAGGGGGTCCTGCAGCCTTTCACCACCTGATGTCCCCTCACCACGGCACTGCCTGCATGCTGTGGGTGCATGGTACTGCCCGGTCACCCCCACCCTATGTCCCCCTCCAAGCCCTTATCCCAGGACTGATGTTCCCCCATTCCATGTGCTCCGTTCCTCTCCTTCCCACAGCCGTATCTGGTGGGACATGGATAAAAGCCTTGGTGAGCGCAGCCCCTTGCAAGCCCCTCTGCCCCCTCGCTGGGCTGCCTCGTGGTTGTTCCCTGCCCCCTGAAGGCTCAGGGGTCAGGCTGTTGCGCTGCATTCGTGGCTCCCAGCAGGTTTTCGGCCGAGATGCTGCAGTCTGAGGTACTGATTTGTCCCCAGGGGTCAGTACCAGCACCGCTGCCTTTCTCAGCCAGCACCAGTGATGCAGAGGTTGTGTGAGAGCCACGCACACTGGCAGGGTGACCGTGCGCCCAAGCCGCCCCCTGCCTGTGTTGGGTCAGGCTCACGGAGCTGCCGCTCGCTTTTTCTGGGCCATCATTACCCCTTCCAGCTCTTTGATGTTTCTCAGACTGCCTCTAACCACCCTTGCCCATTTCATAGAGCTCCCTGGGCACCAGGGCAAGATGTCCCTGCACTTCGGTCCCCGCCGCTCGAGATGTGCAGAGGGAGTGGAGAGCAGGTCGTTACCCCCCGTGACGGCTGATGCACGATGTGTAACACGACATGCAAACCCAGCGCAAGTGACGTGTGGCACCATGTGTGACACGGTGATGTGCACACCCAGCGTGAGCACAGCCAGCTTTCACCCACAAGCCCCAAGGAAGGAGCTGCCCATCCCCAGGCGCTCCCGGTCGCACCCTCTCACGACGTATCACGGGGGACATTCCCACCCCGCCTTGGCCACTCGCAGCTTTCTCCCTGTCATCCCATGGCTTCGCATTTCTTACTCATTTCCTCTTCCCTCCCAGCTGACTTGGATGCTTAGTTTTATTTTAATGACTTGCTCCTTCCCCATCCCTCGAAGCCCAGGGGAAGCAGGAACGAGCTCCAATGATGTTCTCGGCCGGGCAGTTGCAAAGGCTGTGGTAAAGCGTTTTAAAAGAGATTTGAAGTATTGCTCACGCTCGGGGGGCTCTGGGCCTCCTTCCAGCTGGTTGGGCTTAAAGCAGGTTACAGCTCTGGGAAATGGGGCCCTTCTAAAGTCTCAAATACATGGTGCTTTGGCGTTCCCAGAACACGTAAATGTAAACCTGCTACCCGAGCTCGGCACACTCCCATCCCCATAACGTCATCGCTTTCAGACCCCCTAGGGATCCCTCTTTGGGATGGGCCCTGCCTGTCTTGGATTCACTGCTCTGCAGAGTTCCCAGGCACAATGATACAAAGGTTTTATCTCCTGCAGCCTGTGGTGGTGTCCTTCCTACCCTGAGGGACCTTCAGACATCCCTGTCCCATGCCTGCATGATGTGCTTCAGCTAATATCCAGCCCAGGCAGGGGAGAGCAGGGTGGGAAAGGATTGCAGCAGGGTTTTTGAGTCACCAATCACTCCTGACCCTTGCACCAGCCTGCACAAGCCCTAGCAGGGTGCAGGAGTCCTGACCCTCCGTGCAGGGGACACAGCCACCCTTTGGGCCAGCCAGGCACCCTGACACCCTGCCCCAGGCTGCTCGGGCATCCTCAGCTTCACAGCCCAGCTTCTGGCTTTGTGCAGCACCATGCACCACAGGGCTTTGGCAATGCCAGCACCACTTGTGGGTGTCTTGCTCCTCAGCACCCACAACTCCTCCGGGCTTCTGCACCCCCAAGAGGACCCTGGACATCCTGGGCTCGAGGCTTGTCCGAACATTTCTCGCACATGGGGATCCCCTCTCCTCTCGGGGAACCACGGGGCTGTATTGCCGTGCTGTGCTGGGTGACTCCCGCACTCCAGGGTGCTGGCCCATCTCCCTGGGCACTGGGACAGTTGTGTCTGCTCAGCCCGGTGTTCTGAGTCACTGCTGTGTTTTGTCTGTCCGAGACAGCTCTGCTGGATTCAATTAAGAGCTGTGCTGCATCTCACTTGCTTGTGAAAGCAACCCTGGCTTGGCCCACTTGGTGTCTGCTGCTTCACCTCGGTGCTTCACTGCCAGGGCTTCTGCACTGGGGCTGGGCAAGGTGGCCCTCAGAGCCGTGCGGCCGTGGTGAACACCAACCAGGGCACTGCCAGGGGAAGCTCTCAGCACTGGGGATAGCAGTGGTCTGTGAGATGGGCCACCTCAGGTGGTGGCAGGGGCACAGCCCTGTCGTGCCCCAACCTCAAGCCCCTCTCCTACAGAAGCTTCAGCCTTGCCCCACAGACAGCAGTTGGCTTGTCCTGCTGCCCCAAACACCATCGGGCTGAGCAATGGGGTTGGGAAAGGCAGCAGTAGTGTCCAGTGCTTGTCTTTGTGCATGCTCAAGGACCATGCCATCCCCTGCCATGGCTCTCCCTTGGGACAGGGCAGCTCCTGTCCCCGCACGGCCCACGGTCGGGCATGAATGCCACAGAGTGCCATCGCTTGCAGCACCCAGATCTGTCAGTGCCCAGGCTGTGCAAGCAACACCTCTCTGCTCGGGGAAGTCATCTGGCTGCTTGATGCCAACCCCTCTTTGCTAAGATGCAAAATATTTTAATCCACAATTCTCTTTCGTGTTTCTTTTCTTTCCCATGCTAGATTCCTAGAAGACAGGGAATTTATGGTGTGAGTCTGCTCCAGCCGTGGAGTAAGCCCAGCCAAGGTCAACACCACGAGACAGGCAGCTCCTGCCAAGGGGGGGAAGAGAGATCGCTTAGTGCTTGGCGGAGGAGGAAATCAAACCAAAACCCTTCCAAAAAATTCTAGATATAAAACACCCCCCGCCCCAAAACCCTTTGGTGGAAAAAGACCAAAAGCCGTAAGGACCGTGCCTGCACGGTTCCCCCCGCCTGGCCCCAGCCCGGCCCCGCTTCGCCTCTGTCCCAGCCCTCTCCCCTGGCACCGTGGCAGGGAGGCCAGCAAGTGGGGATAGAGCTGGCGGCATGGGGACACCCCTGCTGCCGTGCCCCACTGCGTGCCTGCCGGCCAGACAGCTAAGCCAGCTTTTGACACTCATTTTCCAGGCTATCATTTTTATTTAGGGGCCATTCCTGTGTAGCCGTTGGGTTTATCATCGCTCCTCAGCATCCTTCCCCGCACCCCACCGCGGTGCCTCTGCCTGTCACCGCCGGATGCTGCCCTGAGACCTGCCGTGCGCGCAGCGGCCAGAGGTCTTGGCTTCTTGTGGCAAGCTGGCTCCTGGCAGCCGCGAGGAGTTCAAGCCATTTCACCGCCTTAGGTGACGTGCTTTGGGGGGTCCTCCAGCAAGTGCCCTCCGTGCCCTTCCTGGGGTGCGCGTGTGCCTCTGTGAGCGCCCACGCCAGGCTCTGCCGCGCGGACCCACGCGCGTGTCTGTGAGGCTGCACGTGGGGCCGATGCCAGGGCGCTCCCCGTGCTGCCGGTGCTGCCGGTGCTGCTCGCTGCCCGCGGCGTGTTGAGGAAGAGAGGGGAGAGAGGGTCCGTGGGGTGAGCGGCTCTGGGGATCAGGATGGGGCTCGCAGAGCCTCGGCAAGGGCAGACGTGCCGGTCCTTTCAAAGACATAAAACAGCTACAGAGGGGAAGGGAACAGCCTGTTCTCCCCGCTCGTGGCAGACAGGATATCAAACGGGCTTAAGTTATAGCGGGGGAAAGTCAGGTTAAACACCAGGAACAGCTAGCTGAGCAAAGAGCCCGGTGCAGCTCTGCTGGTGTGGAAGTGCCTGGTGCCACGGTTGGGGCAGGGCGGGATGGAAGAACACCCAGAAGCCCTCCTGGACCCCATGGCATCCCTCTTGAATCCTGTGGGCGTCCCTGGGCATCGGTGTGGGCACCGAGCTCTGCCCCCCTCCCAACCTGCTCCCTGTTCCCTCTCCATCCCCGCTGTTCTGCCCACATATTTCTTCTGTCACCCCTTTCTCTCACCCCAGGAGCTGGGATGGGGTTCCAGGGAGCTACTGGAGGTGACAGGAGGATCCCATTGCCCGTGGGAAGTGACGGGTGGGTAGGATGAGGTGGGCTGGGGATGTGGAGAGGTCCCATGGCCAGATGAGCTGTGGCTAATCCAAAGCAGTGATGGTCACTGCGCTGGCATCATGCACCACTCCCAGTCCCCCTGCCTGCCTGCCAAAGTCTGGATCTTCATCCCAGTCCCAGGCATGACCTACGCAGTGGCCCGAGGCCACTCTCCAGCTCATGGGAGCTGTTGGGAATGTGAAGCCCCTCATGTGCTGTGGTGTCTGGGACCTTGCTTGCCTCCCACATCTGCTCGCTCAGGGCCCTTGTCACCACCAGGAGGGACCCAGTCAGGCAGTGCCCACACCTTGATGGTCCCCTGTGTGTCCCCAGCCCTCAGAGGAAATGCGTGTCCAGGACAGAGGGCCTGAAGAGTCCTGTTGGCCATCACGTCCCACTCTCCTTCCACATCAGGACTGCCCATGTGCTGTGCTCCAGGACTTCTTTGGGGAGAAGCCTGGGGTGACCAACTTGGCAGGAGACAACCTACCTGGAGATACCAGCTCTGCATTTCATAGGAGAGGTTTTCTGGAAGTGTTATCTGTCCACGAGTCATCAGTGCACATCTAAGGAGATGAAATTGCAGCAGATGAGAAAAGCCGTGGCCTGGACCAGTGCTCAGGGTGCCCGTGGTAGTGGCCTTCTGTGTGGGTTTTGCAGGGAGGAGGAGGATCAGGCTGCTTGTTGTCTCGTCTGTGGTGGCTGGGTTGCCTGCTCAAAGCCCTTTAAGCTCAGCCTGCACATGCACTCCAATCGTGCTCAGCCCTGGCAGAGAGCTGACCATCCGTGATGTATTCCTTCAACCACAGGCAGATGAGCAGTCTCAGAGCTGGACACAAAACCCAGCCCAGCACAAGACGTCTGTTGTACGAGGGCTCCCGCAGCTCAGGGGAACCCACCACCCCGGTGCAGCACATCAGGACCAACTATGTTCTGGGCAGAAATCTACCACCTCCTCCAGCCTGCCGCTCTGCTGCTTGTACGTCTGCCCTACATTCAGCAGCGCTGGGGACAACCTGTGCCCGTGGGCTGGTGCCAGCTTGTCCTCTGCACCTTATCCAGGGGAAACGGCGTTTCCTGCGGGTGTCCTGCCCATCAGCTGCGGGCCGTGGCAATGACTCATGCAGCTGGTTTCCTCTCCCAGCCCCTTGCACCTCCTGGCCTCTCCTGCCTGCTCCCACCCTTCCTTGGCAGGGAAGGGTGTGAAATACCCAGTTTATCACATCCCCGCTCCCCAGCGATTGCTGTGCTTCTCGTGTGCAGGCACCTCCCTTCTCCACCGCACCCAGACCACGGAGCTGGGGGGAAGGGAGCAGGTGCTGGGTCTCCAGCCTGGCCACAGCCCTCCTGCGTATCACTGAGCACCCTGGGCACCCTGGGCACAGGCACCTGCCTGCAGTCAGTGGCCTCTCGGGATGTCCTCGAACCTGGAGTCTCCTGCGTCTTTGACCATCTCCTCATAGAAAGCCCTCTGGCACAGCCCCATGCCTGGAGAGTGGGGATGGAGACTGACCACCCCAGCTGACAGCCCGGGCACACAAGGGCAGGTCTGGTGGCAGCCACGTGCCACCCATCAGGACAAGTGCGGTCGTTTCTCCCAGCGGCTGCCGTCGGTGTCTCATGGTGACTGCTCATCCCGTGCCCAGCAACTGCCTCGGGGAGCCGAGGAGGGGAAGGCAGAAATTTCCAGCAGCAACATTCGTGTGGTCTCGACACAATTCATTAAGGGAAGAAAGAAGAGTTTTGTGGTTGAGAGTTTGGTGTCTAAGACATTGGCTTCCGTTCCCACCTCTGCCACACTTCAGCCGCAGGCAAGTCAGACGCAACCCTCAGGGCTGCTCTGGATGCTGTGGAGCAAACTGCGCCCCACCGCCTCATCTGCAACGGGGATGCTCAGGCCAGCGCCGTCCAAGCCGCTCGGCCGTTTGGGCTGGCAGAGTCCCCCTGGTTTGTCCTAGACCGAGGAGGGGACTATCGCCCTTGTTTACTCTGTTTGACTTCTGAAGCTGACTGATGTCTCCCTGTTTGAGGCCCCCTCAGCTCGGCTCCATTTAAGGGGCTTAGGAAGAATTGAACATTGCTGGAATTCTTCTCTTGCTAACTTTAAACATTCATTACTTTAAATGCTAATCCCCCGGGATTATCCCATTGGAGAAGGCAATGTAAAGCAATGGGGGAGAGAACAGCGCGTCTTCTCGCCCCTTGCTCAGCAGTCGACGGCTCTTTTGGGGAGGGAAGTGTGAAAATGCCAATACGAGCTTCTCCAAACCTGGCGTGGTTTTTACACCTCGGTGCGGACTCTCGAACAAGCCAAGTCTGAAGTCTCTTGCTCCAGCTGGTTTTGAGTCGTACATGTCCAAAGTGTCTCCGTGGAGCGCGAGGGGGAAATGTGTATTTTTCCATGTGTGTGACTCAGAAATGACTGAACCCAGTCGGTTCCAATTTCTTGAAAAATCAACTTTTGGCTTGAGCCCAAGAGTGGAAACTTTCAACCAAAAAAGAGTTGATTTGAGCTCGAAATAACATAAAAAAAGGCTTAGAAGGGAAACTGGATTTCAACCATCATTATGGCAATCACTTCTCATGGCCCTCTGACAGCAACAGCAGAGCAAGTAGTGAAAGTAATTCCCAAGGAAAATTCACTTGGATTCCACGGGCAGATCGGGATTCGGCTGCAGACGCTTTGTACCGGCCGTTCACGAGCAGGAGAGAGATCAGCCCTTGGAACGGCGCAGGAACAGGAGTGCTGGGCTCCAAAACGCGCGGAGGGTGGAGGTCAGCCCCAGGCCTTGGCACCGACCGCGAGCGGGGCAAGCGCGTTCGGACAAAGACACAGCCCTGCCCCAGGAGACATTTCTCTCTCCCCCTCCGGGTTCTGCCTTCACTGCAATACGCCCTGTTCAGTCGGGGAAGATTTATTCCCTGAGAAGTGCCTGAATAATTTCAAGCCACAATTAATTAAGGACTGCTGCAATCTGCTCGCAAACAGGAAGCGAGGCAGAGGAAAAGACACAATCTCTAGAAAACCGACGTGTTGTGAATTAGCTCTAATCAGGCTAACAATGATGGATGCACTCCCCCAGTGGCTTTCATCTGAAAGCTTATTACACTGATCGTTGTGAAGGCCCTGCGCTGGATTAGGATGAGATGGACCAGCTGATAGACTGGGTTTCTCCTGCATTTCGAGGATGCTGGATCTCGGCATGGAGACGCCGTCCAACTTGGCCGTAGTCACACCAGTAAATCAATGGCCGGGCTATAACCGGTAATGTGGCTCCCTGGCTCTGATGAGAGGCCGGCAGATTTTCCTGAAAAGAGCAGACTGTTTATATTTGGGGAAAAAGGCTCCGTTAATTGGAATGAAAGCCCAGACCGTGCGTTGCTCACCAAAGTACGCAGGACATCATAGTATGGCACAGGGCTGCAGGCTGGGAGGGATCTCTGGTGCCTGTCGTCCAACCTCCTCTGCGGAGCAGGGCTAGCTCCAAGGAGAGACCGGGTGGCTTTGGGCTTTGTCCAGGACACTTGTGAACATCTCCAAGGAGGATTTTCACCCTCGCTGTGAAAATCTTTTTCTTCTCATCATGCAGGACTTTCCTGTGCTGCAGCTTGTGCCAGTTGCCCCTGTGTGTCTGCACTGCACACCTCTGAGAAGAGGCTGGCTCTGTCTTTGTAACTCATCGGGCAGTTGAAGACAGCAATTTGATAGTCCCTCAACTGAAGAAACCCACTTCCCTCAGCCACCCCCTCATGCATCACGTGCTCCAGCCCCTTACGATCTTGGTGAGCACTGGACTCGCTCCAGCATGTCACTTCTTTATAGTCATCCCAACCAAAACACAACACTAAGTCCCACCGAGAGCTAATCTGGGCATGGCACAAATTAGTGAAGGTACAAATCGCCATGACCCTGCCCCACTGGTGTCACCTCCTGACGCCCACAGGTTTCTGCTCACAACAAGCATGATCAACCAAGTGCACAGCTCAAGGGGATGAGAGGCTGGGCAGTCACTCGGGGTAAGGGAGGGACAATACTGGGCTCTTTGAGCCATATGACTGAGGCCAAAGCCATGGAGAGAGGTGTGTGCTGTGCCAGGAGCCCATGTAGCTCATCAGAGGATGTCTGGTGGTAAAGGGAGGTGTGAGGGAGACGCAGAAGATGAGTGAGGGGCATTGGATGACCCCCATGATGTGGTGTGCCATGCAGTAACATAATACATCACTGTGTGTATGCCAGAAACCTGCGCAGGTGAAAGGGCTTTGGGGGTTGATGTGGGTTTCACTGGCTTTGGCTGCAGGCTCTGCTTTGGGAGAAGGAGAAATATCTCCAGGGCTGCGTAGAGAAACAGGCACCTCCAGAGTGCTGTGGCTGCCTCCAGACTGGGATCTGCAGCTCATAAAAAGGAGGCTGTGGACTGAAGCATTGCACGATCGTGGTGATGCTCAAGTATTTCTGGGTCAACTCAGAGGCTTCCAATGCTGGAGCTGCTGCAGCCACCGTGGAGGAAATGTGGTGGGTGGGATAGGGTCCTTGTCTCCATTCCCTGGGGACCTGGGCAGAGAGGCCCTGTGCAGGGATGCGGCGGCTGAGCTGTGCTTCTCCTAACAAGGGCCCATGGAGCAGGAGCCCAGCGCGGCCTGGGGACTCTTCATGTCTGTAGTGCTCAAGTCCTTTTTAGGCACCGGAGCCAGCAGCCTGGGTACGTCCCTTAACCATGACTGCTCATAAATCTTGCTGTCACAGTGGGAGCCTTTCACTTCCAGATATAGATTGCAGAGCGAATGCTACCAACTATTCTGGGATGTGGCAGTTGATAGATAGCTCCAGAATTTACTATTTCAGACTGGGTCTTTGCTGTTGGGGGACACCATAGAAAAGTCAGTTTCAGAACGTGCACATTGACCGCACAGGTTTCATGTGAAACAAACTAAAGAACAACCACTGTCGGCGAACCGGTTCAGGTGGACTATTTCTCGTTCCTGTATCGGGAAGTTAACGGAGCTCAGAGGCTGAATGTGCCAGAGGACGACAGGTTTTTCAAGGCCAGTGTACAAGACTATTTGGTATCCCTTGCAATAGTGGTTTCCCACCGAAAGTCACAGTGAGAATGGACACAGCTTAAAGAGACTGGGCAGATCTTCAGGGAAAAGTGGGTCTGAGGACCTGGAAGTGCCCAGCATAAATGAGAATTGCCAGAAGTCAAGCTGAGCTGGACCTTGCGAAGGCAGTTCAAACAAACAGCGAAAGACCCTCTAGCGAAGTCAATAAAGAGAAGGAGTCAGCATGCAGGGAGAAAAATTGAGATTAAAGGTGATCTCAGGATGGCTCCCATCCTAAATGCATTGCATTTCTTGTGAGGTCAATGATGCACCCACCGTAGGCTGGCTCATGGTAATGTCCTCAGGAAACCAAGCCCGGTGGTGGTCTCAGCCCAGGGGAACCCACCTACCCCCCTCCTACAAGAAGAATTGGCTCCATCTCAATGCAGCTCCCATGGGAATGGACCAGTGTGGGCTGGGGAGGACCAGCAAGGGCAGAGACACTGATTAGACACCCCCAGCCCTGAGACAAGTCTCCCAGGAACCTCTCATCCCTGTTCCTGAGGAGGCTTTCTCAGGGCAGCATCTTCAGGAGGTGGAGTGACACCGCGCGGTGCAAAGGACAAAAACCTGCACTGTGGGACTAGCAGGAAGGATTTTGAATTGTAGGTTATTTTCTCAGTTGTAAAAGGCAATTAGGGGAAAGGCTGGGGCAGGGGAGCAGCATAATGGGATGTTGGCTAATTGCACATGACTATGAGACAGCACCAGGTAGGGGAAGAGTCAGGGCAGAGGGAAACAGCTACAAATTGTACCAGGGGTTTGTGTGAGCTCTTTGGGAAGGTGTGATGTTTGACTTAGAGACGTTTTCTGTCTCTGTGGTCCAGCAGATACAGATGGGACCACCAGAAAGCCATTGCTTCCCTCCCAGACTCAGGAGACCGGAGGAGCATGGCTGGTTGCAGAGGCTGGGGGGAACCAGGCTGCATGGGAGCTCTGCAACAGCTGGAGGATGCTGCTGGAAGGGACACAGAAGGGTTCAGACTGGTGGAGGATACCTCTCTGCTGCCTCAGGGCTAGAAGGTAAGGGCTGGAACAGACCTTCCAGGAGAGCGGTGGGAATAGGGAGGACCATAAGACAGAGCATGCTTGGTTTATGAGATACTGGTGCTGTTGAGAGGTAGCAAGGTCTGTCCCATGAGACTGTGGTCTTTATAGCTTGGATACTAAAACCACAGATACTATAGATTTTAGTAGTGTGGATTTTCCCCATGAGGTTCATGGAGGACATGAAACCACTGACCTGGAGGAGCCGTTCTGAAGGAGCCAGACGGTAATGAATTTTAACCGTTAAGGCAATAAACAGGGATACTTGCACATCCTCGGGAAATTCAGGCACTGCCAGGAGTATTTTGTAGATGTTGGGAGAAGGAAATCTCTTTTCAGTGTGCAGCAGGAGGCTGAATGCTTGCTCTAGTTGTAAAGGAGGAGGACCAGGAGGTGCAATCTGTCCCCTCTCCCCTTGGACCAGGCTCAGCTCAGCTCTGTCCCCTGCTCTCAGCTCCTTCCCTTCCAGCACCCCAGCAAAGCTTTACCATTCAGCAAGACCCTCACTGCTCTCCCACCACAGCTCTGCCACGGGACTTGGTCCTGCAGCCTCCACCCCTTCATGAAGCAGAGCTTGCACCAGGGTCCAGGCTTGGTCCCATGTGGCCCCTGTGCACATGCACATCGCCTCCAAGGAATGTGCTTTCTGGGTGGAAACTGTGTCATCGGAGAAACATTTCATATTTTCGTTTGTTCACATTCCCCAAATGAAAAATGAATCGTGAAGTCTCATAAATAAGGGGCCGAGTTTCTCATTTACATATTTCTGTGGTTGTTGGAGCAGGGGCAGCCGTGGCTCTGCCAACCATGTCCTAAGCCTTCCCCTCGTGCACCTTCACTCCTGCTGGCAGCTGCCTGCGCTCCCTGGAACAAGCTGCCCCGAGACCCGCGTGCTCGGACGGGCTCCGCGTCTCTGAGGTCACCCTGCCTCCTGCCAAGCACTTTGTGCAGCCACAGGCTGCTGGCAGGAGCGTGGCATGGAAAGCATGGGTATCTGGGAGTCTCGGAGAAATCCCAGCCCCAAGAAGGTTTTTGGGATTCAAAGAGGGGTTTGCACAGAGCTGGAGGGTGTGCTGGAGAGGGGAAACCCCCCAGCATGGTCCCAGCTTGGGTCTGGTGACAGGGCACTGGGGTGATGACAGGCGGTGACTGGGAAAGGGGTGGCTGGAGAAGAGCGTGGAGAGGTGGAACAAGTGGCAGGGAAGAGGGCAGGGAACCACAGGGGAGAAGGAGGCAAGTGAAGGGGAGAGGGAAGGAAGGACAGCAGGCACAGCCCAAAGCAGTAGGCAGATGAGCACAGCCTGATGTGTCTCTGCGGTCACACTGGAAACATGTGCCTCCAAGGGGCTCCAGTGGGTTCAGGGCAGCAGGGAGACCTTCTGGGTGAACAGCAAGACCACCCCAGAGCATGAACAGGGCTGGGAGCTGCATCTCACCGTGTTGATGCTGCTCACCCCAAGCCATGCACACCAGCAATCTGACCTTGTCCTGGTGCACGCCTGGGTTTAGGCACCGGGCTTGGCAGGCGGAGGTGCAGCCCAGATGCCACCCGTGGCCACAACTGCCCTCAAGACCTCCTTCTCCCCAGGCCACGCTTGCAGTTTCAGGTGGGCCACCTTCTCCTGGCACTGCAGGGGGAGTCCAGTTTGTGTCACCGAAGGGTTAATGGCTATAAACTGTGCTGCTAAAGCCATCTTCTGGTTTCAATTTAACTTTGCATTTGCGTGTGGATTAGACTCCAGGATGTTCATATTCACTTAATAATCTCCCCACTTAGGCACTGCAGGGATGAGCACTCAGCTGCCAGAGGCAGGGGAGGAAGGGGAGCGTTTAACACTTGTCTCCCTGAAAGGTGACCCCACTTTCCCAGGCCTCAGCAAGCAAGAAGAGCTGGACACCTCACTGCAAAGCCGTAATGATGTTCGAGGGGCAGACATGAGCTCAGCAGAGCCCCCACGCAAGAGGTCGGGAGAGGTGCGCCCCTGAGCTCTCCACCTCGCTCCTCCAAAAGCAAGGCACGTGGGGCAGCCACGGTCTCCGTGTCCTCCTGCAGAGCTCCATCCAGCAGATCATGATAGCATGTCCCAAGCCCTGGCAATGCCGTGTGCGAGACAGAGATTATCCACCAAATCCACGGAGAGAGGAACAAGCCAACAGTGCTAAGCCCAGGGAAGCCCAGCGCCAATACCGCTCGTGCCGTCCGCCTGGCCCAGGCACACAGACCCCGGGACTTTGCCTTGGCTTTCGCCTGCCCCTCTCGTCAGGCTTCAGAGTCATGCAGAAAAAAGATGTTTTTGGAGCGGGAGCAAGTGTGTCCTGCAAAGTTGTCTAAACATAGCACAAGGAAACAGGAACGCAGGGCAAGGCTCCGAGCACAGCAAAAATAACATGGGGCTTGCTGCTCACAGCTCAGCCTCCTTGCCGTCTCGGCAGCCAGATCCCAGGGATGCTGGGCAGGCAGAGCAAGCCAGGGCTGTTCTGGAGCCAAGGAGCATGCCGGGCACCCAAATGAGCAAGGGTCCCCACTGTGCTGGGGCTGGGGACACCACTGGCCCTGGAGATGCAGAAATTCATGACAAGAGGGTTGCAATAGCACCAGGAGCGTGCTGGGGCTCTGCTTGACTCCTCGTCTCACTGCACATCTTCCCAGCAGGACTGGTGCTGTCACTGACCCTGTCGCTGGAGGAGGGCAAAGAGGGAGGCCACCCCCCATCCAGAGTCCTTCCCAGCAGACCAGTACTGGGGACCTTCTTCCAGACACCGGTCACTATCCTGGTGCTACAGCAAAGGGCATTCGCAGTGCCATGGGCTTGCAGGCAAGGAAACTCCTGGGAGCCCCACACAGGACCAGGAGGATTGGCTCCACCAGAGGATGTTGTCCTGGCCTTTCTGAAGTGTCCCAGGCTACAGCTCCTCTCCACTACCCATCTTAGCAGTGAGACCTGGACCTGTTCTGAGTCATGGACACAGTCCAATGGCCATAGTCCAATGGACATGGTCTGTGGGCAATTTGCTTTAAGTGACCCTGCTTGAGGTTGGACAAGATGACCTACAAAGGTCCCTGCCGACCTCCATCAGTCTGTGATTCAGTGACTTTCCCTCTTAGCTGCTGAACATGCTCTTCTCAGTGCTATCTCCATCCTCCAAGCCCAGGTTCCTGGTGCATGGATCAGCGGGTGTTTCCTATCTCCCCATTCTTCAGTGCTTGCTCAGAGGACACAGGGATTACATGTCCTGTGGTGGACCCTTGCCAAGGTGGCACTGCCATTCAGCCTGGTGCGACTGGGTTGGCACACGCATTTCCTTGGGAAGCAGTGGGTTGGGAGGATCTTTCCCACTTCAGATCCCTGTGCAGGTGGCTGCCAGGTCCCCACTCCCGGTGACCTCCTTGGGCCACACAGTCTCACACCACCAGTGATTTTCCAAAAGTCTGGGCTTCCTGGGACAGCCACATTGTCTTGCAGGGTGCTGCAGGCTCTCTTTCTGTAGCTCTGTAGCTCTGCTGCTCATCAGACATGCACAGCCCCCACAGTCCCTTGCTGAGGGCTGTACTCCATCTCACGTTCAAATTTTGGGTTGATGGCAGCCTGGCTATGCCTTGTGCCAAAAGGGACCTGATCAGATTAGGTGGTCCTCACCAGAGCAGACAGGGTCCTCACCTCCCCGTCTGAGACTCTTTAAAGAAAGCGGAAAAGAGAGAAAGGGAGCATTTAACATAAAACATCTGGCATGTTTTTCTGCCTTGCACACTAGGACGGGAGAGAAATGTGTCCTCCAGGCAGAGGGGAGGGAAGAGGAGGTCTCTGGACATATACAGTGACTGGCACAACAGGCGCTGGACCAGCCATCTCCATGTGCTCGCTGCCCCACGCTCCCATGTCCCCCTGGGATGTGCCTCCCCCCCACGGGCTCGGGGATGTGCCCTGGGGGAGAGCAGGCTGCAGGGTCCACGGCCATCTGGGAGAACCTGGAGCCATCTGAAGACCAACACCAGGGACAGACCTGTGGACCACTGCCACATGCCGACGTCAGGCGAGGTCCCACGTTTCCTCTGGGAGATGAAAACTCAGCACCCGGAGCGGGAGGGAGGCAGGAGAGTTAAGCAGAGACCGGCAGGCTGCAGGAGGATGTCAGAGAACAAACCGTGCCTGGAGAGGGCCGTGAAACACTTGGTAGTCTCTTAAGCAAGCTGGCAGGAAAGCGAGTTCAGACGGACGCAAACATCATTCCCACCTGGTCCGAGCGCAGTCCAGAAGAGCGAGGCGCCGTGCGGAGCGGAGCTGAGATCAGAGCCTTGCAGTGACCCAGGCTAACGCTCCCTTTTATCACCCGGCTCTAAACACGCGCTTTTATGATGTGCGAGACAGGGGCATATGGTTCTCTAATTAACCGGGGAGTGCTGAGTTGTGAAGCGCTGCGAGGAAAAGCAGCTACAGCGGAGATGGCAGGGCACGTCGTCAGCGCAGCCTGCGCCCTCCGCCAAGCAGCTCCTCTCAGTTGGGGGGGGGAAGATGACCTCACCGGAGGGCACTGCCTGCTCCCACCACATCTGAGGGGGCTTGGCCAAACATTCCCTGGGGTAAAATAGTTACCCTTGAAAGTTTTGAGGAACTGCGCCTGAAGAACCTCTGTGTGATGAATGTAGTGTTGATACAGAGGATGTTCTCGTGCGTTAGTCCCTGGGGAAGCTCACGGCACGACTGTTTCTCTACTCTCATTTTGCTGGGACTTCGCTCTTTGCATTTGGATGCTTCTTTGCGTCCAGCTGGATTAACACATGACAGCACGGGGGTGACCTTGGCCCTGCGGCGTCTGCCTCTCACCCCTCGGTGATGGATGAGATGGACGGGTGGCCTCTCACTCGTCACGCCTGCCGCAGGGGCACGCGGGACCTTCCCGAAACCACTGCAGAGCAAACCATCCTTCCATCTGCCCAGGCTGGGGCTCCCCAGACCTGACACCGGGGCACCTCAGGGAGAACTTCAACATTTCCGATGAAGCTAAAAGCCTGATGTCTCGCTGTTTTACCTAAAAACAACATTTCTGTGATGTCTATCCCTGAAATCCAAACCAAATCCCTAATAATTTGGACTCAAAGTGAAACGCTTCTTTCAACCCGAAACATGATGTCTGGGTTCGCTTTATTTGTTCAGCCATGAAATATAACCCAGCTCCACGCTGGGATGGGAAATCCCCCAAATTTTGCTTTGAAATGGTGATATATTTCATCATTATTCGTTTTGTCTGAAGCCTCTTCAGCAAGCAGCTCACCTGGCCCGGGGCAACGTTCTGCAGTAAAAGAAGCATTAATTAAATTGAAATATTATCCACGAGCTAGTTACAAATGACATCTTAATTGGCCAAGTTAAGCCAAAGCATTACTGTGGGCGATGGGATTTGGGTGGCAGAGCAGAGGAGAACTTGAAAGCCGGTCGAGCTTCATCCATGCACATCCCCGAGGCAAGCGGCGCCTATTTTCGGTACGTGGATAATGCCGGGGTACTCGCACCACGGGGAGCGGGCGTTCCACACACCAGCTCGTAGGAGCACGTGGCAGGAAGAACTGTCGCTGTTCAGACCTTGCTGCTGGGAATAAAAGAGAGGAGGACAGTGAAGGCTCTGTTATCTCAGCAGGAATAAAGGACTCGAGGGATGAGGACACCGTTGCTCGAGGCGACAGGTGAAACTTTGAAGTTTAGTGATGGTTGTGACCCTGAGCAGAGGGAGAATTTGGAGGTAACAGGTTGTTTGTATCACAAAGTGAGGAAGTTCTGGCCCTAGAGAAACGCCCCAAACGCCAAGGACTGCTGATGGACCCTGGAGAAGGACCGAACTGGAGACATCCCAAAACCTGGCGGAGCAGACAAGCCGTGTGGCTGGCGGCAGGACTCACCGGCATCAATTCCCATTCCTGTTCAGTGAGGGTTATCCCCGGCACCATCCCGCCACCGAACCCAGCCCCGCGCCCTCCGTTACCCCCCGCTTCCCCTGCGCCTGCCTGCACTCCCAGCTCCTCTCATGTCCTCATCTGACTCCTTTTGGCCAGCCTGCCGGGAGGAAACAGCGTGCGTTGGTGGAGGGCCAGGGCTTCGCTTGTGCTGCAGCTCGCTGCCAGACTGCACGGCGAGTGGCTGATCTCTCCCGGGGGGCTGTGTTTTGGGGCTCGCTCCTCAGCCCAGACAGGCCGATGGGAAGAGAAGGACGTTGAGACCTGCCAGGTCTGGGCAGCGGCTCACAGGGCTTTTCGGGAGGGGAGCCAAACCCCAACGGACAGACAAAGTCATGGCTTCCCCTGGGAAGCCAAGGCCTACAGTGGGGCTCGGTGGAAAGAAAGGAGTAATTCAGTCAAACAGCCCCCAAAATGCAATGCATGCTGCCCAAGGGCTCTTGAAAGAGAGCCTGTCACCCCAAACCGGGGGTCTAGCAGCTTTTCTCACCTCCATCTCCAGGAGGAGGTAGCAAGAAGAGGCTCTGGATTAGCCCTAGGAGAGATATGGGAGCAGCTGCTCAACGTGATCCCTCCTGACTGTGCCAGCTTCGGTGGTGGTCTGGAGATGTGGGGGTCTGCAGGCTGATGGCAAACTGCCTGGGGTCCCCCTTCCCATCCCATCCCACAAAGCAGATGTTCAGAGGGAAACATGGGCTGGGGACATGCCAGGAGAGATGTTTCCAGTCTGGTCAGTGGCTGGAGAAGAGTGGGACCGTTGCCGGCCAACTGTCCCACAGCCATGGGGAGAGGCTGCCAGGGTGTGCTGGGCAAAGCCTGTCTGCAGGAGGATCTGGTTGCTGCTGCTTTAACTCAGGGTGAGAGACTGAAGAACAGCATCAGCATCGACTCAAGCAGAATGGGCTGGAGACAGTCAGTAATGCGCTGGAAGGGTCTTGCAGGGATGTAGCTGTTGAGGAGCCCCAGGAGGTGTGAGGAAGTCCTGGCTGGTGCTGGAATGAAACATGACCCTGATGCCATCAGGGAGCTCCATACCTCCTCTGCCCTGTTACAGCTCCCATCCCGAGTGTCTGTAATCCCAGCTCAGCTCACGTAGGAACTCCTGGGCCCTCTTCCCACCATAGCCTCTGCCTTGGTGTCACAAGCCCTCGCTCAGGCCCTGACCCCTCTGCTGTCTCTGGCATGCTGTCCCCCTGTTATAAGGTTTCAGACCTTCTTGTTCCCTCAGTTCCCAGCTCTGAGATCTGGACCCTTCCATCCCACATGGTGTCTGACGTCTCCTCTTCACTCTCCCATCTTGGATGAGACCAGTATCTCCTCCTTGGTCACTGCTCTGCAACACCAGGCCACCCATCCCTCTCCTCATCCCTCCATGGTGCTCTCCTTTGTCAACTTTCCCCTGATTTTTGTGCCTGGTTCTCCCACCCTCCTTGCTCCCCTAAATCTCTCCTGCTTTGATGCAGGCTCTTTGCTGCTGCAGACACCCCAACCAGCAATGTTGGCTGGGTCCTCCTCACTGCAGGTCATACCAGCTGGCTGCCAGCTGCAAGCCCTGCTCCAGCTCTCCTTGACCTGGTCCAGCCACCTTCTCAGACCATTCCCTGGTCCCCTCTGCCCTCTCCTCCTGTCCCCACACCCACATTGCTGTGGAAACCCCCCAACATGGCTGTCCCAGAGATCAATGATGTCCTCCATCACTTCTCCAGGTTCCTCACGTATTATTTTGTTAGAGCCATTAAACCCCATGGTCACATTTCCAGTTGCCAGACCAGCTGTGGGCGACCACCCTGCCCAGCAGCGGGTGCTTTCCCCAAGGGGAAAAATAACAGGGAAACCCTCCGTGGGGTCGCTGGGCAGCGCGGGGAGGGTGGCAGAGGGACCGAGTCACCAGTCTGCGCGTACATAGCCAGCTGCGGGTCTGCTGGAAAGCACATTTTTAGCTTTTTGGAGGATTTCTGTCATTTCCTAGCAAGGAGATCACGAAATGCCAGATCTCAGGATTGCGGGGCTTTTAATCGTGCATGTGGTGCCTCTTTGGGAGTCGGACAAGAAGGCTGGAGATTACTGCTGAGCCAAATCCCCGCCTTGACAAGCGTTTTGGCATGGGGAACTTATCTCAAGGTCACCCCATGTCTGAGCCGGTCCCCCCCAGCCTCCAGGTCACCTCCAAGCAGGACGGGCCCGTGTCCTCCAGCCCCTGTGGGCAGTTGCAGTTCCCTGCAAGGGGACTTTTTGGAAAGGGCATGCCCAGGGCGCTACCTCTGTGGGTCCTCAGCCTTGTCACCGTTAGCGAATGCATCACTCGCCTTGCAGGTTTTTTAATCCCCATCTCCTGGAGTCATGTGCCCAGGGGAGACTCAGGTTTCACTTTGCTGAAAGGAACACGCTAAGCCCTTCTGGATGCGTAGAAAAGCTGGAGGCACAAACCTCATGGCTCTTTTTTTTTTTTTTTAATAATTCTTAATTTGAAGCTCTGCTCTTGATTTTTGGGCTCTGACTCATGCTCGGGATTATCAGGGCTCTGGGAGCCATCGACTGGCATTTGCAGGGTGCACTGGGAGGGGAGGGAGCCAGCCCAGCCCTGCCTGCTATATGTTTCCCCTCAACACCACAAGGATCTGGCTGCGAGATAATAGAGCTCCACCGCCTTTTCCTTAGGGCCCCTCTGTGCTGCAGACACAAACTGGAGCACAGGCAGTGTCTAAAGTTCATGTTCTGGCTGAGCGTTACCAGTTACATCTCTGTGCTCAGTTGCCCACAACTTGCTTCAGTTTTCCCCTTCTGGGTTGATATTTTCCAGCCTTGGTCTCTGCACAAAGGCGATTTGAAAGGAAAGTCTCTTTGAACACACTTTGGCCATTTCAGAGCACGCAGGCAGTGGAAAGCAATATCTTCATAATAAACACACCCCCACCTCCCCCTTTTTTTTTCTCTTTCAAGAATACAAAACAATCTTCCAATTTTTAAGCGGCTCTACTGCCGAAACTGCTGGGGGTCAGAGCTGACATCTGGCAGGGAATCAGTCCTGACCGAGAACGACCGTGGCGCGTTCCAGTAAACACTGTGTTTCAGTTGCTGAAAGCTACATCCACCCAGGCACAGCACGTTTTAGAGTGATGGTACCTTTTAATCAACACTTGGAAAGCTTGGGAGCAGCCCGGAGAAGGACGAAAACAGTCACTTGAAAGATCTGCCCAAACATCCCCAGCAGCGGGGATGGAGCAGGCAGAGGAGAGGTTGCACGCCTGAGCTGGGAGTGGGGCTACACCACGGCCTGGAGTTACCTATCAGCAGCAGATGTCCAACTGTCCTTGAGAAGGACAATGTGAATGAGATGTATGGAGCCAGGACCACTAAATCCCTCCTTGGCCAGCATCGGGTTATAACAGTTCAACGATACATCACTGAAGGCTTCCCAGAACTACATAAATACCAAAGAGAATTTGATATAAATCATGGAAGGATTTAGGTTGGGAGGGATGTCTGGAGGTCTCCAGCCCAGCCCCTGGGCAAGTTAGCACTCCAAAGCCGGGTCAGGCTGCTCAGGGCCTTGTCCGGGCATGCTTTGAACATGTCCAAGAATGGAGATCCCACCACCTCTGTCTCAGGGCTGTACCACTCATAACACAACCCAAGCCTTTACTTGCAGGGGAACGGAAGAGGAGAGGCTGAGAAGGAGAGGCAAAGCCTGCAGAGAAGGCACCATCACAGACATCTCCTGGTTGTTCATGCATGGCAGAAATCAGGGATCTGGGTTAGGTGTCTAGCCTAGGAACTGGGGATGGCGTCTTCACTTCTCTCCCCAAGAAGAGTTCGACAACAAATATTCCTGAGAGATCTCAGGGTCCCTCTGTGGCCGTGGGAGAACAACGCTCTTTTGGTTGGTCACGCCAAGGAAGACCATCCCACCACTGCACGTGGCTGCAGCTCCAACACTTGGTCCCACTGAGCAGCATCCTTGTGTTGGCAAAACCTCTTCCCATAACAACCGCGGGAAGGGACTGCCAGGGATAGAAGAGCTAATGGAAAGTTAAGGTTGGGCGGAGTACGGCTGGGGTCACACGAGCCTCATTAGTTACTCAATCAAACCCAAGAGACACATGTA
>VWZZ01006306.1:1408-13331 GCA_013399095.1 Psophia crepitans | reverse complement strand
AAGAGCCCCAGCTTGCGCAAAGCCACTGCCCACCCCTGGGGCAGAGAGCAATGCGCAGGCTTGGTGACACCGGGCCGTGGGCTGGCGCTTTGCTGCCACGAGATGTACGTGTACCCTGCAGGCACCCCGAGCTCCTGTGCGAGCCACCCAGGGGGCCACCCCACCTCCCCACCCCACCCCCGAAAGCACAGGCAGCCCCGGGGCTGGAGCAAACGCTTCCCCAGCAGCTCTGCCTGGGGGGCGCGGGGAGGCTGGCACAGGGGGGTGCCGGCAAACCCCCGACAGTGAGGGTACCCTGTCCAACAGCGCAAGGGGTAGTGCTGAGCCAGAGATGGACTGACAAGGATTTGGGAGCTGGGTGCAGGGGTCTCAGGTACCAGCAGCACCACTAGGTCCCACCGCTCACCTGGCCCCTCCGGTCTCCGCCGCAGGTGTCCGCTTCCCTGGAGTAGGGGTGCTACCCGGAGTACCCACTGGTGCTGGAGTGAAGCCGAAAGGTCCAGGTAGGTCCCCTTGATCCCCTGGGGTCACTGGGGTAGAGGGCGGCTACAGGGCTGGCTCCAGCTCTGCCCTCACCCCCATCCTGCCTGGGCTGGCTCCAGCCCATCCTTTGGGGTCGCAGCCCCATGGGGCACACGGGCAGGTGAAGCTGGCCTCCGGCTGAGCCCATGTAGCCCACACGGACTAGTTTGGGCCCCGAGGACCACCCCGGGGCTCACGCACGTGCCTTTGTGTTTCTGCCTAGGAGCAGGAGCCTTCGCAGGAATCCCCGGTGAGTGTCCCATCTTTCTCGCCCATCCTTCTCTTCCTTTCCAAGCCTGTTCATCACAGCTGTGGCCTCCTCATGACAGAAGATGCCTCAGGGCTTCCCAAGCCACCCGCTTTCCTCTCCTGGGGTGTGCTGGGGCGCTCCCCTCTCGCAAGGACTGGTGGCAGCCTGGGTGCAGGCTCCAGGTGAGAGTCTGCTGTTGGCTTTGCAGGACTGGGAGGTTTTGGAGGTCAGCAGCCCGGTGTCCCTCTGGGGTATCCCATCAAAGCTCCTAAGCTCCCAGGTAAGCTGCCAAAGCCAACGGGGCTAGGGGTGAAGGACCCCCAGCAGTGCCAGGAGAAGGACCCGCCGATCCCCAGGGCTGAGCTGCGGTGCCCCCGGGTCCCCTGGACCTGGCAGTGCCGGTGCTGGCCCTGGGACAGCAGGACAGAGCAAGAGGAGCTGGGCCGGTGAGTCCAGCAGCAGCCCTGCTTATCGCAGCCCCACGGGCAGCTGCCTGGATGCTGCTGCTGGTCTTGCCCCCAGCCCACGAGGATGATGCTGGCTGTTGTAAGGTAAGGAAAGAGCATGTTCTAGGGACATGCTTTGGGCCAGGCCACCTCAGGGTTGTCCCTGCCGGCTCCTTATGATATGAGGTGCAGCCTTTGCAGGGACCGTCTGCTTTCTGTGGCTCCTGGGGTTGTGCTGGGCATTGCTGGGCATTCCCCTGGCCAAGTGTCCCAGCTCAAGGAGCTCCAGCCAAGGCCACCAGCAGCAGGCAAGCAGTGGGGATGGAGCTCCCGGCAGGTCTCCCTCTCCACTGCCCAACCAGATGGGGCTCAGCCCCAGCCCAGGGAAGTGTGGGGGTGCTCAGCACCCTGTTCACAGGCTGAGCTGTTCTGGAGACCTCCATCTCCCAGCTCTGTGCCAGCTCTGCCTGTCCCCAGGCAGCCATGCCCAGGCAGGGACAGTGGCAGGATGGGCAGTGCCAGGCAGCCAGTGCTGGGTGCTGTGCCCGCCAAGGGCCACGCTACCAGCATACTGGTCCCAAGAGCCTCTCTGAGGAGCAGGAGGGCAGCCAGATCTGAATGGGGACCCACATCCCTGGGGTGCTGAGGAGCAAGTAGATCCACGGGCTGAAACAAGCTGCTGCTTGCAGGAAAGCCTGGGGGGGACGACACCACCCCCGGGGCGCAGGTCCCACCCCGGCATGGGTGCCAGCCCTGGCAGCTGTGCCGGTTTCCCCCCACCGGGGCCCGTCACCGCAAACAGCGGCAGAAATACTTGGCCGCACCAGCTTCCTCCCGCGGAGGCAGAGTTAGCTCGTTAGGGCGACTCGGCCCCGCCGCCATCGGATACCGTCTGGCCTCCCGGCCGCAGCCTGGCCCCAGACCGCCTTTCATGGGGTGCCCGGTGCAGAGAGCAAAGCGCCGGCGCACGGCGCTGCCGCGCCTGGCTCCGTCCCGCGGCGGCCCCACCAGTGGCCCGCAGCCCGGACAGGACGCTGCTGCTGGCTGACCCACTTTATGGGGAGCCTTCGTTAAATACATGAGGGGAGGGCACCCGTCCCCTTGGCTGCGGAGCCCCATCAGGGCATCACGCCTTTCGTGGGGACCAACAGCACAGTGGTGGTGTCCCCCGCTGTGGTTTCAGCCGCTGAGTGCTGCCTGGCACCCTGGTCCTTCCCGGGGTGCAGGGGCATGCTGGTTTGTCACCTCTGAGGGCTTGGGGCCAGTCCTTGCTGGGCTGTCTGTCCTGTCGGGGCTCTCCGTGTGATGCTGCAGACAGACCCGGGGGCTCCCCCACAGCCCTGTGTCCCCCACACCGGGTCCCAGCTGCAGCAGGTTCAGGTCTAGAGGGGACAAGGGGACAGCGGGAAAAATAACGTTTTTGGTGAACAGCCTCCTTTTTGGGTGATTTGTTCAAACACCCCAGCCAGCTCCTGCTCTGTGCTGTCTCTGCTCAGGAGGTGGCCCTGGGACCACCCTGCTCGCTGGGGACTCAGCCAGAAGCTGTGGCTGAAATCAGGATCCCACCCAACGCTGCAGAGATGGGGACTGCTCCCCAGTGCCCGGCCATGCTGGGGTGGCATTGGCTGTGCGAAGCCCTTTCCATGCCAGCCAGGGTGCCCATCGGTGCTGAGCCTGCCCGGCAGTGCTGGCAGCATCCTTGTGCAGGTGCAGGATGGGTGCACAGAGCCCCGGGGCAGGGACTGCTCTTGCATCTGGCTGGGGGTGATGGGGACCCGCCAAAGCTCTTGGAGATCCAGGGGCTTGGACTCCTGCCCCTTGGAGTCACCTCCACATGTGACACCCAGTGCCAGACCTTTCTGCAGCTTTGGGGTGAGAGAGGTGCTGATGAGGTGACTCAGGATGGGCAAGAGGTGTCCTGAAGGTGGGGGACACCCAGCATGGCTCAGGGCCACGGCAGCCTGCAAAGCCTCCACCTTCCAGCAACGCTGTGCTGGCGTGGGACATGACGGGACAGCCTGGCAGGGTAGAGGGAAATCTGGTCCCCACATGCTGGCTGGCGGGAGGGGATGGTGTCCCACGCTCAAGAACATGCTTTGCCATGAGCAATCCTGTCCTGGCTGCAGGCAGCCACATCCCCACCCTGCCTGCAACCCCCTCCAGTGGGACAGCTTGCTGCCTGAGACACCCTCCACCCTACGTGCTGCTCAAGGAGTCCCCATCAGGGATGTGGCAGCCCATGGCATCCCCTCAGGCTGCTGCCAGCAGTGATGGGAGCTTGGTGCTGCTGGCTCCCAAGTGCACGGCTCCTGCCAAGTCACGGGCATCCCCGCACTGTCCTAAGCGGTGGGATCTTGCTCTTTCACGAGGAGACATTTCCCTGGCCGCGATGTTCCTACTCGTAATCCCTCCCCGTCCCTTTGCATCGACCTCCTAACAAGGTCACGTTTCAGCAGAGGCTCCCAAGCCCTGATTCCAATTAAAACCTTTCATTTGGAGCCGGCCGTGGCGCAGCCAGCTGGGTACAGCTCTTGCCGCAGGGCTCCCGGAGGACCCCCCCCCACCGACGCGGGGTCATGGGAGGCTCCTGCAATACCACAGTCCTCGGCGCGGGGATGAGGGCAGGCGGCTCCTTTTGGAGCCACTGCTTCCAAGGTGGTGGAGGAGAGCACCTCTTGGCCTGGCTCTGTCACGGGGGGTTGTATCCTGGAGGATTTGCTATCTGGATGGAAGGAGCCCCGTGGGCTGGTGTCACACAGCCAGCTAGCAGAGAGGGGCTACACCGCGGGGCAGAGGGGGCACGGCCACCGGCAGCCACGTGCTAACCCGCCACCTTCTCTCCTCTCCAGGTGGCTATGGATTGCCCTACAGCAATGGTAAGCTGCCCTATGGTGAGTGCTCGTAGCCCTCACTCCGCGGTAGTAGCTCCTCGCGGCTCCGCCGGCTGCTGCCAGGGCCTCGTGGCCACTGACCCCCAGGGTAGTCTGGGGGGCATCCCGCTCCCAGGGCGAGGTGGTCCCTCAGGGGACCCATGCCTTGCCCTACCGTGATGCCTGTGGACCCAGGCGGGAGCGCCCCGTCTCTCCTGGCATCCTGCACGGCAGGGCCAGGGGCCGTTAATCCGTAGGCAGGCCGTGGCACTGGCAGCAGCCGGCGGGCTGGCTGGCTGGCTCTCTGCTAGGACATGTCCCGAGCCATGGCCAGCTCCAGGCAGAGATGTTTGATCTGGCATCTCATCACATCCCTCGACGCCAGGGCGGGGGAGATCCTCTGGCCCGAGGGAGCTGCTCCGTCTGCCTCGCCCCCCTTCCTGGGTCCGGTGCCTGACCCGGCTTCGCCTTTCTCTTTGTGATTGCAGGCTTCGGGCCCGGCGGGATAGCAGGAAAGGCAGGGTACCCCACCGGGACAGGTACGCTCCCTTCCCAGGCAGCCCCAGGGCGGGGGACTTGGCACGGGCATGGCGGGGGGACCGAGCACTCCTGGGCACTTTGCCGGTCCTCAGATGGGGTGCTGGGCAGCGCTCAGCTCTGATGGCCCCAGGGTGGTGGTGACAGCCTGGAGGGGTGCGTCACCTCCAGAGGGGAGGGGGATGGATGCCGAGAGGAGAGGCTGGCCCCCAGGAATGTGGGATGGGGAAGCTGAGGTGGAATGGTCTCAGGACCTCAGCGGCTGCCCATGTCCTTCCCCAGGAGTTGGAGCACAGGCGGCGGCAGCAAAAGCAGCAGCAAAATATGGTGAGTTGCCCTCTGCGGGCACATCCATCACCCCTCTCCCCAGTGGGGCCGCCACTCCCTCTCTCCCAGGCTAGGGGGGGGGGTTGCTGACTGCGTCCCTGCATCACCTTGCTGATGGTCCCCTTCTACCCTGTGGCAGGAGCCGGAGTCCTGCCTGGGGTTGGCGCCATCCCAGGAGTCGGTGGAATCCCAGGAGTTGCCGGAGTGGTACCCGGTGTCGGCGTTGTCCCAGGAGCTGGAGGTGAGGGGATGGTGGGGCTTGGCCCTGGTGCTTGGGGAGGGGGGCTTCACCTCCTCCCATCCCGCTCCCCTGACTCTCTTGCTACCCCAGCAGTTGGAGGGCCGGCAGCGGCAGCAGCGGCGGCGAAGGCAGCGGCGAAGGCAGGAGCTTTCGGTGAGTTGCCCACTGCCTCAGACATATCCGGCAGCTGCCTGTGGGGCTGAG
This sequence comes from Psophia crepitans, assembly GCA_013399095.1. Lineage (NCBI taxonomy): Eukaryota > Metazoa > Chordata > Aves > Gruiformes > Psophiidae > Psophia > Psophia crepitans. The sequence goes on along the minus strand of VWZZ01006306.1, from coordinate 7,934 downwards.
CTCACTCTCAGGGCGCAGAAGAACCGTGTGTTGGTGCTGGGGCTGTGTGACTTCACCACCTGCCCCACTACCCTCTGCCCCATCTCCTGGGGTGCTCTCACAGCCCCAGACCCCTGCCCCGGTTTCAGTAGCTACTTGCTGGAGCTTGGGGTGAGGGGAAGCCAATCTGCTGAGTCAGCGGCTTTTGCGGGGGGAAGGCAGCAAGATGTGAAGCTTTCCCCAAGGCTGAAGAAGGGCTTTACCCCCTGGGGGGTAGCTTCCAGGAGCCTGTTAGAGAGCTGGGCTTGAGCGTAGCAAAGCCTGGTTTGCCAAAAGCGGCTTTTTCGGGTGGCTGGCCACCTCGCGACGCAGCAGCCCAGCGTGGAGCAGTATGTCCCCATCACGCGTGGCTTCTCTGAAAGAGATGTGGTTTTGCTGTGCCAGGCTGTGATGAGGTGTCCAGGGAGAAGGTGTCTGTAATGAGCCGTCATTCGTTAGCGGAGGGATGCCCGTGGTGATCCAGATCTCGCGTTGGCTGCTTCCCTCATCGGCTGTATTGCGGGTGAAAAGCGAGCAGCAAACATCTGCTCACTGGAGCATCCAGAGGAAATGTGTGAGCCCTGGAAGCAGCTGGGACTTACGACCATGGCTTTGGGGGACCTCGAGGGTCCGCAAGCTCCTGGGAGGCCGGGTGGGCTCCAGGCCCCTGGGTTGGGTGTAGGAAGACGGCAATCCCAATCCTGGGTGCATCCCAGGTCCCCTGAGCAGCTAGTTTGGGAGGTGTGAAGAGCCCACCTCAAACCAGGTGCCCTGGTGCCTCCTGTGACACTGGGGGAGACTGTGTCCCCACCAGTGACAGGGTGTTTTGGAGGTGGTCTGACTGCTCTGCTTCCCTCCAGGTCCAGGGGTGGTCCCCGGTGTTGGCGGCGTCCCAGGCCTCGTGCCCGGCGTTGGCGGTGTCCCCGGCTTGGTGCCTGGTGTCGCAGGCGTCCCCGGGGTGGCAGGTGACTGTTCCCAGGAGCTCTGTCCCCACTGCCCAGCTCTGCGGGGGGCTCAGGGGCCGGTGGCTGAGAGTCCCCCTCTCCCTTGTCCCCAGGAGTCGTGACGCCAGCAGCAGCAGCAGCAGCAGCAGCAGCAGCAAAGGCAGCTAAGTACGGTATGTACGTGCTACACGGTGCAAGAGGCTCCCCAGCAGCTCCCGGGGAAGCCCTGCCGACCCTCTCCACCCCTGGCACGCAGGGTGCCCCCAGCCAGGAGGGTCTCCCCAGGGTGAGCCCAGAGGTGATGAGGGATGTGGCTGAGGAGCAGGGAAGCTGGGAGCCCAGGAGAGGAGGCTCCGCACAGGGCTGGGGGATCCCTGTGCTGCTCCAAAAGGCAGTGCCAGAGGTTACACGGCCAGGTCCCAGGACCTGCTCCTGCATCCTCCCTGCGGAGCCGTGGGAGTCCCCTGGGAGCAGCCATGCTTGACGGCAGCTTTCCTTTGAGGGCTAAACCCTTGCTGGCCATTTCTTCCATTTCTCTCCCGCATCATGTAGAAAAAAACTCCCACCACGTGCCCAGGGAAGGATGGTTCTGGGAAAAACATGGCAGTGACAACTTAATGGGTGTGTGCTCTGCACTGGGGTGCCAGGCACCTGCCGAGCAGGGGTGCAGGGGGACAACCCCCCTGGCACGCAGCCGTTCCAGAAATGACCTGATGCTTGTCCCTAACTTGACACTAACGAGTGCCAGTGGGTCAAGGCTGTCACTGCCCTGGGCAGCTTCCCAGTCTGGCCAGTGCTGAGGGCACTCAGCCCTTCACCAGCCACTTCACCTCCGTGGGCTGTTTGGCTGCAAGGCATGATGTCCCCATGACAAGGACCACCTGGAGACCCGTGATGATGAGGATCATCATTGTCCCCTGTTCTGGTGACTTCCCAGCCTCTCTTTTACAACAGCAGCCTCTTGGGAGACACGAGACCAGTCCCTGCCTCGCGCCACTGCGCACACCCTGGGACGAGGCGGCAGGGTGCTCTCCTCAGCGTGTCACGACAACAGCAGCAGCAGACCTATGACAAGGTCCCACCTTTCAACTGCGACAACATCTAACTTCTCACCTCTCACTGCCTGCAGGAGCTGGTGTCGGTGTTCCCGGCATTGGCGGTGTTCCCGGTGTTCCCGGTGTTCCTGGCGTCCCTGGCGTTCCTGGCGTCCCTGGTGTTGCTGGTGTCCCCGGCGTGCCTGGCGTGCCCGGCGTGGCTGGGGTTCCTGGTGTGGTGCCTGGTGTCGGAGGTGAGCGGTTGGGTTGGCATGAGCTGGTGGGGTGGTTCTGGCTTCGCCAGTGCCCTGACTCTGTCCCTTCTGTCCCTGCAGTGGGTGTCCCAGATGCTGCAGCGGCTGCTGCAAAGGCTGCAGCGAAAGCCGCAGCGTACGGTGAGTCACCGCCATCCTTTCCCAGGGAGTGTTTGGGAGCTGGTCTGCACATGGGCAGGGTGGGGGGCACCCCTGGCACCGTGGATGGTGGGACACCTGCCTACGGGACCTGCCTGCTCGGTCACATCCCTGAACCTCGCTGCAGGTGCAGGGCGCGTGCCCGGTGTCGGCGTGCCTGGAGTTGGTGTTCCTGGTGTCGGTGTGCCCGGTGTCGGCGTGCCTGGAGTTGGTGTTCCCGGTGTTGGCGTGCCTGGTGTCGGCGTGCCCGGAGTTGGTGTGCCCGGTGTGGGCGTGCCCGGTCTGGTGCCCGGAGGCATACCAGGTGAGATGATGCCTAAGGGATGCCTGGGATGTCCCCGGTGGTGCCGGCTGGGGGGTGTTGGCATGGCCACCACGGCCCGTTGCTGTCCCTCATGCTCCCCCCTTTCCCCCAGGAGTCGGAGTTCCAGCAGGCGCCGCTGCTGCCAAAGCAGCTGCCAAAGCAGCCAAGTACGGTAAGCTGGGCTCTCTCTGGGGTTATCCCACATGTCCTGTCTCCCGTCAGCTTCCCACTCCAGGCTGCTCCCCTCGTTAGGGATGAGACCCGGCACCACACAGGTTCCATGTGGGCCTGGACAAGGGATGAGCTCCCTGTAGCGCTGTATGTGAGATGAGAGCCTGGTTGTGTCAGGGGGTGCTCTCCAGAGAGCTGGTCTGCTTGGAGGGTCCTAGATTCATCATCCATACACCTTCTCATACATTAATTCATCCATCCTCCCCTCTATCCACCCATTCACACCACCAGCCAGCCGGCTACCTCAGTATCCATCTGTCCACTGATCTGTCCATCCATCCACACCTCCATCCATCCATCCACCCATCAATCCACACCTCCATCCACATCTCCATCCATCCATCCATCCATCCATCCATCCATCCATCCATCCATCCATCCATCCATCCCAGCCTGCCATGCCTTTTCAGCCAGCTCCTTCCACCACTTCTCTTCCTGAACTGAAGCCCCAATCCTTCCCTCTCTCCTTGCATGAGCAGGTGGCCTGGCTCCTGGTGTAGGTGGTCTAGCTCCTGGCATAGGTGGCCTTGCTCCTGGTGTAGGTGGCCTAGCTCCTGGAGTGGGTGGCCTGGTCCCCGGCGTTGGAGGTGTCCCAGGTAAGGAGGAGGAAGGCAGGTGGTGGCAGCCTGGCTGGAGCAGGGGCAGGTGTGGGGCGGGACAAGTGTGAGGATGACCTCGGTGGTCTCTATCTACTCACAGCCATCTCTTGGGGGATGTAGACAAGGTGGAATGGGGTCTGCCCAGCATTGCTGGAGAACACCCCCAGGGACACTGACCCCCCCTCTTGCTGTCTCCACTCAGGGGTTGGAGGTCCGGCCGCAGCAGCAAAAGCAGCAGCAAAGGCAGCCAAATTCGGTGAGTCGGCCGGAGAAGCCCATCGCTCGCGGCGCAGCCCGCGTCCCGCAGCAGGCAGCCCTACCCGCTGGGTGGGCATCGGGGGTCTCCCCATGAGCCCTGGTGTGGCACAGACTGGTGGTACAGGAGGAGTTGGGGGGCTTCGGGGGTGGGCACCCCACGCCGAGCACATCATCCCATGGGAGTGTGGGGATCACATGGGGATCACCCCCACGCTGCCTCACCCTCTCTCTCTGCAGGTGCCGGGGTCGGAGGGGTGCCGGGCGCGGTGCCTGGTGTCGCCGGAGTGCCAGGAGTGCCAGGAGTGACGCCCGGTGTCGGTGTCGTGCCCGGGGTGGTGCCAGGCGCAGGGGTACCCGGTGTTGGCATCCTCCCTGGTGCAGGTACGTGCTGCATTGTAGCGCAGCTGGGGACCCGCTCGGGGACAGCCCTGGCCAGGGGTGCTAAAAGCCACCGAACTACATGGAGGGATGGTGGGGGGGATGCAGGGGGGATACAGGAGGGGCACAGGGGTGACTGTCCTAACCGGTGTCCTCGTTCACTTTGCAGGCATCCCCCAAGTAGGGGTGCAGCCTGGTGCTAAGCCTCCCAAATTCGGTACGTATCTCTGCCACCCCGCCCCAGGTCCACCTCGGACCATCACTGGGCACCCTGCTTGTGTGGCTATTGGGGTGCTGGCCTCACTTTGAGTCCCCTGCGTGCCCCATGGTGCCCAGATGTGGGAGGTGGCATGTTGTCACCCGTGGGTGCAAAGTGCCGCCTGTGCCCCCTCCCCTGGACTCGCTGGGGACATTTTCCTCCTGCTCTGCATTGCCTGCAGCAATGCGTCATGCAGGGGCTGAGCACCCTCTGGGTCTTCTTGCTCTGGGTACCGTGAGATGGGTGCTGGGGTCACCCGGGATGGGTGTCATGGCCACCACAGCAGGTTGAGCATTGGCCGGGGGTGCCCTGACCTGTGGGGGGACACAGATTAATGGTGTCTTTCTGACAGGCGTTCCCGGGGTTGGAGTCCCAGGGGTCGGCGGTGTCCCAGGTAGGTGCTGGCAGGAGTTGAGCCTGGGTAGCAGGGATGTGCGGGCAGAGGGATACTTTCCCAGAGGGATGCGGGCAGAGGGATGTGGCAGAGGGATGTGGGCAGAGGGATGCAGGTCAAGGGCGTGGTGGGAGTGGGGCTGCCTGAGGAAAGATGGGCACACATGGGGCTGGGAGGGGAGCGGATCTGACACTGCCCCGGTGTCCACCCTGCTGTTGCTCACCTGGGATCCCCATCATAGGTGCCCTTGGAGTCGGTGGCCTCGGCGTTGGTGGCCTTGGAGTTGGTGGGCTCGGTGCTGGTGAGTGACGCTGGCTGCAGGCACGGGGGCTCCCCCAGTCTGGGTTGCAGGGAGCGAAGCAGCAGCGGTGTGCTGGCAGCGTGCTGAAAAGGAAAGGGGATTTACGGGATGCAGGGGATGCAGGGTCGCTTTTGTCCCCTCCTGGTCCCACCCCACACTGTGACTGCCCTGTGCCCCACCTGGCATCTGCATCCTGCCCTGCTCCCGGGGCATGATCAGGAAGGGATGGCCATCGCTGACCAGGTACCAAGGGCCATGGCACCAGCATTGCCCATGCCATGGGTGCAGGGGATGGTTCTGTACCATGTCCCCAACGTGCAGAGGTGCAGGTCCCTCCCTGGGGACCCTCTGGGCTTGTAGCGAGGCCCAGCCGCAGCCCTGGGGGCAGAGCCCCGGTGGGGGCTGCACTGATGCCCCTCTCTGACACAGGGATTTTGTATCCAGGAGCCGTTGGGAAACCTCCCAAGCCAGGTAAGGAACAGGGGCTGCTCTGGCCAGGGTGGCTGGAAGGGTGACCCACATCCTTGTCCCCATCCCTGTCCCCATCCCCACCCTTCCCGCCCTCACCAGGTCTCTTCCAACACCAGGTTTTGGTGTTGGGGGGCTGCAGGTAGGGGAGTGCTGTGGTTTAGGGCTGGGGTGGGAGCATGTGTCCCCTACCGTGCCACGCTCATCCCCACTTGCTGTCCCCACTCCGCTGCTGTCTCTGCTGGCCACACCACTCCCAGGGAGAGCACCCCAAAGCCAGGCGGGTGTCCCGGCAGGGACTGGAGCTTTTGCAGGGGCTCCTGTCCCTGCAGTGAGCCAGGGTGTCCCCAGGCAGGGTGTCCCCAGCCAGGCAGGGTTGGGGTGGCACTGCTGTCACAGGCTGTCACTGGCTGTTGCTCTTTCCCCAGGGGTTGGAGTTCCCGGCTTTGGTGTATCACCGATATTTCCAGGTACCATCCCCAGCACCCAGGGTGTCTCGGTGCCCCGCTGGCGCGTGGGGACACGCGCAGCCCACAGAGCACGGGGACATGGCCATGGCTGGGGGAGGGACCCATGGGGCTGGGCTGAGCCGGGGGGAGCTTGGGCTGAGGGGTGCTGGGCAGAGCAGTGGGGGTGTCCGGTGGATGCTGAGGGCTTCGCTCTGCTTTCAGGTGGGGTAGCCGGTCAGCTGGGGTTCGCCGGTGAGTGTCCTTTCCCCAGCGGGGCACGTTTAGGGTAGAGGGGTGCATGTTACCCCTCCACCCAGTGGCTGAGTGGGGTGGGGGTCCCGCTCACCCTGCTCCGTCTCCCCCTGCAGGGAAGCCCCCCAAGACCTTCGGAGGAGCCCTCGGTGCCCTGGGCTTTAGAGGTGAGCTGGGCGACCCCCTGCCCATGGGGCTGCTCCTGCACCCCCTGCCCTTCTCCC
>VWZZ01006305.1:44231-99594 GCA_013399095.1 Psophia crepitans | reverse complement strand
CCAGTTGGTTCTAATTTTAAGGACAAAACATCTCTAAATAAAGAGTCTGATGACTGCAGGAAAGGAGAAGCAGTGGTAACTGCACTGCTGCGCGGCTGCTTGTGTGATATCACATGTCTTTCGCTTCAGAACAGTAGAAGAAAGTAACTGTGAAGTTTTTGTACAAACCCATTGCTGTTCTGTCAGCTGTCACCATTTCATCACTCCACTCCTCCACCATTCATATTTCTCTTCAGGATCCAATTCTGCTGAGATACTAACACAGTTTACAAGAAGCTCGAGATAGACTATATCAATTTTTTAAAATTTCTGAAATGATTCATAACCACAAGGCTTTGGTATTAACCACATCACATAACTCTCTGTTCTTACGGTTTCCTACTTTTACAATAACAAAAAAAAAAAGAAAAAGAGTACAAACACTGAACAGGATGAACTTGGGCAGCAAGTGTGTGCTGGCAGCCCAGAAAGCCAACCGTGTCCTGGGCTGCATCAAAACCAGTGTGGCCAGCAGATAGAGGGAGGTGATTTTTCCTCTCTACTCCGCTCTTGTGAGACCCCAACTGCAGTACTGTGTCCAGCTCTGGGGTCCCCAGTACAGGAAAGACATGGAGCTGCTGGAGGAAGTCCAGAGGAGGACCACAAAGTTGATCATAGGGAAGGAGCACCTCTCCTGTGAGGACAGGCTGAGGGAGTTGGGCTTGTTCAGCCTGAAGAAGAGAAGGCTCCGGGGAGACCTAATTGTGGCCTTCCAGTACCTAAAGGGGCCTACAGGAAAGCTGTCGAGGGGCTGTTTACAAGGGCAGAGAGTGACAGGACAGGGAGGAATGGGTTTAAACTAAGAGGGAAGATTTAGATTGGACATTAGGAAGAAATTCTTCCCTGTGAGGGTGGTGAGGCACTGGAACAGGTTGCCCAGAGAAGCTGTGGAGGCCCCATCCCTGGCAGTGTTCAAGGCCAGGTTGGATGGGGCTTTGGGCAACCTGATCTAGTGTAGGGTGTCCCTGCCCATGGCAGGGGGGTTGGAACTAGATAGACTTTGAGGTCTCTTCCAAACCTAACCATTCTATGATTCTATGAAAGGATGAAATATTTCATTTTGTCCAAGGATTTTTTTTTTAAAAATATTATATTTTTGTTTAGAACATTCTGAATGGCATACATAGAAGAAATCTCCTCACCTTGCTCCCCACGGAAGCAGAACTCAGAACGCCAGGGTGCCTGATGCTGAAGAAGGATTCATGAGACTGTAAGTGACCATTTTAGTGAGGTAGTGGTGGAAAGTTTGCAGGTGCTGTTCTTCTCAGGGATTGTGTTGAGATGTTTATGGGAGCCCTACATTAATTCATTTTCACTAACCAATTTTTTCCAAAGGAAAAATCAAATCAGGAAAGAAGCTACATACAACGAACATCGTGCCTGTAGGTTTTGAATAGCAGGGAGAGAGGCAGATAAAAGGAACAGTAACTGGTTTATTTCTTCTTTGCCAGACCCAGGCTTGTGTCTCACTCTCACGTAATTTTGAGGTTCAGTCCACATTCCACTCATGACTACTCTGGTTTAAAGGATGAGGAACTACCCCAAGACCACTGGGTTAGCATGCAGAAGTGGCTCAGGATCTGACAGAGCCTGTCTGCACCTGCCCGCATGGCCAAAATCAGCAATTACTTCAATTTTGGCACAAGAGGAACTTTTTAATATAATATAGTATTTACAAATTCCCCACACTGAGTTTCATGGAACATCAGGTAAACTTTTCTGCTCATATAAAGGAACCTTTTGGGTGTAGAGCTTACTGTTACATCTGAGAGCTTAATGCATGAGCACATGCATACAACATGAGTGTAAACATGAAGCCTCCCAGGATTATACACGGATGATCATGCAGAACTAAGAGAAGCAATTAGTAGTTGAAAACACAAAGATAATGAAATGTCTGAAATCAGTCAAGTATTAGTCCATGTAAAGCAAACTTGGTATAAAGCACTCTCGTTCTTGCTATGCAGTAAGTAAAGGCAGCAGTGCTCATGAAAGGATTTTTTAACTGGAAAATTAGCAGGAGTAAATTTCTCTTTCTGTCCTTCTACAATCTTCTGCTTTATTTCTTTACTGAAAATATATTCTTGTCTTCCTATTTGTTCTCCATAGTGGAAAAGTCTTACCTCCCATGCTAATGCCAATATTGGACATTCACAAAGAGTATGGAAAGTTGATCATCCTTGGCAGGATCTTCAAGAGATCCCTAACTCAAAGGGAATTATTGTTTTACCCCAGATTCCGGACGACAAATCAGTCTTACTGCTTTTGAGTTGGTGTGGTGTCCTTACAAAAACCATGGTGAGAAGTATATTGTGGCACAGTAATGGAGGCAGCTTCAGAGCTGTACTCCATTGCAGCCGAGAATTAATTCCCAGAGTTGCAAGAACATCTTGACACAGTGTTCAAATAGTGAATAAAATCACAGATTGACTTGAAACTATTTTGAGGAACTCAGGCAGGTCTGAATATATACCAGAGACAGACATTTACCATTTAAAGGATAAGAATATCAGGCAACATATCTCTAGGTTCAAAAACTTTCTTGCCGTGGTTAACAGAACTCCGTTTAGCCCATCCACTGTTTAATCATCATTGTGATGCTTGTGTAACACTTCCAGGATTTCTACGTGACATTTCAGTAGCAAGAAAAAGAGATGTTTTCCAAGCGTGCCTTTACGGGGTTTTAATGGTGATACAGCTGAACTTTGTGATGAACCTGCGGTACTAATAAGTGCCATGCCCATAAAGCTGCCCTCAAAAGACACCTTTGCAGCTTTGAAATGGACCTATGATTCACACATTGCTCAGCTGAATACCTCAGGCATCTCTAGCAATTCTGGCAACTATTGTGGCAGCAGATAATCAAAACACATCTACCTTCACTGTAGGACATAACAGGCTCATTTAATTGGTTTAGTTACTTCATCTGTCATTAAAATGACATTGATTAAAATCTCAATTATCCAAAAATGATTGATGGATTCAGTACAGAGAAAGCTTGCAAGTGACACTAATCATAATGATTCTACTGGATTGCAAATTATTCTATTTCATTTATACAATAGGGTGTTCAGGATAATTACTTTTTACATATGATATGCATATAGTTTGAAACACAATCACAGATTTTCCAAAATGTTTATTCTTAAAAGTATATGCACGTTGACCCTACATTATGAAATTACAAATTATTCCTCTTCAGGATTTGTTAGTATTTGATGACAAGTTTTTCCGTTTTGTTGTCAAGGGACAATGTTGTAGCAGTTATTTTAAAGTGTGTACATTCCAATTCTCTAATAATTTCAAAGAACACACTTATGAAACCTGCAGGATAAACGATTTCGTTAAAGCAATAATTTGTATTTCAGCTCCAGCGAAGAACAAGGTGGGGGGGAATGAAAACTAGCGCTCAGCAACAGGAAGGAAGAACATGACATAACTGAAAAAAATGTAGAAAATTCAAGGCTGTTTTTCTGAATTAATTTCAAATGTTGAGAAAGAATATGGTTTCCTCTCTGTAGGTTTACATTCTGACTGTGTACACATATATACAAATTTCATATGCAACCTTCCTCTGTATTAATATTGGGAACAATACATTCATATTATGCTACTGCTTTCAAAACGTATCTTCACTCAGTTTTAACCACAGATATGCCGCTTACCAGTGAAAAAAAATAATATGCCTTTTTAAATTGTGTGATACAGGGTTTACATCATTAGCACACCATATGAGAATCCAGTGCTGAATGTTTTCAGGTCACCTTAAATTAAGCTGTAGTAATACCTGCTGGAAAATTTAATCAAAAGCAGGTCAAAGATGCTGATGGTATAGCTGTCTGTGCCACAAAAATTTACATTTGCTGCATATGCAAAGTCAGGTAAAAAAGAAGAGACTACTAAATCTTTTGAGTCGCATACACAAAAGAGTTTAATAAATGTATGCAATTTTCCATGAAAAAACATAATTTTCCTCTTCTGGTATGTAGTGGATTGACCTTGGCTGGACACCAAGTGTGCACCAAGTCACTCTATCACTCCTCTCCTCAGTAGGACTGGAGGTGGGGGGTGGTGAGAAAATAACATGGAAAAAAACTCATGAGTCAAGACGAAGGCAGTTTTATAAAACAGAAGCAAAGATCACGCATGGAAGAAAAGGAAAACCAAAATATTTATTCTCTACTTCCCATCAGCAGGTGATGTCCAGCCACTTCCCAGGAAGCTGGGCTTCAGCATGTGAAGCAGTTGCCCCAGAAGACAAGTGTGATGATAATGAATGCCCCTCCCCCCCTTCCTTCCCCTTTCTCTCAGCTTTCATCGCTGAGCAGACGCCATATGGCATGGGATATCCCTTTGGTCAGTCTGGGTCAGCTGCCCTGGCTGTGTCCCCTCCCAGGATCTTGCCCACCCCCAGCCTCTTGGTGAGGGGGGAGTGTTGGAGAGGGACAGCCGTGGTGCTGTGCCACAACCCCGGTGTGTTACCAGCACCTCGCTGACTCCAACACACAGCACCGCGCTGTGAGGGGGCTGCTGTGGGGACAATTAACCCCATCTCAGCCAGACCCAGCACCCAGTATGAAACCAAACCGGGCACTCAGTGCTGGGCACTTACCAGCATTCACTGGGCACTATTCTTAACTGTTCTTAATTTCATCTGTTGAGGTTCTTGGATTTGTTCAGACTTTAACACATATGTTCATAGGAGAAGAAGCATCAGTTTTGTAAGTCAGCCTAGTCCTGAGTGTTATTCATGTTAAAGAGGATTACATGTACATTTTTCATTTATTTAAGAATAAGGCACACATTAGATAGGCAATTTCGTGAATTTTGGTTATAGCTAAACTGATGTTCTTCTTTTGCAGTGAGAACTTTATTTCAAGTAAATCAGTAAGTACTTTTCAAGATTTCATTTGGGATTCACTTCCCTTCCTTAGCAGCTATGTATGGATTGAAAATATATATTATTATATATTACTATTTTTATTTGTATAGCAATTCTAGATTCAGAGAAACAACTAACCAACAAGAAACACAGAGCAAATAGTTACCACCGATTCCTGTTTCCAAGATAAATTGAGTAAAGATAACTTTCTTAATTCACCAAACTGAAAGTTTCAATGTTTGTGATATTCAATTCCATGTATTTTTAGAAGAGAACCCATTATTCATAAGGAACTTAAAACCCAAGAGTACACAGCAAGTTTACCTCGGGAATGTCTCAAAAGACCATTTCACTATTGCAACAATTGGATATGCATCATTTTTTCCATGGCTTGCTGCCCAAAGTGTCAGCTTTTACCTTAATTTCTGAATTTGCAAACTCAACAAAAATGTCTCCATTTGGAAAACAAAAATCTACAATGGCTTTGTTGTTGTGTTTTTTTTTTATATAAGAAAATTAATGAAACAGAAGGATACTTTCATTTTTTTTGAAAAACATTTTGAAAAACAAATACCTAAGGCAAGACATGTAGTAAATCACAAACTAGAAAGATAATATAACCTTGAGTTACTTGAGTTTATAACCATGTACATTTTTAAATTCATCAAAACAAACAAACAAACCATTTATAACCAATTTGAGATGATGGAAAGCAGACCGCAAGACAAGAAATGAGTACTTCTGTTGTAATCTGCCCTCTGTCTACTCATTCCTTTGTGGTTGAGAAGAGGTACAAATTACGTCCTTCGGATTGTTTTGAACAGCCAGATGAATTATTCCTTTTCAAGACATTTAGTTGATGCAGTAAGTAAGCCTCCACCGGGCATGAAAGAAAGTGCCGAAAGCAACCTGGAACCCATCAGTGACTTCTACAGATGGCGCACCCTAACTGTGACTGTCAGATTTTTATACAATACTGCAAAAAACAGCTCGAAGCCCTTACTTGTTTGTGAGGAAAATTACACAATACCCACTAATTAATAATATATTGCTAATTAATCACTAAGAACTACAAAACCTATCTTCAACAGGTTAGAAAGTATTAGCATTTTCATGACGTGTAGAGGAAGTCAAATTTCCTGGATGCTGTTTCAAATTTCTATGGAAATAGGGGAAGGGAGGATGTGTGCTGATTAGATAAGCTGCTCTGCTGCAGTTGCTAAGGTCTCTACTGAATGACAGGGCTGTCAAGTTACATTTCTTGCACACTGGTGAATCAAACAGTGAGTGAATGATACGGAGTTACCTTCTGTTTCTGGTCATGGATGGAAGTACAAGACTGACATTACCCCAAGCTGTACATTTACTTTGTGCATTCTGTCTTATCTACCTTTCAGAAGCCAATCTTTTTCCCTGTAAGGGATTCAAAGAATACATAAAAAAATTTCTATGGAATTTTGTCATGTCAAAAATTTTATCATGTCAAAATCCAACTGACTGACAGGAAAAAAATGAAATTGTTGGTTACCAGATGAATAAGAGACCTAGAAAAGTGGAGGGGAAAGGGGAGAAGAGGCAAAGACTTTTAGGTAAGCAATAGTGCTCCAGGAATTATTTTTCTTTCAGTCACTGAAATTATTTCATACCTAAATCAAGCTGCTTAACAGACTTCCTGGCTTCCTGAAACTGAGTGCAGGTGAAGATGACACGTGCAGTGAGTTCTCTGGCTGTTCCACCAGCTAGGAGGGAAGAAAACAATCTCACTCATCCATGGTAGGTGACTTATTTTTCCCATGGCAAATGCAGTTTCCAGTACCTTGTAGATCATTCCATTACGTACTTTTGTGCCATGTGGTAATGCCTTTGTTGAGTAAATTTTCAATTTAATCAGATTTTTTTTTCTACTAGTAAAATAAATCATTTTTCTTTTGGATTAGCAAAAGTGAGTTCTACATAAAACGCAAATTCAGCTGTTCCTGCCAGTAATTCCACACTGACCTCCACATGTGAATCACTGCACGCCAAAACACCACCTTCTGGGAGCCCATCCTGGTGGAAAACAGCGTTGCGATAACTTGATGACCTCTTGTTACCCCTGGCTCTTTTTGTGCAGTGTGCACCTTGCTAGTGGACAGTTCCAATGGACCACATCACACCAAAGGGTATCACTCGAGTCCATGCTGTCAAGGCTGACCAGTCTTTTGCTCGTTGTAGCGTCTTGAACCATGCAGTGTAATTCCCATTTCCTTTTGGTGCTCTCTGCAAGAAGTCTGTCAAACGTTAAATGCACACCTCAGGGACCATCAGGGGAGATTCATGGACACTGTCCAACCATTCTGCTGCAACCAGAGTGCAAACCCTGCAAAGACTGAAGTGGTGGCATCCTCTCACCCACAGATATCTGTTTGTGTGAGGTCTGAGAGCCACTTTAGAGCTGATACAGCTTACCCACTAAGATCCTGTGCCACATGGTCACAGTATGCAGGTAGCCAGGGTCTCAGAGGACTACACACTTGGGTAAGTAACTGATGCGACTGAATATATGTGTATCATTTAGGAAATCAGAGATTTCCACGGCAGGAATACTTAGAAGAGTGAAACATGGAGGCAGTTTTAAACTTTGCTCCTATTCCAAGCTTAGACTGTATGTTGTAACGTGGAACACTTGGTACGTTACTGGTTCACACAGCAAGTTTCCGTCACATTTTGACAACAAACCTAACAGACCAGGACTGGGCCCTTGTGCGGTTAGCAAAAGGGACACTAACAATCTGCTTCTAGTGATTGCGGTAGTAACTTTTACTGGGCTACCAGGTCCAGAAATGTTTATATGTTATTACCAATTTTGTTATATTAGTGTGCCTATATTTGAGCTCAAAACAAGCTGGTTTTAATTAAGTCCTTCTTCACGTGATTCTGCTTTTGTTGGTGCAGCAGGACGCTGCTTTGCCTGCATAACCATGAAGTGATAAGCTCTGAGATACAGGTTGGACAACAGTGTAGTGAAGACTCTGTGTACTGTCACCACTCTTCCAGCACAATGACAGTGGATAACCTGGGACTTCCAACACCTGGATAGACATCCCAGCCCCACTGGCCTCCCAAGACCTAGTGACAGAAAAGCAAATGAGGCCACCCGGTGCACTTGGTTCAGGGCTAGAGCTAGTTCACCACAGCACTGAAATAAATCACTGCACCGATCCACCAAAGATTTGCTAGCATCCTGCTCACACTCTTGAAAAGGATTAGATTTGGCTTTTTCCCTTAGCAGAACATGCACGTATAGCCTTTCTCAAAGTGTAGACTTGTACCTCCATCTCCTCTACCTGTGAACTATTCTTCAGCACTGCACATGACAGATGGGCATTCCCTAGGCAACCAGGCTTTACTCTACAAATGAAGCCAGGCTGTATTCCTTATTTTGTTATGTCTTGGTTTGTTTATGCCTTTTATGACCAAGGATGTGGTCTGTGGTGGGTGCCAGAGTGTGGCAGAGCCCTGGAAGACCCACATGCAAAGGAAGAAGGGACAGGCTATAAAAGTTACTGCCTCAGGGACAGCACGTACCCACTGCCTGCCAAAAGTCAATCTCAGCTGGCAGCTGTAGCCACTTTATCGTGCTTGCCACCCTGGTGCGAAGCATGATAGGGAGCAGAGGTCCCAGTGAAGATCATGGCTGGTTACCAGCAGACAGGCTCTGGCTATGCTATTTCATCTGCTGCTGTTGCCACAGGAGATTCTCACTTGACTTTCCCCTTTCCACCCTCCCATCTGTTACAGCACATTCCCTGACTCTGCATATATTGCCTGCACATCCAAAGGCATCTGTCTCTAAACCTCCTCAATATTCAGCCCCTCTTCTCCCATGAGAAAAATTGAGGTGTAAACCTCAATTTTCCCATACCAGAGGAAGCCTCAGGCCAGATCCTATTGTTGAGTGGGATGGTCTGAGCAGAATGTCAGAGAAAGGTTCCTCACCTGGGTCGTTCTGGGAGGTTGGCATAATGCTGTTGGAGAAGGATGACACACAGTCGAAAGGGGAGCATTCTTGGGACCCCCTTCTCCCAAACCAGGCCTCAGACTTGAAGACCTGCTGCAGACCAACACTGTGACTTCATATATGATACCCTGCGGTTGACTGAGGTTTCAGCCCTGTGCTCTCCTGTGCATCACCATTGCCGTCTTCAGTGTCTTGAGAAAACAGGAGCTGGTACTCAGAACCTTCACTCCTGTGGTCCCCAAGGGGTCTCAACTGGAGCCGAACTCCTCTCATTCTTGTCTCTGACCATCTTTGGCTAGGGAAAGGCAGTCATCCTCCCAGCCCCATGCCCTTCTTCAACTGGACGTCAAAAAAAGAAAGGCCTAAGTGTTTTATAGCATGTCATTAGTATGTCTAGCAGAACCTAGAGCATGGACTGAGGCTTGTTTAGATATTGGCAGAGTACCATGTCAAAGTGAGCATGGCCACATCCATAATAGTAAACAGCAGTGGCCCCTAGCACACCCCAACTTTCACATCATGCACAGGAAATATTTAGGGAAAGTGCTGGTTGTCAGGGATAAATACTTTCCGGATACCATTCATCAAATTTACAGATGATTCTAAGAGTTTAGAACCTGTAAAGGTTTACTAAGCAAGCCCAATGCTAGGGATTATTCATGCACATGGCTCAATTCAGTGGTATAAAAGCAACCAGAATGTGATGATATAGAAAATCTGAGAGCTTTCCCTTGGCTTGAGCAGACGTTTATGTGTGTTCTTGCTCATTATGACTGCAACTTGCTGCAATGGCTGTGTTTTACTGCCAGGTTTCCTCCACACACATGGGCAAAACGTTTTAAAATTTGTATGGAATATTTCATGTGGCCAAGTCACTGGGAAGCCTTCAACAAAGAGATATTTCTGTAATTCAGATTCTTCTTCTGGCAGCTGTTTTTAATATCAAATATTCTTTTTTGATCAACCATCCAAGATTAAGGTGTGTCGAACTCATCAGGTCACTGCCACCACTCCTGTCTGATGTGGATCATACAAGTGAAGCAAAACTAATGAAGCTGATGTGATAGGACATTCACATGGAATGTGGAATTTCACATGGAATTTCATTCCAGACCTGGAAATTAAATTACGTATCACTATTACTTTTGGATACAGCATTTATATTTTCATCTGGAAACTATGAATGAGTTTGAGACATGGAAGAAAAAATGTTCTGGCTCCAGAAAGTGCGTTGCTTAAAATTCTAAATATGTTGATGACTCTATTGTGCTATATACATCACCTGACTTGCATTAAAAAGAAAAAGCTATCAGAATTTTTATACAAGAGACAAATGTACTTCCACCACTTGTAACTAAAGTACCTCTCCGTTTCTTTCTGTGTTTCAGATGCTGAAACTTTAGGCAGTGGTGAAAGTGGAATTAATAGTAGACTCATATGGAAAAGTTTCGAAGTTTTGAGCTTGAGCTAATGAAAAATTATAACATAGTTATGAGATATATTAACTGGACATAATTGAGAACATTGAACAAATTTAGATGAAAAACGTGTGCAATCAGATTTTAAACCTAATTTTCTCTTCATATGCACTCAAAGTTGAAGGTAAAATTAGATTTATTGCTACTTCTATAAAACAAATAGACCTGTTCTGTTTAGTATGTAGTTATAAAATACTGAATTTAGACACACATGTACAGTATAACAGTACTGTACTGTTTTACACAGGAAAAACCTGAAACTAATATGTCATCTTGGGAATACCTGAAAGATCATTTACTTGTTCTTAACAAGATTACCATTTTTATAGCCTGTTTCATAATTTAAATAAAGCTAGAACCTCTCTCATTTAAGGATCAAACAGTTGCCTGCAGCATGATAATTTTGTACACATAGAAGAGGAGAGGGAATAATTTAAAATAAATTATCAGCAAAACTCCCCCGGATAGGTATGACGACCATATCACTGCATTTATATATTTCTACACTGTGTTATCAGGAACACATAGAGCTGTGGAACTAAAACATACATTGAATGAGAGAAGGTTATAAACTTTCTGTTGGACTTCAGATTGAAATTCATCATTTTTGGTTTTGCGGTCCACAGAATTTGATAAATAAGGATTACTCACCAGGATCAACAGCTGACTTTGTGAAAAAAAGGGAAAAAAAGGGGAGTGGTGAATAGAAACTACAGTGTTAAAAAAAAAAAAGCAGTTTAAATAAGCTTTCCTCAGTATTTCTGAAATATAAACCCCTGTTTCCCTAATGGATCTCCAATCACTTTACTTCACTGTTGGACAATATTCCACCAGGAAATCTATTTTCAGGGAAAAATTGTTACGACATGTTACCATCGTACTAGGAACAACATATGTGATGGCATAGCTGTTAGCAATCTGTGAACAAGGAATTACTGTGTACATTTTCACGTACTGAGTTTGCAGTGTATGTACGAATGCATATATACATGTTTCTGATCTATTTTTGTGTTCAAGACCAGTACAGGAGAATCAGGTCTGATCCCTCCAACCTCTGTGCTGGGCCCGTGGGACTGGCAGGGTGTCTGGCGCTTGGGCTGTGTGCGATGGTCATGTTTACAACCAGGAGCACGTCTTATGCACATGAAGTGTACCGCATGCACTGTGTACTGCTGGAGCACAGGAAGATAACCATGACAGTAGAAGACAATCTGGTTTTGAGATGACTCAGATGTGATTTCTGATCCTCTAGAACATGTTATATCGGAAATCCCAGGAGAAACCCAAGCTGCAGCTCACAGATAGGATGAGTCATCCAGCCACAGGCTTGCTCTGTATCACCCATTTTCAGTAAGACCCTTCATCTGTAGATAAAAATACATCACCACCCACATAAAAACTTCCTGTTTCTGCTAACAAGTGACTATTTCTCTCTCTCCCAATGACCACCCTGTTTGATGTATGATCATTCACTACATGCTCAAACCCCAGATTTCCTTTTCCCATCTACAGGAATATATGACAGAAACAATCACCTGCTGTTTATCTCATGCTTCTGTCATATACTGGGGAGGCACATGGCATTTAATCCCTCAGAGTTCTTAGCAAAAAAGTGTGGCCTGGCCTATGCCAGGTGAAAGCTTGGCTACTGCTGGCCTGTGCAGATACATGCTGTGTACAAGCCAGGACTTGGCATCCATTTAAGAAGTTGAACCAGCACAAAGCCTGGAATGCTAAAGTGACATCTGAAACAGGATCCAACATTTAAAATATTTCTGAATGTGACATCATCTGTTGTGGTTTTACCCCAGCCAGCAGCTGAGCACCCCTCAGCCGTTCTCTCAGTCCCCCCCATCAGGATAGGGGAGAGAATCAGAACAGTGAAAGTGAGAAAACTCGTGGGTTCAGATACAAGAGTTTAACAAGAGAAGCAAAAACCGCGTGCACAAGCAAAGCAAAACAAGGAATTCACTCCCCACTCCCCATGGCAGGCAGGGGTTCAGCCATCCCCAGGACAGCAGGGCTCCGTCATGTGTAATGGTTACTTGGGAAGACAAACGCCATCACTCCAAACACCGCTGCCCCCCCTGCCTCTTCCCCCCAAGCTCCTTATAAACTGAGCATGACGCCATATGGTATGGAATGTCCCTTTGGTCAGTTGGGGTCAGCTGCCCTGTCTGTCCCCTCCCAGCTCCCCGCACACCCCCAGCCATCCCGCCGGCGGGGCGGTGCGAGAAGCAGCAAAGGCCTTGGCTCTGTGTGAGCACCGCTCAGCAACAGCAAAAACATCTCTGCACTATCAGCGCTGCCTCCAGCACAAATCCCAAACACAGCCCCACACCAGCTACTGTGAAGAAAATTAACTCTCAGACGAAACCAGGACACCAGCATTCACCATTTCTAACCAGTAGTCTTCTAAGGACTGAGGTGTGTTTTTGAATGCTACAGTTGGCTAAATGTTATGTTGACTGCAGACATTGTATCAAGAACCATTTTCTGTTCCTAACAATTTTATTATCTTAGAACAGATATACAGCAAATTATTTAGAAATACGTAGTCTTTTCTATTTGGAAGTATTGGATCAGAGCCTGAAGGAGTGAATAAAGAGAATAGCTCAGCATTTGGGGTTTTTTCCTGCATAAGCTTGAATGAGTACAGTCTGAAAAAGTTTCAATTCCTTTGACACATTCTTTAGTCTCACAACAAGTGAACAAAATCTTGTTTAGATTTAGCCTTCTCAATGTGATCTGTTCAACTATCTCTGCCTTGTGTGTTCTTCCTGTTAATAAACTACCCACTATCTTACTTTTTCTTCTAAATCACCACATAGTGTCAATTAGTAGGGAATTTAAATACAAACCGAAAATAAACTCTTAGAGCAGCCAAATCGTGCTTCAGCTGCTTGACTATTTTATTCATTATGGCCATAAAAACATACCTCATAGTCTCTGGCAAAGTTTTTAGTGGCTATTTTACCCTGCTGTTTTATTTCTGCTTCTATTTTAATGAGGAACAGTACTTCATATACTACAAAATTTTCTAACCAGTACAGCTATGCAGATACTAACCTGTCCCATGACTGGAATTTAACAGCATATTCTGCTTGGACTACATCACAGTCCAAGTATTTATGTAATTTCCCATCATATTTTCAGGTCCGGTATTCTCTAAAAACCTAAACCTTTCCTCAGGTATATTTTGGTGCCCACCTTAATGTATCAAGATGATGCAGTTGTCTGGATTCCCTATATTTTTCTGCCTTGCTGGAATTTACTACCATGAATATGCTAAAGCTTTTCACATATACCTGTTCAGATTGTCTCTGCACATGAAGATCTCTCAGCCGAAACAGGAAAACACAAGATTTTACTAGTTGGAGTACATTAAATATAGAGATCTGCGGTCAGTCCAGCCATGTTAACTATTCTGGAGCTCCTTAAACTAGGCTCTGAAGATCTTTAGATTTGATAAACTAGAAACCACCTCTGCCTCTTTACCATTAACTTTGATTTAAAACACTTATGTGAACCTCATTTACAATCTATCTTTGTTATCACAGGTTTTGTTCTTCAGTATATAGGAAGCTGTTTCAAGTCAATTTATCTTCACTTTCCTACACTTTCCAGATCCTGTTGCAAAGACCAGTCTTCTCTATCTCTCTCTTAGCAGAGTCCTAACCAGGATAAATGACTAATGGAAAGCTGTACATGGATCTGGTCAATCAGTGTACTTGAGACTGCCAGAGAGCAAACGATGTCGGTTTTCAGCTGGTCTAGATACGATCCAGAACAGACTTACCAGTTTCTTTGATGAGGACTGCTTGAGCTGTTGGCAGACACTTACTAAATCTCATTGAACTTTTGTGTTCATGGGTGGGCAAATATCATATAGCTACAAAGGATGAACCCAGTGTTACACGCCAGTATTCTATAAATCAGTGTGTAAGATTTTGAGTATGTTTCATACACCCAAAAGACAGACCTATACACAGACAAGGAATGACAAATACATAGAAATATTTATACACAAATTACCAAACTCAAATAAAACTTTAACAACGGCAGAAATTAGAAAAGTGTATCGTCATGTCTACTATATCCACAACTGTTAACTGCATGGTCATTCACATAATTTAGAGATTCTAGGGTAAAGTAGAATAAAACATCCCTGGTTTTTCTCTCTCTAGGGCCTCAAGTCCTAGACGTGGTAGCCATATTGGTTTTGAAGGATTAATGTCAGTATTTATCAAGACTCCTAAAACACTATATTCTTTCAGTTCCTTTTCATCTGCACATTTTCTAAATATTCTATGCCAGCATTCATGAACCTCTCTTTTATGGTACAAAGTGTGCAAAAGTTTATGTATTAGTGACATCCACTGGGGTTATCGTTCATGTTGTCTTCAGGGCAAATTGAGGATATACCTACCACTGACAGAACCAGGTCATTCTCTGAAAGCATGCTGTCAATTCCATTATGTTAGTGTCGTGGTTCGGCCCCAGCCGGCAGCCGAGCCCCACACAGCCGCTCGCTCACCGCCCCGGCAGCAAAACAAGGGGCAGAATAAGGCAACAAAAGGGCAAATGGCTTCGAGTTGAGATAACGGCCGTTTAATGGGCCGACAAAGGGAGAGGGGAAATGACAATAGGGCTGCAATAATTATCCCGGGATGTAAACAACCGCGGTAACAAACGTAGTACTTTACCGACCGACGGACCAGACGGACCAGAGGCGCAACCCGCAGCGAGACCGTCCCGGAGCAGCCCCGGGCCCCTCCCGGCCAGTCCCTTTATAGGGGCGTGACGTCACGTGGTGTGGAATAGCGGCCGGCCCGGCCCGGCTCACCTGGCCCGGGCCTGAGCATTAACACCGGCCTGGCCACAGCCAGGACAGTTAGTTAACATTTCTAGGCAAAACTAATATTATTTGCCCCTCAAACCTCCACAATTGTAAACTGCAGTAATCTTGGACTGCCACCTGGAAGCTAACTGCCTGTTTTAGGAGTCATCTGGTCTCTCATCTTGAGAGCATACAAGCTGGTGTCTCACAGTAAGTCCTTACAGAAAAATTCTTAGATTATTAGTGTATTTTATGCTGGTTTTTTGTTTATCAGTGGAGTTCTATCACACAGAACTATTGCCTGTGCAATGGAGGTCTGCACTTGCAGCAGCAAGCACCACGTTCTTCCATTTTGCAACTTTCTGAACCATAACAGCTATTTTTGTTCTCAAGAAATGAAAGTGTCCACCATTTCACATACTTTCTTTCTGTTTTCCACAACAATACAAGAAATCAGAAAGTTCTTCCACTGCTGTCCGTTCCATGGTCTACTTATGGCTGATGCAGAGAAAGCCAGTACACACATACACAGCTTTTGAGCTACGCAGACTGCTACACTGCCAGGCTAAGAAGAGTTCCGCAGAGGAGCTGGGAAGGCCAGACGTTCTCTCATCGTGAGCAATCCTAGAGTGAATGCAGACAGAGAGACAGGAGGAATACCAGAACACATCCAGGAAATCTAGCAAGAAAAAGGCACAGATTGAAAAAACTGCAGCACCGGCATGCATGTGGACCATACAGCTACGGAAGAGATCACAAGGGATTATAAATTAAGGTGATTAAGGTCTCCAGTGTGTTTACTAGCAGGTAGTCATCACAGCTTCATCCAAGCATGTACTAGAGCACATAAAATAACTGACTTGCAGGGAAAACCTGTCTTTAGTTTTGTCTCAAGGGTCACAGGTCTCGGCAATGTCTACAACTGGTTTTCATTACTTTGTAAGAGAGTGTTAGTCGTTTGAAACTAAGTCACTCTGGGCATTAACAACTCATGACAAAGAGCAGACCTGAAATCAAGTGGTATGCACAAAATAGAGTGAAATAGTTTTAAAGTTACTCAAAAAAAATTACACAGTCGTTCATTACGAATCCATTTTGGTTTATGTGTTGTGTATTTTCAGTGCACTTATTGAATCATTTTGATTCAGGAAAAAAAAAAAGACAGTAAATTCCTAACCCAGTTTCTCTGATGCCTTTTATAATGACCACTGAAAATTCTAGTCTGTATAAGCTAAGTATGTCATCATTAAAAGAATTTTACAGAACTATGCACTCTAATCTTAAACAAGCATCTTTTTATTATACTTGTTACACTGACCGTGCAGAGTTGCAGAGTTTTTCCGTAGTGTTTATTATTACAGAACATCACATAAAATCAATAAGCTGCACTGAAACTGCCTAAGTTGGCAGCTAAAACACTCTGATAGAAGAAAGTCCTTTCTTTGAGGGGAAAAAAGGTGACAGGGAAATCAGGTACAAGCTCTAGTCAAGGTCTTGCTTTCATGTCTCTGTAGATACGGTGTTTCAAACATCATCTCAGGGACCAAGACACAGTTACTCTCCAAATAACTTCATACTAGTACAGTGTGATCAAGTGTATAGAAAGGAAGAGGTTAAAGATAAAAAACTGGAGAAAATATTTTTCCCACTTCAAGGCTCTTACTATTTAATTTCCCTTCCTTCCTACTCTACCCCCAATCAGGTATATACCTTTACCCAACAACTACTAGACAGTAACATGCAGTTCTAATTCCTCACTGAAATGCTGACGATTAGAAGAAAGAAAATGAGGGATGCACAGCATGAGGCCCAAGAGGAAGAGTGTTAGCAAACAGATGGCACAACTCCAATCTTCACTGATCGCTTGCTTCTAAATTTTGCTAATGTGTTGATGATGATGGGCGCAGTGAAAATCAACCTCTTCTTTTAAGTCCAATATTTTTGAATACCAGATTTATGAATGAGATCCCTTTACAACAAATATTTTGTCATGTCCAAAGCATACATATATATATTGTGGTACTTAAGGACATGGTTTAGTGGGTAATAAGTGGTGGGGGGACAGTTGGACTAGATGATCCTTGAGGTCTCTTCCAACCTTAATGATTCTATGATTCTATGATTTTATATTGCCCATTCCAGCAGAGCGGTTAAAGAACAGGCTGTGGTCAGCCTTTTAACATTTGGTACATAAGCATTACCTCATTCTCGTGTTTCTCTTCAAGACTTTTTTTTTTTCCCTAATATGTAAAAAAACCTGGGTGTTTATGAAGAAAGTGGTCAGGATAAAGAAGTTAGCAGTTTGAAAAGGAAACCCCAAAAATATAGTGTATGTTTTGGGGCTTTAACTTCCACATGACAGGTGAGTTAAATATCTTTTGTAGCTCTTTCTAATTTTGTAAGCCTGTTAAGGTTTCAAAAGTTGTATTCTGTCTTCATGCAGGAAAAGAAAAATTATTCAAGGGTATTCCCCCACTTCATAGCAGGCCAATGCAGAGTTTATACTAGTTCCAAAGCTAGAGTTTTCCAGTAAAAAAAAATGTAGGAAGTGATTTAGTGT
Source organism: Psophia crepitans (assembly GCA_013399095.1). Lineage (NCBI taxonomy): Eukaryota > Metazoa > Chordata > Aves > Gruiformes > Psophiidae > Psophia > Psophia crepitans. The sequence goes on along the minus strand of VWZZ01006305.1, from coordinate 81,795 downwards.
TGGCTATATAAATGCATTATTTCTGATTTGAATGTGAAGTCTGTCTTGCCACCTAATCAATCCAATCCAAGCTGTTAGGGCATAGCACAATCTCAGCACTGAAAACTGCTGCAGCTCTGTGGAAACGTTGCCTCATTCACACTGCTGCAGAACGAACATCCGTCAGCTTGGGATGATTTAGCAGTGAGAAAGAACGTCTATTCTAACTTCTTTAAGTGCTGTTACTCTACTTCTTTCTTTATATTAGTTTCAGAAAATAAAATTAACTCTTCAGTAGGGGCTTTGCAAGCCATGCTTTGGTAAGTAGTCCCAGAAAGCTTAAGAAAAGTGAGAAGAAAGTCACTGGAACTAAATTTGGTTCAGACATGGTAGATACACATAGAAGCACTTAGTATGCCTGGACAGGGATTCAGAAGTAAGCACAAACAATTTATAAATCAGGAGCAACACACATATGCAAAATGTGAATAGTTTAGGGATGCCTACATTTGATCTGTGATCATCTTAAACCTATACCTCCACAAAGACATTCTCACCAGTTGGGATGCCTTGAAGAGTTTATCTATACATGAAAATACCCGCACTGTATTCTGGACCAATTGTGCTTTCTACCTGTATAAAAGAACATCACCTTTGTCTTCCGTGATTTTTTGAGGCTGCTGAGATGCAAGCTTGCACGTGAAAAACGGTACTCTGTTCTGAAGTGGTGTGGTCACAGACCTGCATTGACTGCAGGTGAGCATGAGCGGCACTGCTATTTGTTTTTCAAGACTCTTCTTTGGTCACCGTGACTTCCACAAAAAAATTTCCTCTTTTCATCCCCATCATCTCACAATTTTCAAGTAACACAGAGTGAAGGCAAATTGCTAACTAGGTTCCAAGAGTAATTTTCTCACATTTTAAAGGCTAAAGTTGGATTCTGTTTAGGGGTGACGAGAAACAGAGGAGAAACTGCAGGAAATGGTGCTGCTTCCTCCGACCCCTGCTCATCCCAGCTCCCTCCCCATTCCCCTTTTTATGTGCCCGCAGCCCCCTCCCTGGTGCCACGTCAGCCCCAGAGTGATCAAAGAGGGTGATGAGGGGAAAATGACCCTTGGAGACTGAGCAGCGAGGGGGGCTGGGATGGGGTAACGGCCAAGGGAGGCAGTTAGAACCGTTGGGGGATGACAGGTGGGTGGACGTGGGGTGTCCCCAGGCAAGTGGCTGGTCCGGGGCAGGGGCAAGGTATGCACATGGGCATGGGGCTAGGGGTGCCCGTCTGCTAGCGGGTGGGTCCCTGTCTCAGGGGTGAGCAGGCACCCAAGCTGCTGTGCGATGGCGTGCTTGTCATGGAGGGTGTGCGTTGAGTCACTGGGTGCAGAAGCACCAGAGAGTCCTTGTTATGGGAACCTAGGTAGCATGCTGCCACAGAGCTGGCATGTGTCTGTGCGTTTGTTCACTTATCCATGTTTCCCTCTGTGTGTGTGTGTGCGTGAACGCAGAAGGGGGATGTGTGTGCACACCCAGGCATGCTCATGGAGAGGCCCTGCTCATGGAGAGGCCCTGCTCATGGAGAGGCCCTGCACAGATAACTGCACTCCTGTATAACAGAGGTGTGTGCTTGCATGCTTGGGTGCCTGCAGAAGGATGTGAGTCTTCACATGTACTTGTGGAAGCATGCAGGCATGCATGTGTGCACAAGCTGAAGTGTGGTGTACCTCAATGAGTGTTTTCCATCCGTGATTTTTCATATTTTGACCAGTTTCATAGAATTCAAGGGAACTATATGCCTGTACGTGTGTACGTATACACAGGTGCATGTGAAAATCTCACAAGTGCTTGGATATATTCATGTATGTATGTGTATGAAGGCTTGTGCTAAGATATTGAATGTCTGTCTACAAAGAATGCACATATTTGAATGCCAGTTTGACAGTGAATCTGAGTGTGCACCCAGGTCTATTTTTACGTGTGAACACTCCAGGAAGCAGTTTTGTTTGTAAACTGTGTGATAAGAGGTGTAGCATGGGGATAGCAAAATGCATTGTGTCAAGGTTAGAGAAGCATGTTGCCTGTATCAAAGATAATGGAGAAAATGTGCTTGTCTGTTCATGTTTTATCAGTGTCACACTGACTGTATTACCGAGAGAATATTACGCAAAAATTTCATTAGAAAGTATAGATGTCACATGTATCTTCACATCTGTCTTGTATAGCTACCATGTCAGATTAATATGTATATTTGTGTATTTGCATACATATAATGTGTCTGTTTTGCAGGGCTTTCATTTGCCATCTCAGAATACACAACTGCACATTGTTATTTGGGGAACACGCATAGACTGATTGGAAAGTATAGCTCATCGTGATGTATGTGGTATATGTTTTGCAGATCCAGTCTTACATTACACTGATTCCTATTGCTCAGTGACAGTAGGTAACAATGAAAGACAAGTTCTTTAGCTGAAGACTTCCTACTGATATGGCATCTTTTCATCTGTCATTTTCCTACTGTCTCAACAGCATCATCTCCTCAGAGTCTTTAAAGAACTGAACTTAATGCCGTGCTAATGACTCTGGCTATAAACCTAGTTTAAATGATTTGAAGAAAGTCTGTATTTAAAATTTTATTCCTTAATAACATTTTTTAATGAAATGTGAAACAAGCATCAGGGCAAGAGTTCTTACACTGGCCACTGTGCCTCAGTCTGTGATCTGAAGGTGGCAGTGCCAGTGAGAATGGCAGGATAGTTCAAACTCTGGATATACTTGCTGGTTGACTTGTCAGATATCAGTGCCAGTGGAGGTCACACTCACATTGGCACTTTCATTTTCCCCAAGGCAAAGACTACCGTCTTAACCAAGAACTTTGGAAACCTCCACTCAAGACACTGATGCAGAAATAGCATTTATTGTTCAGTCAAGTTCTGTTGGAAGCTGAAGTCAAACTTCATCCACGTATGTAACTTAACTGAGAGAGTTTTCCGGCCCACTTCATTGTTAATTATCTATTAAAAAAGAAAATGTATGAAGGGTATTTTTATGCAAGTCATTGCTTTTCATATATCCCAGAAGATAGAAAGCCTGATTTGATGTCATTAGAGTTGAAGCTCTTTAATCAATATTTTTCTGAAATGGTCCACTGTTACAGCAGCCGTCATCCCATCCAAGGTCCCTGTGGCTATTCTGAACAGAGTAATCATAAGCTTGAAAAATTGTTGACACCAAAAAACTTTGATGACCCTAATGGATTAAGAAACTAAATTTTATTCTGTTTCCTGTGCTATGTGGGTTTTGCAAACAAGTGGTACATTGCTCCACAGAATTCTGACGTGGGGTGTTAACGGCCATTGTTGTAGGTCCTTCAGCTGAGTCAATTTTTAAGGGAATCGGAAAGCAGTGCTGTGTTGAAAACATATAAATCGGTTCTGCATGTCACATGTTCTTTGGAAAAACTGTTAATTGTGCTTTGTGTTTTGATTTTTTGGTTCGGTTTGGTTAATTGTGCTTTATGATTCCTATAATCACAGGGAAATGGCCGGCAAGAAGAAAGAAAACCAGCTCCAGGTATAAAAGCTAATTATTTCAACAATTCTAGAGATGAACTGATTTTTTCTGCCTTTTCAAGATGTTAAAACATCAATTCCTTTTATTTCAGGCCATACTAACCAATCAAAATCAGTGGGATGAAATGTTGCTGACAACAGGTGTAGTAGGTACTGCTACTATTTTCTATTTAATCGCTCATGAAGACATGTACAGTTTTTCATACTTATATATCATATAATTTTTAATAGATATGTATCAGAAATCTAGACGACCAGTGCCAAATTACCTTTTAAAGAAAGGATATATTAATGTATTTATAAATGTATATATTGTGTTTATGAATATGCAGTCTTCTATGATAAATAAATACTTGTCACAAATCATATTATCCATTATTTTATCCACTGTTATGCACTGATGTTTAGAAAATGCCTTTCCAATGTCATAATCTGTACAGTAGTGGGCTGGACAGTTCTGTGTAAATTTTTCCCTAAAATCTCATACAGACTAAATTAATACTGTATGGTTGTACTTCGCAGTTAACTGGTCAGCATTCTTGAGAGTGCATGTTCTATGATGTGTATTATCCCTAGTTTTCAGTTCACTCAGTCCAATATCAGTGTCTCCTAGGTCTCCTAGGAATTGTATTTGGGTAGAAGGAACAAATCTGCAATGGGATCATATCTACAGAGGAGTAGAAATGGGAAGGAAATGATTTGCATGGACTCGGGGAGGTAAAATTCCTGTAGACTAAAGATCTAGATAAAAATTAAAACCAACAGTGGGAAAAGGTAAAGAACAATTAAAAGGAAAAGGAATGTGAGAGAAATGTAGCTGTCTGGATGAATCATCTCAAATAATATTGTGAAGTAGGTTGTTGATGTGAAAAGTAATTGAAATAAAAGAGGAAATCATGATGTATCTACTGAATACACTGATGTATTCATGATCCATTCATTGACTAGAAGAGGACTGAAAGATGCATGTGAAAACCTTCCCAATACTGTTCCAACACAATAAATACATCTCATTTTATAAATTCAACAAATCAGCAGTGTGTAATTCCAAATTATTACATTTTAGTAATAGATGTGTATCAAGCTTGGTGTGGTCCTTGCAAAGCTGTGGTGAATTTATTCAGAAAACTGAAGAATGAGTTTGGTGAAGATGATGTGTTGCATTTTGCAGTGGTAAGGATGCAAATTCTGTATGGAACTGTATTTATACTTTATTTTAAATTTACTTTTTGATCTGTCTGCATATAAAGAGCTTTCATTTTACTATCCTTATACCAAGTCATCATAATTTTGGCCTGGTTGCCTCTTCATCCGCATACATCCTCATAATACTTTGTTTAGAGATAGATAAGAAATGGTAATAATATAGACAGAGCTACCACAGAAAGGGAGCGGATATCCTGTAACTTTTGCTTTTCTTCATGAGATTGCAGAAGCATTCAAAAGCCAGATTATATGATTTTTAGTTTTAAGTCTCTACATTATGGATTGCCATATTTAAAATTCTTACATCCCTGAAAAATGCTGTTATACCTTTTTCCCAAATATTCCCTTGTATCTAATTTTTAAAAGAACAAAAAGGGAGAATTGAAAAATAAATTATCACAAAACAGTAGCAGTAAAAACATTCCTCTACACTAGCAGTATAAAATAGGAGGTATATATCATATTTAAAGTAGATAAATTTGTTTCACAGATTCAGTTCCTCCCAGGTGTTTCAATTGCCTGATCAAAGCATTTTGTCAGAAAATGCTTGTTTATATACAAAAAAGTAGGCAGTTATGTTCAGAGATTATCTCAAGTGCTTTCATAGAGTTGACCTCATGTCACCAAGAACTTAATACAGTGAGTAGTCTCTTCTGTCAAGACTGCATGGACTACATCCCCACTTATGTACATTGTTATAACCTACATGGCAAAACAGTATTAGGATAAAGTATTTTTCCGTGATTTGCTGCTGTAATATGAAGGGAGGCCAATCCCACATTACCAAACCAGTTCTTCCTTCATCACCAGCAAGTGCCATAAGGACTACTAGTGTTTAAGACTGCAGTTTGTGTATGTAACAGTAAAATATACAAGACTGCAGTATTCTTGCAGGCAAAAAAGATTTTTATATATATATATATGTATAAACCTTTACATACATACACATGCATACACATACACACTTATGTAAGTAAATAATCTTTTTCACCTGACTTCAGGCAGAAGCTGACAGCATTCCGACTCTGCAACCATTTAGGAATAACTGTGAACCTGTCTTCCTTTTTTGTGTTGTAAGTACATCAGACCAGCTTCTTCTAAGGTGCTGCCTACTTTTGCATTATTTTTTTCAGCAGAGTAAGAAGAAATGTGAAGCTGTATAAAACATATATTTAGATTTTACAGTATGTAGGAACATATCACCAGATGTTGTTTACTTGAGGCTGTTTCCCATGCCTAAATCTGTGGTTCTCAAGCACATTTTTCCTGTGGCTGCTGCACATACAGTCACAGAAGATTTGTGGTAGCCACAGTTTTATAGTTACTGAGTGAGAAATCAGTATAAGGTTTCTGGGGTTGTCTCACATAGAGTGTCTACATGTGGCTACAGTGAAATAATTATTCTATGCACTCCTTCCCTCAGGAAAAAAAAGTTTACATTTCCTGCCACTTCAAGTTTTTTTAAGACAAGCAACTAAAATTGTGTTTTTCACAACTGAGCAATTGTGACAATGAATGATAGTTTTAATCTCTCCTTGGTGGATACAGACTGTTCTTCACTGTAGAACACTGCTCACTTACGAGGTAGTGGGGTTTTTTGACTTGAGGGTGCTAGGATTTGAATTCCCGCCACTAAGGGCCAAGAACAACCATAGTTTCAGGACACTTTCAGCTCTGAAGCGGAGTGCTGTCAAGTGCAGTTGTCACTGTCTTTGATCACTGGTAGTTACCCTCACTGTGGTGCTCCTGGGTGTGGTAGAGCATGCACTGAAACATAAACTAAATGATAGAAAACTCCTTGTTACAGAGATTAAGAGCTAGTAAATTGCATATTTGCATTTACTTCTGACTGTAGGATTAATGGTGAGCCTAATAAACATAGAAAATGAGGCAGAAAAGGAAGGGAGGAAGTAAAATCAAGAAAGGTTCATTCTGAACTAGTAGGAGCAGTAGTAGATTTGGTATTCACTTCAATGGGCATAGGAAGTGGTCCTGTTACTGGAAAAAATAGAAAGATAACAGCATGTTCCAAAACTCAAGTTAATGTGTAAACTAAGTGATGAAAACTCACCAAGAGTGTTATTTTTCTCTTTTACAGAATGGCAAAATTATTGCAATAGTGAGAGGTGCAAACGGTCCTCTTCTAAGCAAGAAAATAACAGAGCTAGTGCAAGAAGAGAGGGAAATTGCAGCTGGACGGAAGGAACGCATCAAGGTACTCACAAAACAAAGAAATGTAATTGAGTATTTTTATTACAAGGTTTCTCTCGGTGCCTGTGATAGTGTTTTCTGTAATGTAATGTTTAATGTTTTGTATTTATTTCTTGTCATTATAGTACCATGTGTTTTTTAGAAATTTTCCTTAAATGGTACTTTATAAAAACATTAGAAATTTACAGATTGGCCTATTAATGCAGCAAATGGAGGGATGGAAAAAGTGTCACTATCACAAAAAGGTTTTAGAAGTTTTTTTTCTTTCAGGACTGAGTACTTTTTGTATATATAACTTAGTAAGAATGCATCGTATGAAACAGACAAAGACATGGGATGTAGTCATGTCTCATTGCTTCTTTTCAGTGAAAATGGGGATCAAAGAACTCCACTTACAGTAAAAGGAAACTTTTAACAAACTGTAAGGAAAGTCAGGCTAGCCCAAGGTCTTTCCTAGAACTGCTCGCTTTCCTGGGTAGCAAATATGTTACTAGATTAAGATAAAAGTGTTGTAAAGATCTGACAGCTGTGTTTGGTGACTTTACCTTCACAATGGTGATGTACTTGTACTTACAAGGTATTTACAATTACCTTAGGTAGATGAACTTGTTTTCCTAGAAGAGAAGTCATCAGAAGAGACTGTTGAGGAGAATGTATCCGAGGGTAAAAATATTTCATTTATTTCAGAAATGTTAATGGAAAGAAAAAGAACAAATGTCCTTTTAGATATTTGATTAAGAACTGTGTATGTCCAGCACCATTAGGACTTCCTTTGAGTTAATAACATGAGAGGTTATGATTGAGGATATCAAACTGTGATACTGGACTGTCACCATTAGTGTTTTCACCCCTCTTTGGGAACCTTCAGAATTCAGGTCCCTGGCACACAGCAGCAGTGCTACGTGCCAGAAATGTTCCTGTGCAAAACCGAAAGTCACTGTGTGGCTGAAAGTCAGTGCTACACAGTGCCTGTGTTAGCCAGGTACTTCTGTGGGGGTGATGCTTGTTAACCCTTGGATGTTCCACAGAAACACCAAGATGGGGGCAACCTGTGAAGATTGAAGAGTTAATCTCTGAAAGAATGGCATGTCTTGTATTTCAGATGATTTTTATTAACCCTTTCACCAGACTAGGTTTAAGTACTAAAGAACAGACTTACATGAGAGCATAAATCCACATTAGTAGGATGAGGTCCCAAACAGATAGAAAAATAGGCATTATCCTGCTTGTGAGTGTCTTGTCTATGGTTTATTTCAGGCTTGTCATGAGCTGGGGCCAACATCTTTTCTATTCTTATTGTTACCTGTGGCTATTGAAGCTTCCTACTGCTTCATGTATGCACAGAATGTCATGTGGCAATGTTCAGATGGAATAAACTCCTCTGCCTTCTCTCTTCTTCTTCTTTACCTTGGCTTATTTTTTCCTGAAACAAGGCATTCGATCACCATCACAGATTAAGTTGTGTCCATTCTCCTTCCTCTTTATGTCTTCTTTATTGCATGGTTCAAGTGACAAGTTGGTGAACCCAGGTTTAAACCCTCTATGACCTAGTAGTACAGTTTTGTAAATCATTTAGCAATTACATAGAGACTTTGCACTAAACCACAGAATCTAAATGTGCAACAGAATCAGGGAACAGAGTTTTCAGCTCAGGTTCAGCTTCAGGTTGGGGGATCCCTCAGAAGCCATAATACAGTAGCACTTTGTGGTGGTAATATTTTCCTTACTGCATGCAGATTTTTTTCTAGTATTGAAAGCAAGTAGTAGTCTGGTGTTTCCATTAAAGCTGTCAAGTTCTTCTACAGTGTTTGGGATTTGATTGAATTGCATGCTAACGCTTAACTGTAAATCTCAGATTCTGCAAAGAAAAATGTAGTTCACACTCTCTTCTGACCACTTTCTGTCATTTTGCAAGGATCTGTAGGCTACGGATGCTGTAACTGTACGTCTACATGCAGGAACACTTCTTGTTTTAAACACTAGATTGTGTTAGGAGGCATGTGTTGCTTCAGCAGTTATTTATTGCAGATAAATGCATATTTTACTGGATATCTCCAATATTCACACAGATTTTCACTTGGTGAATTTTCCTCGGTAATATTAATTCCTTTCACATTTCTAGTCTTGTACATACAGAGCTCCCTAGGCAAAGAACCCATCTTAAATAGCAGCTTTTCTACCACACCTAGCTGCACGTGAACCAGTTCTCCACCATATGACCCAAAACACTAGTGGTTCATGAGAAATGTGGATTCCAGGGGTACGCAAGGACAGTCCCGTACTGCAAGACAAGTTTAAGTGTTGGAATCACTTATTTTTTTGAAGGACTGTTTGGCCATCTCAATATTAAAATGGAGAATTATTTAGAGAAACTCATTTTTAAGTAATGGAAAATTCAGTTGTGTATTTATTTTGATAAATGTATTCACTGACACCTGTTTTTTTTCTCCTTTCCCAGAAGAAGTAGTCAGATATTCTGTTGGAATTATAAAACCTGGTGATGTCTTGGAGGGACGCGTAGAGGAAATCAAACAAAAGGTAGACAAAATTTGAAGATTCATTCATCCTTTTTAGCATAGGCATAGGAAGAACATGGAAAATTAAGTAAATCCTAATTTATGCCCAGGCTTTAGCACAAGACCTGTTAATGCCTCTCTGATAAGGACAATAAAAACAAGACAATCTTGACCTGAAATAATATGTTATTCAGACTGACACTATTGCATTAATATTTTATGTCACTAGGTGAGGGATGACATTGATTCATACTATGTTGATCAGTGATGCATGAAATCTACAAACAGGAAAGTGTCTTTTTTTCCTCGTATTGCAATAGAAACGAGAACTAGCAATTGTGGTGGTGAAGTTAGTTCTTTGCACAGCGTCTTTAAGGATTGTAGGCACACATATATCAACAAACCTGTTCCTTATGGAAGAGAGTGTGTGTGCAGACACTTGTGACAATATATGTGTGTAGATGGGGAGGCTAATTCATGTGCACTAGTAATTGAACACTAATATTTGTCAGGAGCACAGTATTTGTTCCTGCAGTGAAGAATGCGATTTCAGCAAGTATGCAAGGGTGTAGCCAAGGATTCTGTATTTGTTCAAGCCATTTAAGTGAAAGAAAAATTCTTTTGCCTTCTAGAATATGATACTATGGCAATGTTCATTTTGATTTCAGGAATTTTTCATTGTTTCTGTTACAAAAAATGCTTCATAACACTACGTATCAAGTCAAAATTATGCTAATTTTAAGAAGTGTTATGACAGGGCCAGTGACCTTGGCAGGAAAGAAAATCAGAGTGTTGTATAGGTTGTTTGTGCAATTACTCTACCTTGGCCAGAAAGGAAGGAAGCTCAGTAAAGAGAAAAAAAAAAAATATAGCAGGCAGTGCTTGAAGACAATTTAGCTGGCATTGAGCAGCTGCTGGTTGACTCTGCCTTTGCACTGCTTTATGAGGTGTGTACCCATACTGTTTCCACACTCAGCCTTGCCAAGGCAGTCTGGAAGCACTCAGAAGCACCATAGGGGATCATAAAAAGCAGAGTGCTGGTATGCAGATTAATACTGGCATGTGATACAGTACTGGGGCTGGATAGTGCCTTAGTTGTTTAAATATCAGTACATGGTATAAACATCATACCAGTGGACTATAAATTTTGGTAGGTTATGTAAATGTGCATCTCTTAGACACACTTGAATTCAGTGCAGTAATACAACTTAAAATAAACAATCATAAGACAGATTTTATTTTTGTTTATTTGCTGTTAGTAAAGCAGTTTAACCAAATATAACAATTGTTGACAAGTACACCTTTATATGACTACTATGACTGATTATAAGATATTTTATCAAACCATTTTTAGAAATGGTTGCATGTTCATCACTCACAATGGTTAAAATGAGTTTATTTGATTTTAAATAAAAGAGTTATTGAATGAGAATAATTCAATAATTAATTGAATTAGAATTGAATAAGAATAAGAAGTAATTGAATAAGAATTATTGAATGAATACATACATTGAACTGCAGTATATTTTTCACAAATATTAACTTAGTGGACATTGTAATCCTGAATTTAGTGAAGTGCTTTGAAAAGCTGGAATTTTAGTTTAGGTAAACATAGCAGTTATATGTGGAATATTTCAGAGAATTTTAAACTTAAGATAGCTTCCAAAATCAATCGACCTTTAGATTTACAATAGCATATGATTTTGTATATATCCATTTTCAAATGCCACTAGAGTAATAACTGAATAATTGCAGATTAGAGATGCAGGATTTGGCATTGAAGCAGCAGAGGAGAAAATGCTAACTGAAGAGCAAATCAGAGTATTTTATGCCCGGAATAAAGAACAGGTAAAAACAAACTGAAAACCTAAGCAAAAGGAACAGGTAAAACATATAATTGTAGCTTTCTGTCTTTACAAATCTCTGTCTTGTAATTTTTTAGTATGTTAAAGAAGTGATTTGATGTAGATTTAGTACATAGAGAAAAGGAGATACTGTCTCTCTTTTTTCTTACCGATTTGTACAAGTATGGCTTGGTAGCACTCTTAACAATCCAACTAAATTATACTGAACTCCAATTAAATACCAAACGATTTTGTAGTTCTTTCTGTTATCAGAATGTATACAATCCTTAGTCATGGCCCTAAACATAGGCTGAATTAGGTGCTGAAATGTAACCCAAAACCAAAATCCAGTGTTATCTGTATGACAATACATATCTATTTGACACATACTCTTCCAGCCAGAAAATAAGTGATAGTATATATTAAGTTTTTTCTTCTTTACAGCTTTTATCACAGGGGTGGTACGGAGAATAAGCATGCACACACACAGAAAGGGAAAGCATGTACATTGAAGTTTATTTTTCTGGCCCTGTACTGTATTAGCAGACAATAAATAGCTGAGGACAGACAGAAAGTTCAAGAAAACAATGAAATTATGCTGGTCACCATGAAATGGCAAACCAGCACCTCAGTATTGTCAGGGGCTTTGGCAGTATGATAGCTAAAGTTAACTCTACAGAAGGATCTGAATCACAAAAACTAATCTGCTTAGCAAATATTTGTACGTTCTCCTATTTAAGATCTGCAGAAGGTAAATGAAGGCTGGAAATATGTGCAGACAACTAATTTGTTTGGTATTACTAGTGAGGCCAATGGAAGGGATCAATGAAAGAGTTGACATAACCAAAAGAAGCTGGGAAAGTGTTCCTGTGGCATTTCAAATGAATGAGAGTGATACAAGATGGTTCCTACTGAAGCCAGAGGGAAAAAAGAAACCTGGTAGTAATTACTAGATGACTGCACTATGATTTAAGAAGGAAGTAACAGGGAGAGTTTGTAAGGAATCACGAAGAGTTTGGTTTTGGCAAAGCAGGGATTCTAGTTTAGATAGATACAGTTTTGAAACAAAGGTAAAAATAAGTGATCTTCATGGGAATAGCAGCCAAATTTGAGGTTAGTTAGGTGTAGAGGGAGACGTGTGGGGAACAAAGACAGGGAAAAAGCATGCAGCTTTTGATATATGGCAGCACTACTACACTGCGGCAGATCCTAACCAACATCACAACAGGGAGAACAACAAAACTACTATGAACTGTCAGAAGTGGTCCAGAGAAGCCACTTCTGTTTTGAATATTGAGAAGCCAATTATTTGCCATTCTTTAAGTGTAATTCTAACCTGAAAAGTCATTATGTTAAAGTGACAATATAGAATATAGATTCCTTTGTGCTCAGTGGGCAAAATTATTCCTCATTTAATACTGTGCAAGCTTGCTGAAAGTCCAGAGGCTGCCTATTATAACAGAATGGAGACTCAGATATAGCGGGAAGCAGAAATTGTTTCTGTTTAATGACGAAACTGGGTGAGCCAGGAGAGCCAAATCTAATAGCTACTTCTATTTCTTTTAATGTGAGAAAGTGTACTTTTGAAGCCACAACAATATAGATACTCCCTTTATGCATTGTACTAAATATTTTTGTACTTGCTTTCATTTTGTCTCTTTCGAGTTTGTTCATCTTGTGAAATGGGTCAAGTTTATGCATAGATATGAAGATAATTGAGTGAGAAAACTAATGAATTGAAAGTGTAGGTGTGAACATTTCATCCTCAAATTAAAGGAAAAATGTATCATACATAATCAGATGAGGGTGACTGGTAAATAAAAGATTTAGTCAATTATTTCAAAGAAGAGAAGGTATTTTAGAAAATTCACAATATTGAAGAAAGAGGTGACATACAAGTAAAAAAATATTTAAAACAACAGTTTCAGAAGTTATTTTCTGATGAAAATGTACATTTATAGGATTGAAGGTTGAAACTGAAGGGGTGAAAAAACATAGCAAAGAGAATGAAGGAAAAGCCTGCAAATGTCTTGCAAATATCAGTGTGTTCCGTATTTGCAGCCAGCTACATGAATTTTAGTTTCAAAAATTATGCTTGGAACTGCATTGCAGTTTGTTATGTCACATTGTATGTGTTACTGCAAGCATAGCATTTCTTCACATTGAGTTTCTAGATCATTTTCTTCACTCTTGTCATTTGCATTTCAACCTGGAAGGACATGTGGTACTTGCTTAATGTCATTTTATGACTTCATTTACCTCTATTAATTTTTTTAGGCATTTTATAGTGTTGTCTCAAATGATTGATCAAAAAAACTTCCCAAACAATTTGACAGGGTTTCAAGTAGTATATGTAAATGCAATTTTAGAAGAGGAATTAAGAGTTAATTTGAAAGGACATTTGTCTCATTTCTGATGATAAACTCAGAGTTCCTGCAATTCATAGGAGAAAAACTATGATTTTTTAGCCTGATTTTGAGGATTTTGTTCAATTCATGATGAGCGGACCATGCCACGTTTTGGTAATCACTAAAAAAGAAGCAACTGATGCTATTCCTCACTGGAAAGAACTACGTAAATTGAGTGAGAGTGCGCCTGATGAGCCTGAAGCTGAGAAGCCAGGCAGGTAACTAACAGTGAAAATTTGTATATGTGATTTAGTTACAGTATTCAGAGCACACCATAAACTGTCTTGCAGATGCTCACATGTTCATGTGCACAGGGTCCAGGGAACAGGCAAAATTCTTCACCTGTTTTTTCACAAGGCCATCAGTAGAGATGAAATCACAGTTCTTGTGAAAACATAGAAACTCCTTGCTTCCTAAGTAATGACAACCAGCAAAGGGCACTGATCTCTTGCCATTTCTGAACTAGCCTGGAATGGGTTGTCAGACGGATGGAAACAGCACCATACTTCAAAGCTGATGTACTCCATGCAATTCCACTTCATATTAATTCACCCAGAGTGACTGGTCAGCGTTGCCCATTGAAGGTTGCACTCTTGCCCATGTTTACTCCTGCATAGGCTGGGAAGCTGTAGATGGGGCCAAGAAAGACTAGAGGACCCCTGAAGCATGCTGTGCTCCCTGGGACCGCTTTGTAAAAGCCAGCAAACAAGTGGGAGGGGTTTGGGTTTTGTTTCCCCTGTCCTCCAAGATGCATAAAAACATGGTAAGTATTAACTATTCACAACCATGGCATCTTGAAATATCTGGTTTTCTTCTATTCCAAATATCTGTAGAGAATTTTAAAGAGGATGATAGTTGCATACACAGCATCAAACAACAAAGAGAGTGTTCACAGAAATTCAGATACTGCCTCAAGTTTTATATTTAGACATGAGATTTACTTAAAGCAACATGAATTTAAATACTTCGTTCCAGAAAATAACTTGTCATAATAATTGATATTTGATGCCTGCTGTATCCCTTTCTGCATTAATTTAGTACGACTGGGGAATATTGCATTTTCTGTAAGTGGCCAAGAGTGACTGTATTTACATAGCTAAATAAACCTTAGAAATGCAGGCAAATAACAATGAGAAGCGTCTCTGTTAAAGACAGTTCTGTAGTTCTATTGTTTTTATAATCATGCTGTACATGAATTAAGCACAATCCCTTTATTGATCATTCATTATACACTGTACACTTATCAGTGGTAATTCTGTCTCGTGAAACAGAGACACTATTTTGAATAAGCTAGAGGGGAATTAGAAAAGCTGCATGGCTGAGATTTCTCTTTCACAGCATATGACAAGGCACTTTTTGAGAAGATTAATAATCCTCTTCTCAGAAACATTACTTCAGTCACGAATTTCTGTTTAATAAAAACTTAGTTTGGCACTCTATTCTTATGTTTCACTAAACTATAAGAAAGTACATTTTCAAGAAGTCAACTTTTAGTGCATACAGTGACTTAAATACTATATTACTTATGTCTTATTAGGTTGGAAGCAACTGTGGAAACTGAGAGTATATTAAATATATGCGATGTGCAAGACAGTGTAGAAGATGCCAGCAGGCAGCTTGCCTTCTTCTTCCCAAATTTTGATAAAAAGAACACAGACCAGAAAGTCGAAAAGACTTTGGCCTTAATTAGACCTTCTCTCTTAAAGGAAAGACGCCGTAAGTGTTAATAACTACATTTTCCATCTAGGGTACAGAAAAAGTCTCATATTTTGAACTTTAAAAATTCTAACTCTACTAATGAAATATTTTTTACATTATGTTGTCTCCCCAGCATTAAGCTGACAGTAATCTTTTCCAGGAAAAAGGTTACGTGGTTAATGTTTTTGATGCATTGAGAATGCAAGTGTCGACAATATTTTGTTCCTTTGCCTGATTTTTCAGGAATATATTGAGATAGCATATTTGGACGGAATATTTCTAGAAGACCTCTCAGAGCAGCTAGCATTTTCAAAGTATAGCATAGGGGATCATACTTTCTGCCATAATGAAGCAGCTGATAGTATCCTTGAATGGCAGGTCAAAAGTAGATCAAATGCAAGGTGAAAAAGATCTGACCCAGGATGTTCTAGGCTGCATGAGTCAGTGTTGCACAAAGACAGGTCTATATAGACAAAGTTTTTACATATTAAATCAGAAAATCTACCCGATTAGCGTGAAGCTTATCTAACAAGTTTACTTTTCTTCTCAGGCATATATTTTCATTTTTTCCTAGATTCTAGACAGCACCTTTATTTTGAATTTGAGAATCTGTGTAGTGGAAATAACCTATACATAGAGATCTGAAAGACTGCGATTTTGACCTCTCCTTTTTTTTAATTTCTTTTCTTGATTGTTATCTGGTATATAGCTAAAAGTGGCCGTTTTACAGTCCATATATAGGCAATTACAGAGGCATTTTGACTTCTACCAAACACTGGTTACTTGTGCATGTTGTCTTCTAAGACTTAGTCAAATGAATATCCACCTACTCGAAATCCTTAGACCTTCTTTTGGTGGTAGTAACAGATATCGTATTTTTCAGTCAGGAATTCCTACTAATGTTTCTGAAGTGAAAGAAAGCCTTAAGAATGCGAACATCAGCTTTCTGAGTGTCTAGGCAACTACTGAAGCCCTTTAGCTGTTGCTTTAAATTAGTTTTCTGTTCTTCAGTTAAGAAATTAATTCACCTGTAGAAATTTTACATTATGATCAGAAAGTTTATGTCATTTCTTTGGAAGTGTGCAAATTAATGAATGGATGGCAATTTAACATTATTTCAATATTTTAAACAGATTCTATCCTGCAAAGAATAAAGGATGATGGCTTTAAAATAGCAATGCAGAAAGAAATAATCCTGTCTGAAGAACAAACGCGTGAATTTTACAAAGACCATGAAAATCAAGACTACTTCCCAGTCCTTCTAGAGCAAATGACCAGGTATATTGAATGAAAAATGAGAATATGCATCTATAAATAGGAGTGAAATTTTCACAACAAATAATTATCCTGAATAATACATGGCTACAAGATAGCCACATATCTGAGAGTTTAGTAAAACTCAAGAACAGGACCAGACAACTGCAGATAATGAGATAATTCCCAAGTATAGTACATAAATAAATCAGGTTTTAAAAAATTCCTAGCTACTCAGTATCTCTGTATGTAGGATCACAGAATCACAAGGGTTGGAAGGGACCTCGAAAGATCATCTAGTCCAACCTCCTCTGCCAAGGCAGGGCCACCTAAAGCACACCCTAGGATGTTAAAGTCAGTGGCCAGTACCATTGATCTGGCAGGAAACAGTTGAGCTCTGCTCTGGAAGGCTGCAGTTAGGTGATTTGTAGGAGAGTTCTGAAATCTCCATCCAAGCTGTGTGCTGGATTCTTTGGGGAGGAAAAATAAATCTTGTTTGAATAGTGCCTTCAGCTGAAGTTGGGACAGGTCTAGAACAAATACAAAAACTTAGGAGCTAATCAGCATTTTAATGTCTAATACTAAATACAGCGCCCAATTCTACAACATTATTGCTGTTGTGTTAACATTCAGTAACTTTGAAATCTAAATTTGTGTTTAAGCCCCACAAGGTTTTATCAGATTGTAGGAGTCTAAATGGAGATGGTTTTTTAAATCCTCCAATATTAGGGCTCATTTTCCAGGCTTGGACTATATATACTCCAATTCTCTTTACAAATTACAGAGAATGTAATATTTGATGTTTTTAATGCCAGTTTTCCTATTTTACAGTGGTCCCACTCTTGTACTTGCTCTAACACGAGAAAATGCTATAACACACTGGAGAGATTTATTAGGCCCAAAGACTGTTGAAGAGGCTAAGAAGGAAAATCCGAACAGGTAATACTTACAACAGTAAACTATAATTCACAGCTTCTAATTTACTTTCACATTCCTCATCTCAAAAATTACCAAATTCCAACTGGTGTAACTACAGTGCCATCATCTGGAAATGGCTATATATTACTGCAGTTTAAGTTTTTCTTAGAAGTTTTGTACACATAGCCACTATAGCATTTTTTTGAGGAATAAGGGCTACTAAACGTAATGAAAAGTTGAGTTTAAAAAAAACGGTGTTGAAGCAAAGTAAGATCTCTTGAGTCAGAGAAAAATCCTTGACTGCTAGAAGCATACACCATCAGAAGAATCCACCTGTAATAATCATAGAATTATAGAATGGTTTGGGTTGGAAGGGACCACAAGGATCACCTAGTTCCAACCCCCCTGCCATGAGCAGGGACACCCTACACTAGACCAGGTTGCCCAAAGCCCCAGCCAACCTGGTCTTGAACACTGCCAGGGATGGGGCCTCCACAACTTCTCTGGGCAACCTGTTCCAGTGCCTCACCACCCTTACAGGGAAGAATTTCTTCCTAACATCCAATTTAAATCTCCCCTCTTTTAGTTTATACCCATTACCCCTTGTCCTGTCACTCCCTACCCTTGTAAACAGCCCCTCTCCAGCTTTCCTGTAGGTCCCCTTTAGGTATTGGAAGGCTGTGATTAGGTCTCCCCAGAGCCTTCTCTTCTCCAGACTGAACAAGCCCAATTCCCTCAGTCTGTCCTCATAAGAAAGGCGCTCCAGCCCTCTGATCAACTTTGTGGCCTCCTCTGGACTTGCTCCAGCAGCTCCATGTCTTTCCTGTACTGAGGACCCCAGAGCTGGATGCAGTACTCCAGGTGGGGTCTCACAAGAGCGGAGTAGAGAGGAAAAATCACCTCCCTCGACCTGCTGGTCACACTGTTTCTGATGCAGCCCAGGACATGGTTGGCTTTCTGGGCTGCCAGCGCACACTGCAGGCTCATGTTGAGTTTTTCATCAACAGGCACCCCCAAGTACTTCTCCCTTTTTACCATTCTGCTCTGATGGTCATATGAACAGGATAGTTGGCTACTAAGTTGAATCTTTGTGACCTTAGATGGGAATTTTTGTGGTCTACAGAAGTACTGCTATTAATTTGCTACCTGCAAAGAACATTGGGAATATCTCTTTCTTATTGATTTTTTTTGCTTGAAATAGCACCATTATTTTTTAGAACAGATGCCTATTTTCTTAGCTTAATGAAAATTTTCCATTAGTAGCACATTTTATTTGTGACTGTCTCCTACATATTTAGTAAATTAACATCTTTGTTTTACCAGCCTATTTTCTTGTTCTAAGAAACTGCTGTGACACTATCTTACCTGTTGTGTTTCATTCAGAAAGAACAATTATCTTGGAAATATAACAAGATAAAAGTTAGGAAGGAAGGCGTTCATAATTTACATGGTTAATTAAAAAGTTGATTGTTATTTCAGTAGACAACAAAGGCTTCTTACTCCTACAGAGAGATCATCAATCACTTAAGTTACCACATCACCGTTAATTTATATACACTGGGTTAAGGCGAGTTGTACTTTAAGCTCAAAATGGTTATTTCTTTAAGTAACTTACTCTTTTAATGACTGTCAGTTTACGTGCAAAGTATGCAGTCAACAACATACCTATTGGCCAGCTGCATGGTAGTTCTACACCTGATGATGCTAGGAAGGAATTACAGTTCTTCTTCCCTGAGGAGCACACACTGGCATTAATTAAACCTGCTGCTGCTAAGAAGCATAAAGGTAAGTGATCTAGAAAGTACGAGCTATGTCTACAGATGTAATTTCTACAAAATATTAGCAACATACACTGCAGTAAATCATGTCAGATGCATTCTTTTTATTCTCTGAAATGCATTTTTGATGCAGAAAAATGCTTTCACAGGGCTTGTATAATTCATATTGAGGTCTCAAATGTCACATTTCTTTTGCTTAAACTGTCCATAGCTCTTTCGTCACAAGAATGGTGTTGAATTGAGGTGAGAGAGTTCATAGCGAAGTTAAACTGTTTAAAAACCAGGCCCTTGTGCAAACTAGCCATCCAGCATCCTTCTAAGTTAGAGAAAGGCTTTCCAAATTCATGTTACTTATTTCATACAAGTATTCCTACCGACTCAAAAGGGGTCATTGCTCAATCAGATGCATTCCCATCCTTGGTTAAACTCTTATTCCTTAGGGAATGAGGAAAGATCAAAGTAAAAAGTACACTATGTACAATCTGGACTCTTACCTGAAAGATTTTTTACTGCCACTTTTATTTAAATCCTCTATCCAGAGCCACCTCTTAGCATTCTTCTTTGCTGTCCCAAGAAATTTCAGTAATCTTTCTAATGTTAATTCATCATTAGTTTTTGTCAGCCTTTCTTCCCCTCTTGCAACAACCCAGATTGATTTTATCAGGCCAGCTGGTGTGTGATGTAGCATCACAGCTACAGCCCACATTCTGTCCAGCGTGAGACACAGCAGTGAACGCTGCTAGTATGGTACATAACAGCCTGGGTTTGTGACCTGGATAGAGATGGATTAGCGCAATGACGATTGTTTCTGTATCTTTTAGGGGACTCTTAGAGTGTTTGTCATATTGACCTAAACTATTTAAATCAAGAATTAATTTAGTTGGTCTTCTCCTAGATGACATCATGCAAAAAGTTAAAGATGCTGGATTTACCATCTCAAAGATTAAAGAAGAAGCTTTAACTCATGAAATGGCTGAACAGTTCTATGAGGATCACAAAGGAAAACCCTTTTTTCAACAGTTAGTGACTTGTATGACTGAGTAAGTGTCTTGTTATGCAATACTGAGGTATGTAAGTGTACATCAAACTTGGAACTTACAGTGCCAACAAAACATGCTACACCCAAAGTGGGCTAAGGATTTTATGTTGTCTGTTTACATACTCTGTCTGGCAAGTTTAGTGGCTTCTAGCATGGACTGATTTTCCTTTAAAAAGAATGTTTAAAATTCTTTCCAAACTTATGGATAGTGACTTTTATTTTGGAATTTTTCTCAAAAAAACCCCCGCATTTCTGATGGAATCCTTGTTCTTCCCATGTAGGACAAATAACTTCATAATATTGTTAGTATAGCTGTTGATAAAACGCTATGTGTTGTCTTGCTTTAGAAATTATTGGGTGATAATCTTTTTAGGACAAAAAGTCCAAATCCAAACAGCTGACCATCATAATTTTTTTGGCTTTACAATACAGGATGTTGTCTTAAACAAAACACTCAGAGAGAAATTTTAAAATTTAAACAGTTTAACAAAATTCAGATAGGTCAATGCTTACCATAACCATTCATGGTACCTGAAGTCAAAGCTAAGTCTGCATCTCAGAATAGTATAAGAGCTTCCTTATATTGATTTTACAGGGGCCCATCGGTGATAATGATCTTAACAAAGGAAAATGCTGTGGAAGAGTGGAGGGAACTGATGGGTCCAACCGATCCGGAAGTGGCAAAAGAGACCTCTCCTGAATCAATTCGAGCTCAGTTTGCACAGGACATTTTGTCTAATGCTGTTCATGGATCATCTAATAGAGAACATGCATGGAAAAGCATTGAGTGTGTATTTGGAGAGATTGGTATAGATTGAACAATTAAAACGCAATTTCTGAAAATTGATGTTCGTGTCATTAAAAGTATTTGTCTACCCAACCACCTATATTTAAGGTTATATACACACACGTCTTCCTTCATAGTCCATCCATTTTTATCAGCCATTTTTGTTACCAGCTTTGCCATATTGCAAAGCATATCAATTTAACAAGTTGTACCTGCTCGACGTTTGATGTTAGCAATTATTTCTTTACATACGCTTAGTAGATAGTTTTTCTTTTATGACTTTAACAGATTTATGCCTTTCCAATAGTTCCAGAAGTCTAAGGTATTTTGTATATAACTACCTTAAAAAAACAGGGCCAAGGAAGGTCATTAAAATACTATCAATGACACATCCACTGTGATATGGATCGAGTCCTCCAGTTCAGGTAGCCTACAAAGGAGAAATGCTGAAAGGTAGTGGAGGCACTGCTACAACATTGGCAGGGAGCAGCAGCAGGTGTGGGAATGCTCCACAAGGGAGAAGCAGCCAGGAGCCAAGCATGACCACAGCGCAGGCTGTGCCCTTGATGGTGGGGCACAGCCCCACAGCACACAAGCAGAACTCGTTAGCTATATCCATCAACAATGCCAGACAAAGCAAGTAAATAACCAGGTCCAGGACCCATTCAAGGGTCCAGTTAGGAACAACAGGCAGGAGAGCCAGAGACAAGTACTTCTGCAACACAGCTCGGGCAAGGATTAAGCCCAAGTGTGAGTTTAAATGGGGCTTCTGGGCCCGTTGGCCAAAAGTATGGGTGTGCATCCCACATGAGAGTGCTCGGAGCTATTAAGGCCTATTGGTTCCCTCAGGGTCCTGAAAAATATTTGCATTGCTTATTTATTCTTTCCCTAAACACCTTCCAGCAATTACTGTCACAGGTAGGATAATAAACTAGAAGGTCCTTTGCAGTCCATTTACTCAATTCAAATATATTGTATGAAGTAAAATACAAAGTCAGCTCTTGCATAACAGCTGTTCTTGACGTATGCCTCCTTGCCAAACTAGTGAATTTGTATCCTGCCTCAGTCTAACTTGGCTGGCCTTCATGAAGAACACAAATATTCTTCTGTAGCTGATACATTTTCACTTTGGCTGTCCGAGTCTGTTGAAGGTTGAGATTCTAAAGAATGGCATTGAATTAAAGTAATTTACTTATGGCATTGATTTTAAGTGTGAAATCCAGAAAGAATTAAGTCTTTCTCACACTTTCTTTACTGTTCCTATTGTATTTAATACAACTAGCTGTTTCAAAAAGCTTCCTGACAAATATTTCTGTTGCGATGGGGCATTTGTTATTATAGACATTCCTCCAGCAGAAGTTGGACTGAGTGTTCTCCTGGTGGCCCATTTTCACCTGCAGCTGCTTTACTGCCGTAAACTTGACTTAAGGCTAGCTAGCCTGTAGGAAGTTGTGATTAGTGCAGAATTTATATGTCGCCTTGGTGAGGTGAGTTCTGAGAAGCATACTTCAGAATTGCTGTATGTTCTTTGGCTTGTTTTTTTACTTCAAAAACCCATTAAAACTGTTCTTCCTGGCATTATTTCAGCACTCTGGGTCTTTTGGGTGCTGGCACGGTGTACTTTAAACCAAGAAGTAGTCTCAGAAGAGGCCTGAGTAGGGCTATTTCAGATACATCAATTCAGCTCATTTCCTGAGTTCTTTGCTAGAGTTAATGGCTTCTCTATCAATGGGACAAAGACAGTGTTGAAAGTTTAGATGGGATTATTTTTTGACAGGAGCAGAAATGCTGAAAGCTTCAAAATGTGGTTATGTCTTATTGACAGTACATGAAACTTCTGATAGAACTTCACAGTCAAATAGCTTCATAGATATCATGCACACGTTTTGAATGCTGTGGATCATTTCTTGCACTGGTCTTAGAAGTAGGGTTACACTAGATCTGCCTGTTTAAATGTGTTATAATTGTATATACCAAGTTATTGCTTGTTTAACCATCATTCTTCATCCTCCGTTACATCACTCCTAAGCAATATGACTTCTTTTTTCTGTTTGGTTTAACAATTAGATGTTGAAGGATTCCAGTTATTTGGGTTCTTATATTCATGTGTGTCAATTGCGATCCCTGTTTTGTGCTTGGTTGAAATGATCCAATAGATTACATTGAAATATTACACATAGACCTATGACAGTTTTTCTTCACACCCAAACTGATGGGAACATTTACTAATGCTTATTGGTTTCTCCTAAATATGTTCTTGATCTTAATGTCTTTTAGCAGCTTTTGAAAGGAGGAATTTAAGAGATAGGTTTCAAAACAATGACAATAACTGTTTCAGTCGACTGATGAAGAGATTCAGATTCATGAAGGTTTTATATCTTTGAGATACAGAGTTTTGTAGAATTATCAAAACATAATGCATTCAAAAGCATTGAAATGCAGTCAATATTTTAAGAGATTACTTTGTCTCTTTAA
The DNA here is from genome assembly GCA_013399095.1 of Psophia crepitans. Lineage (NCBI taxonomy): Eukaryota > Metazoa > Chordata > Aves > Gruiformes > Psophiidae > Psophia > Psophia crepitans. Next base: position 58,116 of record VWZZ01006305.1, on the reverse strand, counting down.
AAGTTCAACTCTACACTTAGGTATTGTATACATAATTTAGACTGCCATCCACTCTTCTTCACATCTTATATTACTGTGACATAGACACAGATGTAATTTTTAAGTATTTGAGCACTTGTGATGGTATCAGCCAGCATTTCCATTTATAGAGTCAGGAGGAATGTGTTCCAACATAATTTCCATTGAGTCTCACAGATGAAAATCTACTTGCAATTGAATTTACACAATTCCTTTGCCTACAAATCTTACAGAAAGTCTGATTCTGTCGTTTTATCTCATATCTAAATGCCAGACCAAAAGAGAATGTGACCTTCACGACTGTTTCTTTAGAAAATATCTTGTGGTTCCGCGTAGAATTAGGTGGTGCAGAGATGTCATGAAAATTCTTCCAACACTAACAAAAGATAACATAATTATTCTTCTGATTTTTGTCCCAGCAGGAGAGAAATGGAACCACAGGGCATGTTTATTTGTACAAGAGACCACATATTTCCTTGTTTAGGAACTTTAATGAAATCATAATCTGACACTAAGACTATATTAAAGATCGATTTCAGTTTAGAATTATAAACAAGCTGGTTCTAAATCTCAAAATACTGTTTAAGAAGAATTAGGATGTCTGGTTGTAGAGAGTATTTGTACTGAATTACTGCATAGTAAAATAAGAGAAGTGGGGCAAAAAGCTTTTATCGCCGCCAAGAAGATGGAGTCAATCAGCTTGTGGTTGTGTACCGCCGCGCTGTTTTTCCTTTGCTCTGACTGCTGAATGATCAGTGCTGGCGAGTTAGACCTTGCGTGTATCTATTCACTTTATCCACAGTTTTTTGAGAGCAAATGATTAGCTTTCTGATTACCATGCTCAAGAGGATAAATACTGATGTGCTCCAAGTATCTACAAACTGAAGTTTTCATCGTACTGTAGCCTGAAGGAATCAAAATACTCTATGGTGTGGATGTGTTTAGGGCATCTCTTGGTCACTCTGATGCATTCACTAGCCTTCTATCTGTAATATAGACCGTATGACATATTTAAGGTACTTTTGGATTTCGATCTTAGTATTCTCATCTAGAGAAAAGGACCGTGTCCTCCCTTCCAGATGCTTTCCTTTATGCTTATTGCCATACTGGTTTACCCAAAAACCTTTTGGCAGCCACAACAGGAGCCAGTCTGATATTAATAGATTACCTGGAACCCCCTGAATTTACTGCATCTCTAACAACCAAGTCCGAAATCTTGTTTGACCTTCCAAAAAGACTGGCGTTCAATTTCGGAGATGTTTCAGGAAATACAGTGTCAGCAGTTGAAATTAAATGTAGAGCCTTGACTAAGTCTAATTAGAAGTAATGTACCTCTATAGAAATTAAACACTTATTTGTAGGCCCTTGCAAGTTTTTTTTACTATAAATGGAAACATAATTTTCAGTGTTAGTTGACCTATATTGATGGATTTATATTTATTTACAAAATTAATTGGAGCTGATGTGGTTTACCAGAAAAATCTGGTTGAGGAAACATTTTCAGATGTGCATTTACGTTCAAGTACTAAGTGCAACCAAAAAGTGTGTTTCGGTTGTGCATAATTGGAGTAAATATTTTTTCAGGTTTCATTCATTTGGAATCTAGGTTATATTGCTGGATAAAATAATTTAAGAGCTGTTTGAGTACTTTGGACTGGAAAATCTTCTTTTTATTTGTACAGGAAGTATTTCTCAGTTATATGCAATGACTGGACAAGAGTAACAAAGTTGCAACACAGAATTTAATTAAAGTGACCGGGTCATTCAGGTCTTCTTGGAGGAGGGTTTATGTTGTATTTTTTTAAATGTGGTTCATAAAAGCGTTCTGATTTGCATTTACAGTGAGCTTCTAGAACAGTGCCAATTATTCACAATCAGAGTAAATATTTTTTCAGGTTTCTTTCTTTTGGAACTGAGGTTAGAACATTCAGTGAAAATATTCAATGGCACTTCTTACCAAACCGGGTACATGTGTGTGGGAGGTAGTAAGAAACTCACTAGAAATGTCTGTTTGGTGTTCCAGGCAATTTTTGTTTTATGTGAAAAAAATGCCAAGGCCCTCGGTAGGAAGTCAGCTGCAACACTGAGAAAAAACTTTTGACACTTGCAGTTTTGGCCTGTTAATTTTTTTTCAGCTGCAAATAGGTACAGTAATTGCTTTCACCCATCAGCAGATTATTTGCCCACTCTGTAAATCGAGGTTTCATGACTCCGCTGCTGGGGTCACTACCATGGCAATGACTCCACCTGGCCATGGATCTGCCCAAGGTGGGGTGTCTGACTTTTTGCCACATGACGGGGAGCAGAAGTGGTGAGTGGGCCCTGTGGGGGCGCAGGAGGATGCATTTGCCTGCTCCAACAGCTCTCGCTGCTCCAACATCTGTTTCATGCCCTCACAAGGGAAGGGCAGCAGGTTGGGGGGGGGCGGGGGTGTTCTGGTTCTGGCTTCAGCTGGCATTTCATGTCACAGTGAGTTAATAACTGCAAAGGATTTTCAAAATGGAGTGACTTGTATTAGTGTTAAATTGGGCCGACCCATGGCTTCTTAAAAAGTAGAAAAAATGGATTTGGGAAAACACACTGCCTTACTAATTCACCTCCCCTGTCTCCACATCTGTTCTTTGCATTGTGATATCCCCCCTGCTTTCTGTTGTATTGGCTTTCCTTCTTCCATATTTTTACCATATCAGAATGAAAGCTAGTCAGCATAAAGCGTACATAAAAACGTCAGGGAGTTTGGAAACACTGAGCTTGATGCATCAAAGTTTATTCCAACATACTGGAATGGTCAGTCTAATGATGGTAACTTACAGAAGTTAGAAAGAATGGTGACGATTCTCTAGAGAAAATAATTTCTAAAGTTTTTTTCCTCTGATATCAAAAAAAGAAAAAAGTTTGATTTTAACCATTGTAAAATACAATGTAATGTTGCTGTGAAGCTTAGCTAGCTTTTCCAAAGTTTCATTCAACAAACACCACATGACTATGTTCACAATAAAGCTTGTTAAAGCAAAATATCACAACTTTGGTATTTGTTATTTCAACATCATATTGATAGGATAGTCATTCATTTTCAATAGGTAACCTTATATATGTTTATTGTGGTATTTTAAATTGGGATCAATAGGTAATAAAAGCTTAAGAACTGCTACACAATAGATAGAACTATTTTAGAAGCTTTCCAATCATACTGATCTTTTAGATCACGCTTACTTAAGTCAGCATTTTCAAACTCACCTAATTTGGCCACCTGCAATGAAATTCTGTATTCTTTGATTTTGGTTTCATTTTTTCTGTTTCATTGTACAGGATGAAGATTTCACCTGTAGTCTGTATTTAGGCACCTAAGTTTTTGGTCTGTTTTTTTAGACATGTCAAACACATAATTCCAACTAAAGTCCATAGATGCAATATATGCTCGGCATTCCTGGCACCTGGGTTTAATTTTGAATCTAATTCATAGAATCATAGAATGGTTTGGGTTGGAAGGGACCTCAAAGACCATCTGGTTCCAACCCCCCTGCCATGGGCAGGGACACCCTACACTAGACCAGGCTGCCCAAAGCCCCATCCAACCTGGCCTTGAACACTGCCAGGGATGGGGCCTCCACAGCTTCTCTGGGCAACCTGTGCCAGTGCCTCACCACCCTCACAGGGGAAAATTTCTTTCTAACATCTAATCTAAATCTCCCGTCTTTTAGTTTAAAGCCATTTCCCTTTGTCCTGTCACTCCCTGCCCTTGTAAACTGATGTTCCATGGAGAGAAAGTTCTGTATCTGCCCAGAATTAGCAGGAAGGGCTATATTCAAATGCTGACCTTTGCATATTTTAACCAACAGCTCAATCCATGATCATGTAGGGCTGCTTCCCCCGCCCCCCTCCGAGTTACTCTATATGCTATTGTGCCATTTTTCTGTAACACTTCTCTCCCTTTGTTTTAAACCTTCTAACTTGGCATCTATGTCTTTAGCTTTTGCTAGCATATTATCAAGTATATTACTGCTGCTACCAAAATCACTCCAGCATGTTCTGCCTTAAATTTCATGCATGTAAATTTCATTGGAATTCTTGTAATAACATAGATCAACATACTGATAAGATCAGTTGTAAGCCTTTATGCTAACCTACACAGAACTCTTTTTTTTTTTCCTGATGTAGATTCTCTTTATTTTAGAAATGCTCATTTTGTTTTATAGATAACTAGAATTGCCAAGTCTAGTCATTCATTTTGCTGCGAGCCACACTGCCTTATCCAGGTAGAGCTTGGGCAGGAACAGTATAAATGTCCTCTTGGAGTTATGCCAATTAGATTTATACCACCTTTGCTATTTTAATACCTCTCATGGCAAATATTGTCAGTGAAACAGTACATAAAGAAAAGCATCTGCTTTGTCTGTGACCCTCTGCAAGGCACATATTACCTCCTGATCAGCAAAACTCCAGATAGCCAGCTGTTTTGAGAAGTTCAGGAATAAGGACAAGCCATATTTATTTGTTTGTTTATTTGGTATCAGAGAAAGATTTAGAAATAGGGTGTCAAATGATAAAAAATTATCCAAATTAACACTGAGCCATGTGATGCCCTGTCTTCTCTTTAACAAGGTACAGTAGCTGTCAGTTATGTTTAGAATAAAGCTTCTATTCCAGTTTTCATAACAAAGCTATAGTACAGCAAACATAAAGGTTACCTTTAAGAATTCTACCGATCTGCTTCACTTTAATCTGTCCTTTTAAAAAATACTGATTTTTCAATTAGATGCTTAAATATATTTGAAATTATAACAACAGAAGCCAGACTGAAGTACAATAAAAAATTAAATGTCTGCTTTCAATGCATTATTGCTACACAAACCCACACGATCAAATACTAACACCGTAAGCATATTTCTGGCACACACGTAAAAATAATCACATAACGCACACCCAGATGTTTATTAGTAAACTACGCTTCTGAATGCTCTGAACAAGGGCTGCGTCTCAAAGAGCAGATAGATTCAGCTCCAGCAGCTGCAGTGGTTGCTGCTCCAGATGTCTGCCAGAGGTTACCATCCCTTTGCTGCTCCTTAGCTCTCATGGTTCTCAGCTCACTGGACTAACTCACAGACTAACTCGTCAACTACTACACTGTTGTACATTCTGAAAAGGAAAGAGACGCCACGTGCAGCTCCCCAACCTCTGGCAGGAAGGCATGGCAGGCAACCAACATAAGGAGTTAAAACCTCTGGCAGCCAAGGTTAGATCTATCTAGAGTTGCAAATCGGAGCCCTAAGATAAAGTTCGGTCAGCTTCAATATGCCTACCACACATTAGTGCAAACCTACACTCTATGGCTTGCAGTGGCTTGAAAGGAAAAGCGAACCTGTTAAAAGTAAAGTGCAGCAAAAATGTCTATGCAGAAACGGCCATGAGTTTCCAGGTCGATGAGTTCTGGATTAATAAAACATGCCGACCAGGCCAGATTGCAACCCTCACCGTGCAGGAAAAGTTCTTTTGGAGCTTGCACACTCATACTTTTTTAGGATTGATTTCTTTCTGGCCATTTCTTATTTTAGTGGCCTTTTTGGAGCCACTGACCAGCAGGTTGGTGTTCTTGGTTGATGGATTAGGGGCTCCACTCCGACCACTGCGTCCTGCATTCTGGTTCTTACTGCGGGCTGTTCGCAGCTTTTGTTCTTGTAGTCTCTGTTCCCACCTCTATGGAAATGCAGAAAACAAAGAGGCTGAGTTACAGAAAGACATTGCCATAAATAATTACACCTTGATCTAAGCCATTTTGAACCTTTTACACTAGCACTGTTCTTAACTGTTTTGTGCTCTATCCTGCAGGGCCATTGAGCTCAGCATGTTACGGCTGTCTGCAGGGAGAACCTGCCATGCGTTCTGGGGTGGGGGAATTTCCACAATACTGGTTGATGAAAACGACGGCTGCACATCTGTGCATGCTGCATGTAAGTGCCCATCCCACGCCTTTTCAGAAATCCAGGGGAGCTGGCACCACGCCACCAAAAAGACAGGGTCTGCACACCAGGACTCTTTTGCAAAGCCATTCTTTGCTGTCTTACTCAACGTGCTGCTTGACTTTTCCTCAGAAAAGTCTGCAGAAAGCAGGCAGTCCTTTCATATTATATATCTAAACACATAGCTACAAGGGAAGGTGGTATTTACTTTCTGGTTGTGCTTTTCCCTGGGGTGGAGAGGACTAGGCGCAAAAGAGCTTACGTTACAGACAGACAACGGAGGTGACCACTGAATACACAGGGGGTTTGGAGTTGCAATGGGACAGTTGTGAATAATGCACCTGCAGCTTCATTCAGCAGCATGCCTGAGAAATTTTGAAATGCAATTAGATCAATGAGCCCACCAAAGAGAATAGCTGTCAGATTTCCAAACCCAAAAGTGCAGCAGTTAGAAAACAGGTTTTTACAGTGAGGTTAAGTGGTCAGGTGGTCCAAAGTATGGAGAGACCCGCAACACTGCAGCAGATACTGCAGTCTTTCACCTCTCGGAAGAGAAATACTTATTTTAAGGAAAGCAAGGTAGGTAATAGAACCTGAAAGGGGCCTCACCTTTCCCCTCTATCAATGAACTTTCTCTTCTGAAACTCCCAAAGGCAGGGCCTTTGCCCATGATCAAAGCAAAAGAAGTGCTCTCCAGCTTTACTCTTTAGTGTCTCTTCACTGACTCTTTTGCTACTCAGACTCTTGTCCTGACTAGAGAAGACACCAGCCATCTTGTGGTTATGTTAACAGATGTCTTCTGTGATCCACAGACAGCTCAAAACATTTATTTTAAGTGGTAACTCAAGAAACAAGCTGGATGCAAGTCTTGAGAGATGAATGATGGGCATTAAAATGAAGCCACTGTGAAACCTAGCTCCATGCTGGCCATATTTGCGTAGTCAGGGTCACTATAACTATCTTTATAAAACAAAAACTATCAGTAGGCATTTAGCTGTGCCTCACTTAAACATGTTTAAACAAGGATTTAATTTATGAAACTTAATATCAGAGTCAATGACACATGCTTTGAGATGTATTTTGTTTGGCAGTCAGGTATCTATTTGACAGTCTGGAAATGAACACCCAAACAGGTTTCAAGACACAATTAGAAATGTCAAAACAGTGTGAGGAGGCCACTAAAACACGTTGTGTGCCAGTAACAGGCCATTAAGTTGACAACTAAGGGACTCCAAGTGTCCAGTCACATGTTACTATTCTCCTAAATCCCACATGGTATCATATGCAATTGCAATACATTTATTTTTGAAAGATTTAAAGCATGTTTTCTTTTTCACATATAGGTTTCACATGAGTAAGTGAGGAGAAAATGGAATGATGAAAGCATCAAACACAGTTTTCTGTAAGAAGCTGGTCTGTAATCTAAAAGCTTCCACTGATGGAAAGATGCATCTTTTTTCTCCTCTCTATCAATTGCCAATCAGCCCATAATTGAAATAAATATACATGCATGTCCTTAATGCTCTGAAATCTTTCCTGAATTTCAGAAATTATTTTCTTCCATCTCTAAAAGTGTGAGGAAAAGTCAGAAATTGTCTTGATCCACCCTTTCTTTTCATTATAAAGAGGAGTTTACAAGCAGGGAGTGATAGCAGTTGCTATCCTGAAGCCCCAGGCAGCAGGGGCATCTGCTGTTCCTGTCTCCCAGATCTCTACACTATAGACTTCCTCTTCAGTGTTCCCTGAAACCAATGAGGGGACGCCCAACACTCTCAGTGGGCCTTTAGTGGGAAGTAAGTGGTGAGAATTAGTGTCTCAGACCCGCAAATTTTAACACAGCAAAGTCCATTTATCCAGTGCGGTGGATGTTAACTTCCTTTCTCACCCAATATGAACTATATACACATCCGCATATCACCTATCTGACTAAGTTACTTGCCTTAGCAGTGACAAGAAAGGAATTCCCATAGTCATTACTGCAATAAGCCAGAGTTCCCACAAAGATCATCCAACCATCCTGTTCAGGGGCAGCTTGTGGATAAAATAGAAATAAAATTTCAGAGGTCCTAAAATGCAAGACTGAAATTTTCAAATTTTCACTTACATGTAATTAGGGGATATGAAAATGTTGAAATGAAAATAATCATATCTAGAGGTGTTATGGATATCTGAAAGTCAAGCAAGTTATTTGATGCTGAAGTAGAACAAAGGTGCTTAACTTTTTATCAAGAATGTCAGCATTCTTTTCTTCGGTTGTATTTACCTTAAATCTTTTGTTCAGTTGATCCTTCCATTTTTCAACTAGACATCCATCAAGAAGCATCAACCTGAAAATTAAGAAACAATGACAAGTTAGAAGTATTACTGTACTGACAGTTTCTGTGACTGTGATGGTAGGCACAAAAAATATTTTTCTCCATCCCTAAATGCTTTCTAATGGATTTCTAAATGCTTTTATTGCTTCTTCTGAAGTTCTGTTCTAAACCCTGTAAAAACAGAAAATGGTTTTCAAAAGAAATCAGATTTTACAGCCAGAACTGCAGCACATGACTAGTATTGATAAAACATTTAGAGCCCTTTGGCCCCACCTGCAGCTATTCTGCAGGGGAAAATTGTCCTGTCTTGGTCACTGTTAACCAAAAGTGATGGATTGGGTAACATCCCATGAAACTGTTGAAATGTATATGTACATACATTTTTACTTATGCCCACTATATGTGTGTAGATGTGTGTGTGTGCAGAAGAGTAGTTTAAATTAATGTATTTTACTTCTGAATTTAAAAAAACCTGACATGTTTCACACGCACCAGTTAATACAGCTCAGATGTTGGATGGCAACACTTTATCTGATCACAGCACTTTGCTGGTGGGTGAGGTTTACCCAGTGCAGCAGGACCTGACTCTCCACTTCCCATGGAAAGCCTTGCCACTCATACAAGTTCAAAGGGAGTACAAAATGCTGCCACTCTTAGCCATCAGCCACTATGCATCCACTAACCCCAAATGTAAGAGGAGTACGGTGAGCACAAGCCCTGCGGAATCAGGTTCATCGTTACACATCTCCTTTCTGAGGAGAGATTAGAGAATTAATGTATAGGATTGAAGCTAAACCCACATCACGATGCATGAAACCCCAACAGAGTATAAACCTGATGCCGCTTCTGTTCAGGTCAAACTACTAAGTGAGATCCTAACCCCGCTGATGGGCAGCGGGTGTTTTGCCATTGGCTTCAGTGGAGCTGCAGCTTCCATCCATTTTGCCTGTGACATTTAAAAGAGCTACTGTAACTCAAAACCTTCTGTTTGCATGCAACTGAGTTCAACAGGAAACGCATATAATAATTTATGTTTCTTTTTCAAATCCATTTTAGTACACTATATGAAATTAAAAACCTCAGTGACCTTTAAAAACCATCACAAAATATTTAGTGAATGGTGTGTTTTTCCATAGTAATGGAGACGTAGATTGCAATCTTTCACTTTTGAAATCTCCACATCCTGACAGCCTCCTGATGGTCCTCTCCAACAAAGCTCTGCAGCTCAGAGCTCCTCAATCGCAGTCTTGGTTGTGATCCCTCTGTGTGACTCAGAAGAGCATGTATCCCTGAAACGTCTAACACTGAGGGCTCACAAAGTTAATCTTTGTGAAATACTTCCACATTTAGAGGGGAAAGATGCTGTGTAATAATAAAATATTGTGCCTGTTAGCTCACACAAAAAAAAAAAAGAAAAAAAGTTAAGGTAATAAGGTATCAGATGGCAACTTTTAGAAACACCTAGAAAATGCTTCTAAAATGTCAACATAAAACTCATTGACAATATGGAAATGGCCCACCAAGTTCTGCACGTAGATGTTCTATGGTCCTTACAAGTGCACATGTTCAATTAACAGTTGCATCACTGTATGCAAAACCAGCCTGTACATTTTACAGCATCCTTACACCTGACCCACACCACACAGGCCCACCTACCTACCAGACTACAGCCTGTCCTGCTGGCATCTGTTGCTGCTGGTACACTTGGGGTGCTAGCAAGGACAGGATGTCCCCTTCTGCCTCAAGAACCCAGAGAGAAAAGGGAGCTGTGATTCATCATTCCCTCCCCTCCAGACCAATATGCTGGATTTCCTTCCATGCCTGGGGCTAGGCTGACTGCCAGATGAAAGGTCTGGTAAAGTTAGTTTTGTTTTGTCTTTTAATCATACAGCAGAACTGGCAAGCTGCTCTGAGAGTATTTACTTTTCATCTGCCATCCGGGAGCCGGAGCTCCAATGGCTGCAGCTTTGGCTGCTCCCAGTACAGCTGTGGGATCAGAAACATCTCTCTGATGGCACCGGTCCGAAGTACGGATAGGCCAGCAGAGAGGGCCTGGCTCTGTCTCCGGGAGCTCTGCAGGCAGGAGATGTGCATCATCTCCTCTCCCCTCCCCTACAGCTGGTGAGGCAGAACCGTGCCTTCCCCGTGGTCCTGCCGACATGGACCACCATCTACAGCCACCATTGGGCTTGTAGCATACGAAGCAGCTCGTACCTGGAAACATACACGGAAAGTGGTCCTGGAAAAACACTCCCAAACAGCTGGAGACGCCTGAACTGCTGCACGATGCATTAAGCAATACACTGTCAGGACCTAATTCCACCAGGGTTTACGCTCCATGTGTGAGCCAGGTTGTGTGGCTCAGAAAGCTGAGGCTGATTAAGTGGAAAAAGTTAATTGTGAAGGTAATCGAAACATGTAGGTGTATGTGTGTATAACATGCATTAAAAAACCCCAACCTCAAACTACCAGCAAAACATGCTCATGACGAGGAAGGGAGCTTTGCTGGTCCTCCTTCCTGACTACCGCAGCTAGTTAGAACACTTTTCTCCACCACATCGCCAGGGCTCACCTTGAGCGCCATTCATAGCACATGATGAGAACATCCTGCTTCGGTTGAAGAGGTGGACACTGGCAGGAGGAATTTGTAAGAAGAGGCACTTGAGACAGAGGAATTGGTGTCGAAGACTTAAGTATGTCTTTGACTTCAACCACAGTTGTTATCTCGTTGCAGTTCCCTCTTTCTACGCTTTTTACTTTAGCGTGAATGACTGCAACAGAAAAATAGAGGCAGGAGATCAACAGTTTTAGAGATTTACATACAACTTAAAATGAAATAAAACATATTAAATTGAAAGCTGCTGGTTTGGCTGTGAAACTAGAACTACTTCTTCATGTGTGGGCATGTACAGTGGCTTAGAATAACAGAGGCCTGATCCCGATTTGGTTTTCGTTTAGGACTGTTGACAACTGTGAAATTAAACATGTGCTTAAATCTTTGCCAGATCAGACCAAGCGATCTCGCCTGGAATCGCACACACAGACAGCTCCTTTGACTCAGACTTGAACAACCCCTCACACAAATTGGACCCATTCTATAGCCACAACTGGTTATTTCCAATGAAGGAATGAATAATTTACCTCACAGACAGTTAGCATGAATCCAGTCTTTTCAATAATAAAATCATTTCCCTGTAGCTTGCATCTAGGAACTAAAGTCTTTTCTTAAATACAAGAAAGAAGGAACGGTTTGGAACAAGTAGTCAAAAACTAAGAGGCTTAGGATTGTTGTGATTTACTCGGTTTATAGTTTCTTTCATCTTTTGCCTTTGGATTATCCATCAATAATAAGATTCTCATAGAAAACAGACTCTGAAATGGGTTCTTCTGCCTACGAATAAACAAACTTCCATATTTCTTTTCATTTTATTGAGGAAAACTGCGTATCTGCATGGATGCAAGAAGGTGAAGCTGTGTATAGATAGCTCTGAGGATGATCCCTGGCCAACTTTGTACCTGCGAACCCTGGCAGTACCTACCACTGCAGCATTTCACTGTCTTTCTCTTGTGAGAAGTACCAAACCAGAGAAGAACGCACAATTTTTACAGGAAGGACTTTGTCTCCAGGAAATGTCAAAATAGGATGGATCCTATTATCACAAAATCCTTCTGTGAAAGGAGCATGAGCAGCGTATGTATGTAGCACAGGGTGCCCCTGGCAACCACCAGGTCAAAAGCCTCCAAAAGGACCTCCAAATGCTTGGGATAAATTTCTCATGTAGAAAACAGGAGATTGATAATTTTTATGCAGTCTCGGGTTTATGTGCTAACTTTATCATGGCACGTGTAACAGCCACAGAACACACAAGGGATTTCCATTTCAGAGACACACAAACCATTTTCAGGTCTGATTGAAAGCAAGTTCTGACCAGACAGAAATACAATTTGGCTGCAAATATTATTTTAAAGGATTTCAGAGAAATTTTTATTTTATTTGCAACTTGTTCTGCCTTGTCTTGCCTGTCAATCAATTTTCCATATGAACATGTCTATTTATTTTCAAGGAGGATGAAAGAAAACCTACCTCTCAAAACCAAAACCTTAATATTACAAATTCAATGGAATTAAATTTTGGACCCCAACCTATGGTTATTACTCAAGCAACACTCCCACTGAAGTCACTGGAATCAGATTTACGTGACTAACACCTGTATTTCACTTCAGAATAGTCATTTTTTATCACTTCTTTTTCACATATTTCAGACAAGTGTGGAAGTTCATCGTCCCACTTAAACATATCACTCTGTTGCACTGAGATGGATTAAGGAATTACACAAAAAGAATACATCATACAAGCACCCCAAAATGCCATGACAAATGCATACAATTACCTAACTCAGATGTTCAGCTTGATTATTCTCAACAAACTGACTTGGATTTTTTTTCCCTTCTACTAACAAAGCAGCGAATAACTACAAAGTTACTATTTGATATCAGACAAATAGGAACTGACTGGATGTAACAACCCTATTACATAAGAACTGACTATATCCCTTGAAGAAACAACTTTTATCTGATAAAAAGTCCATAAAGTGCAAAAGACCGTGATACTGCATGTTAAATCCACAGTTAATAGGGGGTTTCTACTGACATTACAGATGTTTAATCTGGTATTTATCTAATCTTAATTAGACTTTTCCTGACTCCCATCATCAGAAAACCAGAGTGGGGGGGAGCCAGGGGGAAAATGGGTAAATACTTACTGTATAGCCAATATGTCATACAACATAGGATAAAACTATTGGTCAAGTCCTTGGCCGGCTGGTGCAAATTGTCACGGAATTCAATTAATCTCCAACAATTCAGCACCAGATGAAACTCTGGCTAGTAAGCAGAAGAATCTATGAATTTCTGAGTAACAACTTTCTACCTTGCTTCAACTTTGTTCACATTTACAAGTTTTATTTAAGTGATAAACCTCTGTCTTTTCCACCTGCTGGACAGAAACAGGAGCTGGCCGTGAGCAGCACATGGTCATGCTCACCTTAGATGCAACTACCCTTCCTGGAGTGACCTTTACAGCAGCGAGCATCGTTTCTGCAGAGCGACCTGTTGATCCCAGTGCACGCTACTGACATTTCACTGGTTTTATCAGAAACACACCATCATCTGCACAACGACTGCTACTGTCCGCTCGCGCTGTGTGCAAGCAGTGGGTGTCAGAAAAAGGAAAGCTAGGTGTCCTCAGGCCAAAACCCACTTGGGAAAAGCTGTGGTGGAGTGGTGTCCTCACACCGTGCTGGTTGGACGGGGCCTGGTGTGGGTGCAGCACCCACACGGAGCTGCCTAACTCACGGCGGGCACAGAGGGGGACGGGACGGGACGGGACGGGACAGGCAAAGCGAAGCGTTGTCCCCCATGCACTTACTGTAGCTGTAGTTCTTGGCCAGGTAGGTCGACAGCGTAGGCTTTGTCTTTTTACACCTGCATCGCTCTTCAAAGGAAGAGAAGGGGAAANAATGGCCTCGGGGGAGATGCAGACGCCGCGGTCGTAGACGGGGAGGTCGTCGCAGGCGAGGCTCTCGGGCCAGCTGT
>VWZZ01006305.1:0-32506 GCA_013399095.1 Psophia crepitans | reverse complement strand
GGAGCTGGGTCTCCTTAGCTTGGAGAAGAGGAGGATGAGGGGTGACCTCATCAATGTTTATAAATATGTTAAGGGTGAGTGTCGGGAAGATGGAGCCAGGCTCTTCTCGGTCTCACTAAGCGATAGGACAAGGGGCAACGGGTGCAAACTGGAGCATAGGAGGTTCCGGGTTAACGTAAGGAAAAAGCTTTTTCACTGTGAGGGTGACAGAGCACTGGCACAGGCTGCCCAGAGAGGTTGTGGAGTCTCCTTCTCTGGAGACATGCAAAACCCGACTGGACGTGTTCCTGAGTGATGTGCTCTAGGTGGCCCTGCCTTGGTGGGGGGGGGTTGGACTAGATGATCTTTCGAGGTCCCTTCCAACCCTTGTGATTCTGTGATTCTGTGATGGTTATATGATAGCCACTGGCACGACGTTGCTGCCGATACTAGTGGCTATTGGTTTAAGCCTTCTATCTGTCTGAACCCTTTAATGTTAGGGGAATACTTCCTCCCACTTACCATATCTTCCTTGTCTGTTTGAGTTCTGGGATAACGTGTTTGCATTGAAACTTATGGCTTGTTTTGTACTATTGGACATTACAGTAAAAACTTAGAAGCAAAACCAGGATTGCATTGAAGATATAGTACGCCTACATTTCTGTAAGTCAGACCAGAGGACCAGTGTTTTCACAGGATAAACTACTGTCATTTTTATTCAGCGACTTTTTTTTTTTTTTATTAGAAACTTAAAGTGGAGTTGAATAGAGAGATTGGAGTTTGTAATTTGTTCTGTGCTCGCAGACAGCACGCAAACAGCTGATGGTGACGAGACCGCACAGCTAAACAAACACAATGAAAGAAATCTTTATATTCATGATCTTAATTTGGGCTCCATTCAGTTTGAGGCCTGATGTAATTCAGATGGCACGACTGGCAACATCACACCTATTCTCACAGGACCAAATGCCATTTGTCTGAAGAAGTATATCCTCTGAAGGATAAACGGTAATCTTCTAATTTAGGTCTGATCTTGCAGTGCTGTGAGCCGGGAGAAAACCTGCCTGTACATTGCTTTCAGAGAAATCCAAAGGATAAAGGCATCCAAAGGACACTTTACCAGTTAATGCATTAGTCCTTCAATTGTAATATGTTTAAGTGAAGGATCCAGGTCTCCTTAATGTAAAAGGGCCAGTAATTTCAAGCAGTTTTAGGTAGTCAAGAGAGCATTTACTGAACCGCCTCCAGAAGTGCCTCCAGAAATGTGTCTGCTCGTGTGGTTAGTATACACACTATAAGTCTCTATAATCTTTCCTATCGGTAGGCTCTTGATGTCTTCCCATCCCAGTTTGGTTCGTCAGAATTACAGTGCATGACACGGCAGGGTGGGCTGGGGCACACAGTCTCTTCCCAGCGATGTGTGTCCATGCTGTTGTGGCTGTAGCTCTCCCCGGGCTGAGCGGCGGGTGTGTGCCAGGGCTCCCTTCCTTGCAGGGTGAGGGAACGTACGCCGATATTGTCCCAGCAGCTGGGGAGCAGCTGTGGCGTGCTCCCAGGAGCAGGATTTGGGAGGTTACTACTTCATCCTGGAATGTGGAGAGAGCTGTAAGACTAGGGGACACACTGAACTTTTCCGTCCCACTGTTTATCTTCCATATGCAGTTGAACTGTATTTTCCTTGATATGCCAGGAAGAGAAGGGTTTTGAATATGACAGCTGCTTACGTTACAGTTGAGAGCAGACAGAAAAGATGAAGAGTTTGTGTTAACGAGCAAAATTATTTTTCCCTTGCTTTTTGCTTACTTTTGTAACTCAGGGCTGCAAATTTAGTGAAGACGATGAGAATTTTGCCTATGGCACGAGGATCTCGCGCCAGGACTTTGTGTTAGATGCGCATTTGTAACGTATGTGGGAGGTATATACAAGAAATAAATTTCTCCTCTTCCAATTCAAACTCGGCCTTGATTCCTGAGGTTGTTCCACACTGCCAAAAATGAGACCATCATTCAGCCTCTAGCCTTACTGATGACAGCAATGGTATAACTGTGGTGGACAGCTTTCAATATTGTGTCATCTGAGTGGAATTGGAAGATGTGGTGATAAAACCTGTGCCTCTGAATCCGCTCCACACCCTGCCTCTGCCAGCACTTCGAAGGATGTATTCCGGTAGGCAATTGCCGGTTAGAGGAGAGGAAGTGTTCAGGGAAGGAGGCAGGATGTTTTAATTATAAGAACAGATTTTATTTTCTTTTTGACCTTTCTTACATTTCATTTTGCAGTCGATTTGTTCACTAGTCTACTAAATTTTTGTGCTATTGCTCGTGATTGTTTAGTATCACTATTGATTTGTTCATGTGACCAGAGAATTTATGTGTATTATAGGTTTATTATTTTGTAGTACAGAAGATGTTCTTGTGGTTTTTGCTGTCAGAGGTCATCCTGTCTGAAATTTTTGTTCTCCAGCTAGAGAACTGATTTATTTTGCCTACCAACAGGCTTGTCCATTTATTAGCTGCGTGGAACAGATTTTCAACTGGATGACATTTCCATAGACAAGGGAAGTCAGTGAAATGGTACTAATTTATCCCTTTATCTGCATGCCAGCTCATTAGCTGATGCAAAATTGAAAGGTGGGGCTCCAATACACTTCCGTCCTCTCCATTTTGCTGTGAGCCGATGGGTAAACTTGACATGATTAAATGTTTCAATCCAGGAAAGGACAGTAGCATAGCAAATAATACTGAGTCATTCAGAAAAAGCATAAATACACCTATCTGTCACATACTGTCACACAGAGGAGCTTTGGGAAAGAAGAATGTTTGCAAGAGTAGGAATAAGAGGCATGTAAATAAATGTGTGGGATTAGAAACTAATGTGGTTTTAGAAATGGAGTGCTGACAATTCAGTGATGAACATAGTAGACAAGGTTTTCTTCTCAAGCCGGATTTTTAGGAATGAGATCTGTGCAAGGACTGGAGGAGGGAGTCTTTTCCCATGCCTGTCATGCTAGGGCTGCATTCTGGAGAAAGGGACTTGTGGCCATCTGGCCACTGATGTTTGGGCTGTGGATTTGTATAGCTGCAGCAGCAGCAATCCAACTCCTGACCCTCATGTTGGTTGATTTAATCGCTATCTTCAGATGACCTTCAGCTGGACAAGGAATTGCATGCTCAGCACCTTGCTGAGTTCTCTCTCTCTGTGTATTTTTACCTGTTGCTCTTCTTAACTCAAAGGGGAAATTATTTTCTTCTCCAAAGTGTTTATAAGGCACGGTATAGTGTCTGGCATGCTGGGGAGGGGGTGAATGTCTGGGTGGAACAGGGCCACCTTGTGCAATATTTTGGCTCTTCTAGAATAAGCAGCATTATGCCCAGCATGGCATTGCATAACCTGGAGGTACCACTGGCCAGCGAAACTTCTGCTCATCTCTGCCAAGAAGACCTGTTTCTTTCAGCTGTTTTTGTTTACTGCCTCACTTTTACGGCCCTGGGGGAGATGCATGTATGTTGACAAGAGATCTTAAATTCCACAGGGAAATTGTGTGTCCTCCCGAGCATCCGGAGGATGGCACTTTGCCTATATCATGGTCACATTCTGATACCCGAGAGTCACAGGTCAAGGACAGGATTCTCTGCCAAGAATTTGTTCCCATGTGTGAAAGTACAGAAGGCTCAGCATGTGAGACAGTCCTTGTTTTCAGTCCTGTGTTAATTTCTGGAGTTGGTACCTTTTATACTTTCATACGCAGAAGTAAATTAGGGGTTTCCAACAGCAGCATAACTGTCCTTATCCAAAACAGGTGGTAGTAAGAAAGAAAGAATCACTTGTTTTCATCTTAACTTTTACTTTTTTAAGAAATCTTTTAGAAATGTAGATCCTTGACAAACATTTATTTGAGAATCAGTTTAATCATTCTTTTGAAGGCTATGTGCACACATTTGGCTATATGTCCTGCTTGATTATTAAAAGATGCTTCCCGTGTACCACAAAAAGCGAATAAGGTAAGAATAATTTTTGCAGTTCTTGCTTTTACTCTGAGAATTTTATTAGCAACATTCCTGCAGTCAGTAGGGCCGTTCCCATAACTCAGCAATGACCGTATTTTTGCTTTTTCAGATTTTGTTTTCAGATTTTCACGATTTTCAGAATTTCTGGCATCAGAACATGAATTTGGCAGGCACGCTCTTCTTGTACAGTGCTCACACTGTAGTTATTACAATTTACCAGTCTTTGGCTACTAAGATTTCGTATGTCTCGGGAGCTACTTAGGTATTAATTCCATGAAAGCCTATTTTATCCCTTTCATTCCTTATGAAATTTACCATTCCATTCTGGCATCATCCAGACTGTATTTTGTGGGCCAAATCCAGCCCAGAGGGAACTTCCATCCAGCCTTCTGCCTTTCCCTGCTGAAATGCTCCTTGTTGCTTTAATAATTGTCTGGCACGTGGAACGCCCTGTGTTGCTGCTCCTGTGTCCGTGTCAGAGGAGCAGAAGGGACGGGATGCGTAGGTTGGAAATTCCCACCCCTGTGGGTGAGGGTCGGCGGTATGCAGTGCCGTACTGGAAGAGTAATGGAAAGGTCACTGGTCATATGTGCGGATGCCACACTGCATGTGTATAGCTTATTTCTTTCAGATATAAAGCAACGCAGGGTTCGGTGGTCTTGAGACATTATAAATTTCTTGTCTACCAAAAAAATCTGTAAGATTTTGGCAGTTAAGATGATTTGGATTATCAGATATCATTGATAGATACCAAATTATTCTAAATCTGAACCTCTCTCTGCATTTTTTTTTAAATGAGAAAAAAAAGAACATGTTCCAAAACTTAATAGCAACATGTGGAACTGCGTAACTGAGTCA
Source organism: Psophia crepitans (assembly GCA_013399095.1). NCBI lineage: Eukaryota > Metazoa > Chordata > Aves > Gruiformes > Psophiidae > Psophia > Psophia crepitans. Next base: position 27,662 of record VWZZ01006305.1, on the reverse strand, counting down.
ACACACATGTCCCCAAAAAGCCATCTAAAAGCTGCAGCTACGAAAGCAATAAAGTTTCTAGAATTCTGGGAGAGCAGTAAAGTCTTGATTTCTGTCTTCTTTTGGATCTGTTTTGCTCTAGCTCCTCCCCAAATTATAAACAAAAGTAATCTCTTCATTGCAGTAGAAATTGTCTTTTAATATGAAATATCCAAAAAGTGGCTTATCCTTAAGTTCCTCAAATTCATTTACCCTTCTCAAATGGAAGGTAATATTGCATATTTACTGGATATCTTATTTTCTACATGTATTATTTATCCTGAGGACAGTTCCTAATGAAATGTGATACTGTGACTGATAGCAAAACAATGCAGAAGACCAAAATTCCCACATGTATTGCAACATCCCATATTAAGGTTACTTATGATGAACCCTGTTTCTTTACTCTGTTTAAAAAATAACATTGTAATAACGTTCTGCATATTTACCTTTTGTTCAGTTGAATAGTTCACAAGTAATTCATTCCAAAAATGGCTTCACTGACCCCTGTTGATTTTCTTGTGCAGGAACGTGCTCTTCAGAATCTGCTCCTTTATAGCTATTGCCAAATATTATTTCATATTTTTTGACTCTATGTTCAAAACACACTGTCAACTGCTTTACTGGCGTTCGCAGTACAGCAGGAAAAGTTTTGTAACATCTGTAACTAATATCCCAGGTTGTCTATTGGAAACAAACGGTTTTCTAACAGATTTTTTTTTTTTTAAGAACTTATTTTTTTTTAAGGCTTTAATGGGGTGAGAAAAAAAGCCCCCCTAAAACACCTCCGTAGAGTTGTACCACTTACCAGCAGGATAAAGGAAAAAAACCCTCTGCCTTTGTTCTGCTCCGTTCTTATTCTGAGTTTGGGACCAGTTGCAGAGAAAAAAACAGCGTAAGATAGCCATGAGGACAACCACTTCCAAGGCTTTCTACCGAGGTTTCAGTCTCTGATGTTGCCCCATCTGTTTCTCTGTCAGTTCTGGTACTTTCACACATAGCCAGCCTTATCTGCTGTCAGTTCTTTCTGGGAATTCACAGTGAGTTTGCTGCTTCATCTGAAAATTAGATCGCTCAGTAGATGAGAGAGTTCCCAAAAATATGATGTTCTTGGCGTTTGCCATTTATTTTGGTGAAACCCTACACAGGAATGGTGGTGTGAGACCTGTATAGTGTTTAGTTCCTGGACAGCTGAGAATTTCTCCTTAAGTAGCCCGTCTGCACAGGAACCTGCTGTTTGTGTGGATACCTGTTGTTTCAGAAGTTAGTGTTTCCAAGGGGGAATGGCCAAATTTTTCCAGGAGTTTTCCAAGGGCAGTTTTGTGCATGGCAGTGCTAACAGCTTTTAAACACTCACATGGGACACAGAGTTGATGTAGTGAAAGCACCAAAAAAAAAGATCTCATTTTTCATTCTTTCAGTATCTCCTAACATCATTTGCAACTGTGGTTTTATCATATTCAGATACTTTTCTTGCCAGGAAACTTATGATTCTGCCATACTTTTAGGCAGCCAGCACTGGAAAGTTTACTCATGCTATGTAGTTATGGTAATTCTCAGAGGATGTTTATTATTTGGAAAGCAGAGTTCCATACAGGATGAGGAATTCTTATTACAATTAGTTCCCAAATTAATGTATCACTGTTTAATTAGAACCAGATTTGTTGGGCTATATCTGCTGTAGAAGAAACACATCTATTTTTTATCTGTGGTGGCATCGGGGGACTGGGACACCTCCTTTTGTCATTTTAAATACCAGTGCACAAAAACACACATGGATTTGCAAAGCCCGACTAGTTTGTTACCGTCTGTCCCAGAAGAGAATGAAAGGGGAAAATTTGGATCATATGCTTGACAAAGTCTGAAGATGTGGCATCTCCTGCGCTTTTTTATAGAGGGTAAAAAGAATTGGGGAGAGTAAAAGGAGATAAAGATGTGAGAGCTGAGACACCCCTTGCATTTTGTTTATCCCTTTATTATTGAAGAGTGAAAATGTCAGGGACTATCTAACTGCCCTAACATAGCAGAAGATGAAAGACTTGCTATTTTTTTAACTGATCTTTTGGACTCCCTGTCTCCAAAACCAAATGTAAGCTTGTAGGTATTGATTCTCAATACATTTATATGTATTCTTTGATTATTGACATATTTATCTTAACTTTTGGTTAGCTACATTGCCTTTAAGAGTAGGAGATCTCACAACATACATACCTCATAGGCAGTGTATTTTAAGTTCCTAAATCTTTATTGTAAGTAATCTGGTCCTGTGAAGTAGAAAACAGTTGGCCATCAGAGGTGGAGGCAGAACTGGGTGTAATTTGGATGTGTTCAGGGTACTCAGTCTGTCACATCAGTTGTGCTGATATAGTCAAGCCAGGTCAAAGTGACATCCAGGCTTGCATGGTGGTACAAGCTGCTCTTTGAGGCGCTGCCAAATGTAGGTGCCACAGCTGCTTAGTTGTAGCCCAGTAAAGGGAACGATCCATGGTGGGTCAAGTGGGATCTCCTCTCTTACTGTATTTTGGAAGTGTAGCACAGGTCTGAAACACAGTTTGGTTCTCTGGATTTCCCTCCTCTGAAAGAATGGAAAAAATCACTTACAAAGCTTGTGTGATGTCTCTGCAGGACATGTATTATAACTGAGATGCTTATATACTGTAGCAATGGTAACTATAAACATTGTTCGATGTGTTCAATGTCCTTTGGATTATTTTTTTAACCATTTAAGTGTTCGCTATATATCCAGTTCTCTTCCATGTTGGCCTAATGAATTATCTGCTATTTGCAATTGTTATACACACACTATAATCAGTCTACATAATTTATCCCCCCCAAACATTTGAATGCAGTTTCAGGCTGTAAAAATCCATAGGTCACTTTTTTATTTTGGAAAATGTCACTTAAAATATTATGAAAAGAGGGAGAACGTTTCATCATTACAATACGTGCATGATGTTTGCAAGGAAATTAGTATAGTGTATGAACAAACATCAAGTATAAAGACAAAAATCTGCTTAAATCATAAGCCCAAACTCTTTATACTGAAGCAGCGTATTTAGGAGTTAAGTTTTGTGAGAGCTGATCACAGCGGCCTCCAGCTACTACGCCTTGGAGATGCACCTGGTGTGTAGAAGGCTGGGGCAGGCAGTGATGACACGGGCCTTCCTCATTGGCGCAGAAACCCTTTTCCATCCTCTGTTCCTCTCGCTGCTTCAGCAGCAAGCACACTGATCCCGACGGAGAGTGGCTGGCTCTGCTGGGAAGGAATGACCCGTGCCGCTGCGGACACTGTCGGGAAGCAGACCCACAGGAGCGCGGCAGCGCATCTCTGGCCAGAGAGCCTCCTGCCCAAAGCATGGCTGTGGTAATCAGCAGTTTGCTGGTGGAGGTGGACCATATTGGGTCCAGGGTGATATAAAATAGCCTTTGCTTGCTGCCCTGTAGGGCTTTAAGGATAGGGAGGATTTCCAGGGTGAGAAAAGTGATGTATCACACAGGTCTTCTCTTAGGACTTGCTCAAGTCTTTGGGCATACCTCCACCAAGATGCTTTCCATAAGAAGAGGTGGACAGCAACCAAATCTCCGTCTTGGACAGGGTGAGTTTCCTCTGTGATTTTTGCTCCTTACCAGCTCCCTCCCTCAGAAATCACTTTCCTGATCCCTGAAAGAGTCCAACTATAGGGTTAACGCAACGCAGAGAACCTGGGAGTACCCGAAGAGATACAGCAGACCAGAAAACTAATGGGTAGGTGAAAATGCCGCAAAGATTTCCCCTAAGTGAATTCATTTTTTCTCAGTTTCTGTACTCTCAGAGCTGTAGGATTTTTGTGAAGTTAACTGTAGCAAATGACTACGTAAAAAAGGCTCCAAAGAAGGAGGTTTAGGTCAAAAAGGTGTTTCAAATAATTTAAGAGTTTGTAGTTAAGGATATAAAAAATACTAATTACTTTGCCTAAAACCAAGATCGAGAACACTGTAAATAAGAAAATAAGAAATATCATAAAAGTCAGAATATTCAAAGTCTGCTTCAACTTGTGGAGATACATTTTGGGGAGTTAAGAGCGCATAAAACATGTTATGTTTGCCTTCCAGCATCTCCTCAGATTGCCCATTTGAGGTAGTTTGATAGTTTTAAACATTTTTCAGCTTCTTTTTTTTTTTTCCTTCTAAATGGAAGGGCTAATAAACACCTGATCTAACATCTGTAAAAATCAGTGAAACTTTTCTGGTTGCTTTCACAGGGCTTTGGGGCAGGTTAATGTATAATTTTGGAGAAGGAGTTATACAGCCAGATTTATCTCTAATTACGTAGCCGGTAGATGGAAATTGTAAACAGTGGCAGTTACACGAGGATCTGCTGTTACGCTGTGGAAAGAACAATTGTCTCTTGACAGCCAGGGGAAACATGAGAGATAGGAGGGAAAATCTGATGGGCAGAAAAATTTCTGCTGTGCACTTCTCTGGGGAGAGAGTTCAGGAGTTTCTTATGCAGCCTTTGAATAGAAAAAAAAGATGTCTAGTAGTGTTGGGCACCTCGATTTTGCAGCGGTTACACTGAAACATTGAATTTTAGAAAATACTGCATATTGTCCTTCTGAAAATTTGCCCTTTTCAAGTATCTTCGTGTTGAACATGCAAAATAGGAAGCTGTTCAAAATCACTGGTCATTTTTGAAAATCTGGCCCATTAAATGTATAAAATTATACAATTAGGAACAGCAAAAAACTACAGTATGCAAATAGGAGACACCGTGTAAATTTTAAATAATTATAAACTCATTTGTACTTTGAAAACAAGTGTTATTTTAATATTTTTATGGTTATGGGAATAGTAAAGTAAAATAATCTTGGCATGTACAAAAGTTCTGAATTCATGTTAATTAAGAAAAGCTCAAAGAAAACTACGGCTCCCTGGCAGTGTATCTCTGACACTGGGCTCTGTGTCAGCAAAACACCCCAAAATTAGGTAGGCATACCTGTTTGCTAAAGACTTCAGTTTGTATTTGTGTCAGATGCTAAATGGTAAAGCTATTTCTGTCATGTTTGAAGCAGCATGGGTAGTCTAAACATGTTCAATAGGTCTAGTGACCTTTTCCTGAGTAATGGAAAACTTTCGGCTGTGCCAGTGCAGTATAATTATACCAATATTATTTACAGGTCTTGCCCTCCTTGCTACTACTTCTTAGAACTGTCCTTGAATGAAAAATAAATGTGTCAAGTTTTTAATACAATTAAAATGGCTGTAAACATTCTTAAAAATAGAAATGTATTCTTTGCCATGCTTATTTTATCTGATTGTTATGTCTTCAGCAACTGTTGTTTCTGTGATGGCCTAACAGATAATCTGTGAAATGGTTCTGCATCAAATAATGCCAATGTGTACCCTAAAGCACGTACTTAATAATTTGAAGGGAAAGGTTTAGAAATTCGTACTCATCTGTTAATTATTTCTGTATTTGCAGTCCAGGTGATTTTTAAGAACATACTGCGGTCTGCCAGTTTCCTGTGATGCATCATGGATGTTATTCCTACAAGCAGTATATGTGTGGTGACTGCTGAAAGTCCCCCACAGAAGGCAGACAAGTTGTGGGTTACTGGACAGTTGTAATAACAAAGAGCACAATAACTCAATAAAGGACCAAAAAAACCCCAGTTTTGTGAAGAGCAATTTTAACAGATAGTTCAACCTTTTAATTATTCCCTTTGAACGCTGAGCATGTATCATTCGAATCCTATCTCCCCAGTGCTGATTTTAGACAGTATTTGTCTTTAACTCTTTCAGGCCCTGAAAACAATGTGATGGTGCAATTAGGGTTAACTGTAAAAACGAACAGTGTGCGGGAGATGCCACCATCCCTCAAATCCCCAGGCTCCCCGTGTGAAATAAGATGGAGGCTCAGCCCTCTGTGGAGACTCCTCAGAGAGGATGCACAGTTGCAACCGTTGCTTTTCAGAGGTCTCAGAAAGTGATCCCCCAAAGGTGGTTGAGCACCTTTGGGCAGGGAACAGTGTCAAGGATCCAGGTCATAGGACTGATAATGTCAGGACTAATTGATTAAGCTTGTCTGTTACCAGAAGAGATGAACAGTCATCGATGTTCTCTGATCACCTACGTGTAAGGGTGGGAAGGTCTCTGAGCTGCTATATAACCTGTTCTTCCATCCCAGAGAAGCAAAGCTATATTTGAGATGTCCCTGAGACTTGGTTTTGTTACCAGTTCTTCTAAAAGCTGGAGCTTAAGAAGATTCCATGGTAAACCTGCAGCACTTACACATACAGATATTTTCAGAGGATCTCACTTAAAACCTCCTTACTGCAAGTGATGCTGTTTTCTTCCAATGCTACCTTCAGGTAACATGGAAAACAATTGGTATTCTTTTTTAGCTTTTTATATACTGGACAGCTTATCGTGCATCCTACCACAGCTTTCCTTCTGTAGACTAAACATGCCCAGTTTCTTCATAGGTCCTGTTTCTTAAACATCACACCATTTCTGCTGTTCTTTGGACTATACCCAGTCTGTTTATCTGTTCCCTTAAGGGTGGCATTCGAAACCAGGAACAGCATTACCGCTCTGACCTCATCAGGGTTGAGCCCAATAGAGTAACTGACCTCCCTAATTGTCCTAGAACTGTAAACTTGCCTTTCTGAATCATTACTGTGTACTGTACCACATCTCAATGGATGTGCGTTCAAAACGCCATTTGCTTTATAACCATGGAGCAATTAACATTTGTCCCTAATGATAAGTTTTTCTCTCACACAGACATTCCCTTCTTTCCTGTAATTCTTTTATTTTGCACACTTTCAGTCAGGTCCACCTCGACACTTAACTCACCAACTCTTTGTATTTGAATCCAGTCACTAATTTATACACTCAGCAAACAATATTACTTTTGACGATAGCTGCTGAAGGAAGAAGAAAAAGACCTGCACAGACTTCTGGGTGAACTGAAGAAGTTGTTTTTACTCTGGAGGTGGGTAGGGAGAATGAAGTGCGATGCCAGGACCTCAGGTTGCATTTATTTCCAATGAAGTGAATCTCCATCCTTCACAAAGTTTATTTAAAAAATAACCTATACTCAGATCTTTGGATAAAGATGTTAGAAAGTTAAAGTGTTCTTAGCTTCCAAACTGTGTTGTCTGATTATCCTAGCTGGCCTGACTTCAAACTGCCTTGAAAATAGACCTAGTGGTTTTCATTTGTTACATCGGACAGATATCTGAAGGACCTGAATCATCCCTCTTAAGGAAATCATTGCAGATGGAAGGTGGAAATCATTACATCTTTGGGTGGTACTCTGGTACAAGCGCATATCCTCACAAATTTTTCCAGGGAATGTTCCACCACGAAAGAAAGCTTTGTCTATCTGTCAGGATAGGGACCTACTCCCCATCTGTTCCGAAGGGGAATCTGTTCCTCAGGCTTCTTCGTGATTACTTGTTATACAGGAATGCATACTGAAAAGCAACTAACTGGCCAAGTATATGCGTGATGGGATTTACAATCTCAGCGGAGAGCAATATAGCTCTCTTGAATTTCATGTAGTCCCCGTTCATGGTATCTGAAGATCCTTCTCTGTTTATACACAGAAGTTAAGATGTGTAAGAAGCTGTAGTGCCCAGTTGTGGCTGAAAAATTGGTGTTTATATTTTATTATTCTTTTATTCCAGAGTAAGTGCCTGGAAGAGGGAGATTGTGTAAGTTCAGTTATTTGTGATTAGGGACCTCAATTTGCTCTGTCTTTCTGATGTGTGAAACAGATATTAGCACACAGATATTAGCTAAGATCCAGTTTAATATCCTGTCTCTGAGCCTGATTCAGAGAAAGGGGTGAAACCTCCAGAAAATCTGACAATTAGAGGTAAATTTAAAAAAAAAGAAGGAACACAGGTTTTTTTTTTTTAATTGCTTTGGATTTTTATTTCTGAAGATACTCTCAGTCATTGTAGCCATGATTTTTCTGGTGCTCCATACATGTTAAAATTTCTGCTTCCTTTTCATTACGTTTTTCCAAATTCATAGAGTGTCTTAATGTAACTGCACACTCGGAAGAGAATTTCCACATCTCAGTGTTGAGCATCTGCTCTTTTAATTGTTATTTACTTCCCTTCTGTATAGAACACAAAGAGGATGAGAAATGTAATAAAAAAATGGCAATGTACCTCTATTATTTCCCTCCTTATTGTTCTGTCCTTCCTGAGGTCTTTAGTATATATTGAGAAGCAAATCCTCGCCTTCCTCATTCTTTTTGTGCTTCTCTAAGCCCTGCTGGAATTTTCCAGTAACCTTTATTATTATTAGCCTACTCAGGGCAGCAAGACCTGAAGGTGCTAGACGTTTTTACAAACCCAGAACAGGAAAATAATCTCTCACCTCAAGTATATTTTGATATCACGTGGCTCTACTGGTATATACCATATTCCCTAGGAGGTGATTCCATTGATGCATTGGAAAGCATTATGGCGTTCTGGCTCCATCTTCCATTCCTTTCCTTTTGAGCCGTGCCGTTGTCTGCCGGGGGCTCTGATTCACGAATATACTATTACTGAGCGAAACACACAGATGCTCTCTATTAAGGAAAGTGTATCTTTTGGCCCCTTGCAAAACACGACTCCCTTAAACACGATGCTTTATTGTTTTCCTGAATTTGAACTTCAATTAAAATGCATTGTTCTCAGGGGTGCAACTTGGTGATCAGACTGATTATTATGGAGTGTCAAATAGCCGAAAAAAAGGACAGCAAGGGAAACAGCATTCTTGCTGAAGAATTTAATTTCCCTTAATATTTGCCAAAGTATCTGATCTGATTTACAGGAAAACAGTTAAAAGAATAAGACATCGCATAATTTTACTGAGCTTTGTAATTAACGTCCCAAAAATATGTCATCCTTTAGCTGGCATAGCTTTGTCTTTCCAGCCCTCGATTCCTATATTTAAGGTTTTCTTTCTAAGCAAACTTCACAATTAACAGGACTTAAACTGCCTAATTCTCTCTGCCTCGGAAACTGGTAGTGCTGTCAAAGTTCCTCATATACCTTGCTAATTTGATACCTGATACAGAGGACTTGGTTGCCTTGAATAAAAGAGGCCTTTAGAATCTGTGAGTGATTTAAGTCAGACTAAAAAATACTGCTTTTACACAGTATCAGATTACATTTTCTGTCACATGTATTTGCACAATACTGTATTTGTACAATATACCATAGTCCAGCACCACTGCCAAACATGTGAGATCAAATATGGTAAATTACTGTTGTTGTTGAGGTCTGATACACCAGAAGAAAAACACAAGTCTGAAATTACCGAAAACTTCATGGGAAAGAGGAAAGGACTTCCCAGAAATATACTGAAAAACGAATGCTTCTCAGCTCTGAAATGAGCTTGCCAGAGCTTTCCAAAAGCAGATGAACGTTCTTGACCTGAGGAGTGTTTATCAACTGTCTGTGTGTCTGCTCGGCAGCTTTGCTCCCTCGAAAATGCTCTTAATCTTAAGAGCTGAGAAGATGACATTTTGTAGTCATCCTTCTAGTAAAGGTTCCCATTCTCCCAGTCCTCAATAAGAAATATGTAAAAAAATAGTGGTATTGTTATGAAAATTCGGTGGGGTATATTATCAAGAGGGTATGAGATAACTCAAGAATTACATATTTGGATATATCTGTCTATGCACACTAGAATAGAGAATTTGTTTGGGATTATTTTTAGTGAAATTTCTTCTAGTTTGAAGTGTTTCTAACTTCTTTCACAGTGTTTAAAAATGCATTTTCGCAAACAGAAAAGAAGGTATACCACAAAAGCAGACAGCTGTTTCAAACTTTCAGTTAATCTCAAAAGAGAAAGCAAAGTTAGCTTTGGAATAATTGCAGCGACCTCAACTTGATATCTTAAATATCAAATACTGTTCCCTGCTGAGTAATACAATATCTCTGATACAAATCATACATAAAATTTTGCTTTCATTTTTCAATTGCTTTATAGTAATTACTAGGTAATATAAGTCCTGGCTAACGCGAGTGGGAGTTTTAAGGATACAATAGCTGCAGCTGGGAAAACTGAATCAACAGGTTAAAGCCCTGGATGCACAAAACCCCATGTGTCTTCGCAGGAAAGGAAAGTCTGTTTTACAAGAACCATTGTTCCATTGTTTTTGGGAGCAGGAACTGTGGTTTTGTTTTTTGTTAATACAACGCCTCACACAACTGATTCTTGATCTCTGATTAGTGTCTCTTCAGGGCTACAGCAATCAAAAAAAACAACAAAAAGGCATTTTAAGGCTCCAGTACTCTAAGTTACTTGTCCAAAGCCACAGAGTGAAATGATGCAGAGCCAGATTTAGCACACAAGGAATTTCTTTTACCCAGTCTCAGCCTCAGACCATTATTTTGTTTCTCTCTAGCAAATGACCGTGTCTGATGTGCTTCGATACATCACGCGGGTCTTGGCACGCCCCTGCCAGCACCTCTGCTCCTCTGAGTCACCATGAAGGCAATTGGACAGCAAGCAGCTCCTTCCTTCTAGGTTTGGTGCTTGTGAGGAAGCCTTCAGAAGTGCAGAAGTAAATCCTGGGAGTCATGCAGATGTGTTAGGTGATGGGCAGGCTAGCATGCTTTAGGACTGGTGGCTGTGAAGGACCTCTGCATAGGGCACTTTTTGAGATGATGCAGACTGAGTACCTGGAACAGAGCTGGTAGCATGGTCTGGAGTCTAATGACTTTTTTCCTGACAAATATTAAGAAAATAATTCATTGTTTTGAATCACATTCATAACATGTGGAACAATAATCCATTCATATGACAGGTCATTAGGTAAGTTTATTGGTTTCAGTCATTTATGAAGATCCAAGTGTGTCTCTGTCACCTGGGCTGTCTCCTGGGAAGCACCTCTAATTGTCTCCCAAATTTCAGGTGGAATCTCCAAGGCAGGGTGATATTTGGATGCACACCCACTCCTCACAGCATGTCTTCAACACAAGTGCTTGGCCTTATGATTGCGTGGGCATGGCATTCCGCCCTCTCATTGAATTCAGAGAGTCTCTTATTTGGAAAAATACTTTCCTTAGGTTGGGAGAAGAGAGTACCGAACACAGCGTGTATCCCACCTGTCTGACATGATTACTTCCAGCAAAGTCAGTGGAATTATTTGTGCAGGATATGGTCCAGTGTTAAGAAATTCTTTAAAGCATAGGAGCAAAAAAACCTGTGTGTGTCTTTATGTGCTGGAATTTATCCATTTTCAGGCACAGACAAAGGGACTATTAAGGACCATGAGAGAGTCCCTTTAAGGGCATAGCGTGCAAAGGGTGTGAAGTATAGGACGGAGTAGGATGGAATAGGATAGAAAGGGAAGGGAAATAATCTCAGTCAGGCAAATAGGGTAACTTGTCTGAGTAACTTCTCCAAATCTGTTTGAAGGTACCCAGTGAACAGGTTGGGACTTTCTCGAAGTTACAGTTTAAGAAATGAAATTATTATAAAAATAAGAATAGGAGTGGGCACAGCCTGCAAATATGTTACTTTTTCTGAAAAAAACCCCACCAAACTAATTAAAAATAATTTCCTCTTCTGTTTCTTTGCCAAGACCTATTTTCAGGACTCTGTGCTTCCCCTCAAGCAGCCAATGAAATCTCGGACACCGAAAACAAATAGAGGCAGTATACTTAGGACTTGGCTGGTAAAAGAAGAAAGGGGGAGAGGAAATGATTTTAAATATTTTGCTTCAAAATATGCTAGATTGTAATTTTTATATTCATGCACATTTTGTTATTATTTTTGGCTGGTAAATAGTTCTCTTTATAAAACAACAACTTAACCATTCACCTTTCATATGCAGTTAAACTCAGATCCTGTGTAATCTTAGGTTTCTGCACTTGCTATTTCCAGGACACACACACAGGAGCAATTCTCTTTAAAACTTGGATGTGAGGCCCATCCAGGTTGAATACTGACAGTGTACATCATGTTCACTGCCTGCCCCGCGCTGCCGTGCACAGTGAGTAGAGCCACACTCTCTGCAGTTCTCCTCTCGCGTCTGTGCCACTGTAGCTGCTGAGTTCACCCCAGCAGCAGCGTCAAATTGTATGACTGGTGTCTGTTCCACACTCCTTCACTCTGCCTCTCCCAGAAGCAAAAATGTAGGTGGTGGAGCCTCTTGCTCTGCAGAATGGGTGCTACAGAGGTGCTTAGCGATGAGTTTGGTTTGTCTGGATGTTTCTAATTCTTCTTGTCATTGTTGCTTTATAGTGCACATCTTGCTGTCTGCATGGAACATGGCAAAGCCAAGAAAGTAGGTGGTTTTGGATTGTAGCCCTCCTTCTGCAAGTATTCAGGTCATCTGTTGAAGTCACAGTGGCTCTCCATGTGCTGAAAGTTAAATACATGTCAGATTGAAGTTTGAACTGCTGTCTCACTTGACTAAAGATGGCACATGTCCCTCTTGCAATGATATCAATTCACAAGTTACAAAATTTAGAAGAAATATTTATTCTATGAAATAATTTATAAAGGAAAGGACAAGGAAAAAGAAAATATGAAAAAAATATTGTTAAAAATGCAAATAAAATTTCTGTGCAAAATAAGTTTTAAGTAAGGATTTAAAATAAAAAAAGGAAATGTTATTGTTTAAATTTTGTTCTCAGTAATTTGTAATGCTTCACTAATATATTGCTTTCTTGTTCTTTCACAAAATGGTGGTGTCATCACTCACATATCTCAAACACATCGATGGACTCATCTGTAAGGCATTCCTCATCCTGCTTTTATGGGCGCTGCTAGGCAGCCAGCTGAACAGTAGTCGACTCACTAGACCCTGGTTGCAAGCACGTAAATAAGTGTATTTTAGTGTTCTTGTGAGTATGTTCTCTGGACTGAGCGTGATATAAAAGTTGCATATGTCCTTATGTGGCCACAGGCTTGGGTTTACCTTAGGAACCAGTTTATATATACTGAATTCTTCAGTAGCGTATCATGACTGTGGAGACATTGCCTTTGACTAAGAAAATGTCAGGCGAGTTTAGGTTGCTACGAGTCATCACACAAGCAGGAATATTTTCAGATATGGACAGGAGAATGATTTACCATGGTGAAGCTAATATATAATCCTGCAGCTTGTCAGCCTCTCTGTGTGAGTCTTGTTAATGTGTGAGAAGGTCCTGGTGACTGATATGGGATATGCTACCCCCTGTGTTGTGCAAGGCTGTGCATGAGAGGTATGCCCCAGCTTACCTCATGTCGGCCTCCTTGTCCCCTTTTATGTTCTTCATCACTGTTCAGTTTGTCTACTGCCACTTAGCCTGCCTACGTTTCCACACGTGCTGGATAAATGGTCCTCTGAGAAGTGATGGAAATGTTGCTCAGATGCTTTTAACCATGGTTAGACACTTCTCATAGTGCAGCCTTTAAATGTCTCTGTGCCAGTGGTGGGTGAAGTGATTCCTGTCTGATGCAATTGTATAGTGCAACAATTAAAACTGTAAATTGTTTTGTTGTCAGCCCTATTTTATGTAAACTTTACATCCTCCCCAAAAGAATGTGAAGACTGCAAAGAGAGGCATGCAGGAGTTGGGAAATGCCACAGAGAAGGTCCCCTCTTGCTTTTGTGCATCATCTCTTCAATTACATGGATTGCGCACTGTTTTTCACCAGCTTCCTGTCTTGCCGACAGCACAGGATGGATACTGTTAGGGATGAGCATCAGGGTTGTGAAGTGGAAGACGCCACTGTCCAAAGGACACCCAAGCCATATTTATTTTTATTTTCTTTTCAGGAAATGGAGTTAGCATCATGAATGACGGAAAGAAGTACAGATGGAAAGAGACACTATTTATTACACATGAGCAAGATGAAGCTGTCTGAGGGAATTAATACCATCCCTTCCTTTCCTCTAGAGTCGCTGTGTAACAGTAGACTGTAGCTAAATATTTGAGCTGAGAGATTCACAGGAAGTCTCATAACAGTTTGTGCACACTTTTAGGGGTTTAAAGAGTGACCTCTCTCCTTTGCAAAAGGTGCGGACCATACGTGAGGATGCTTTGAGCTGTGCTTTGAACAACTCGTCATCTGATTGATAATGCTGTGTACCCTGGAGAAGTTAGGCCTCTAGCGTTTCTGGTTGCGTATTCAAAATCAGCTGATATCTCTGATAATTTTGATTTCAGTTTCTCTCCCCCGTAATAAGGTAAGGATCATACCACCTCCTTTTTCTAGATATGGAAGCAAATTCACAGTGTTTGTGGTAGACCCAACTACTACAACTAGTAGCTAGATGAAATTGTCTATGAAGAGGTTTGTCATCTCTCCTCAGAGCAGGGGCTGGTCACTTCATACTCTATAGAAGACTGCTTTTAAATCCTTAATGATTCATTTTGTTGACCTCGCTTTCTGGCCTCTCAAGCTTATGGATCTCCACATCTCTCCTTATCTCTGCCTTACTATTTTGCTCCTCTGCTTTCTCCTTTCACTACTTCCTTGAGTCTGGTGGCTTCCAGACAGAAACTTTGCCATTAGGAGGGAGACCCTCTCAGTTCTGCACTTCAGACCACGTACTTCCCCCTTCAGCGGCATGGTCCCACTAAGCTCCGTGGGTTTCTGTGGGAGTGGCAGATACCACATCTGACCAGCACAGAGAAAGGTTCTACTGCATTCATGGGGAATTGAATCTGTCCAGCCAATGCAAGCAGATTTTTTTTCAAAGGCTTAGCCGAATCTGGGCACTTTTTAATAAAAAACTTTTCCCCTGCCAAATTTGAAGTCGTTTCTCCAAAACATGGAAGCACTAGAGCTTTTTAATGAAACAGTTATTAAAAAACAAAACAAAACTCGGAATAACAACATATTTTTCTCAGTTGTTCTCAGAAGAGTTCTTCTGTTGTTCTCAGAAATGGCTGAACCAGTTCAGCCTGATTTATTTATTTTGGAAAGAGTCAGCTGAGACAAACTTTCAGCATGGGAAATTTCAGCCCAACTGGTTAGCCTTTCTCAAAGTTCGGCAAAGTTTAATGCAAGTGAAAATGGGCTTATACTGAGAAGTCAAAGGCAAGCTTACTTATCAGCAATGCTCCTTGCATAGTATAGAAAAAGACTCTAAATATTAACTGGATTCTTAAATTTTTTTTTTATATTTCAGATTCTTTGAGTATATATTGCTCTATAAAGATGCAGTGATGTTTCAGATTGAGCAAGTTACAAAGCTTTGCTCGAAGATTGCTCTGACTGAGCCATGGGATCCATATGATATTCCTGCCAATTCAACTTATGAAGATCAGTACTACATTGGGGGACCTGGAGACAAAATTATGGTACAGGAATGGTCTGACAGAAAACCAGCCAGGAAATGTATGTGCTCACTTTTTTCTCATCTTAATAATACTCATTGTCTCTGCTACCCAGGGAAAAATAAAATTATTCATGTTTCACCCCATATTTCTATAAAGTTTGCTGGAAGAAATATTAAGTATACCCTGTATACAGCATATTGTTTTATCATGAATGCATTTCATTAAGAAAACATTTCATATGTCAGCAGGATCAACTATCTCCAAGGGATTTGATTGTATTTTAGTTCCTATCATACTGATTTTGGCATGTAACAGCATCATTTGGTATCTGAATCCAGCAGCCTGTATCCAAAATTTATCTGGAGAAGAACTGGTAGTATAATTAGGGGCACACTCAAACTAGAATGTGCATAATAGAAACAAAGCAGGTGTAATTGTGTGTCTGCACACTACTATCAAATATTATAATAGAATACATTCAATACATGGTTCTGCAAGAATGGACATCCTTAATGCACTCTTAAGTTCTGTTATCCACTATGCTAGTAAGAAACATCTGCTTGCAAGGCTTAGTTCTGCACTTGGCAGCTGAACACCTGCATCATAAAAGAAAGTAGGCTGAATTTTCCAAGGTACAGTATGTTACATTTTGGATGCATAGCAATTTATTAGCACATTGGCTTCAATTTCATCTATGGCTTACTGATGACCCAGACAACTATAAAAAGAATTTTAAAACCCCCATTAAATTTATGGCGTTATTTAGCTAATGCAATACTTACGATTATAGACACCTAATATATAGGCTGGTTATGAACCTGAGTATTTAGCCAGGGGAAAATATTTCTTGAATAAAAGTAGAAAGAATGAAGCAGAAAATGAAGAAGATCATTAGACCTCTGTAACTAGGTCAATATATTCTCTGGTATTCTACAAGTGGCAAATTATCACTTACTCCAAGAATTTTGTTTTTCAGATCCAGTATTTTTGGAACTTTTATGCAACTTAATATCCAGATACATTCAGTTAATGGTGTGTCATTTTTATCCTGTAGTATTTTGTATCTCCAGTGCTCTTCTGTATGATCATTCATAAAAATAATGTCTTAAAGTTGTCTACCCATCCACCTTTCAGCTAATACTGGGTCCGATTCTAGAAATTATGTTTCTGTTAAAATTGTAAAGGTTTTAGTGGAGATACAGGCTTCCTTGGTAGCATCATTGTTTACCATAATTTTTCTGTTCAAAATTCTAATAGACTTGTTGAGGAAGAAAAGCCTCCATTTCTAGATACTCAAAATCGAACTCATTGAGATCAGAATGTTTTTGGTGTATTAGTATGCCCTGGAGAGATATATTCAAATATTGCTCAACTTGCGAGCCTTTCTTTCTATGTGTGTCTCATGTCACAGCTTAGCTATTTCTGATAATGTGATTGTGGTACAGTGTATGACACTATACCAGAAGGACAGAAAATAAGTGTGTTTGATTGCTACTGAGTGAGAGAAAATAAGCCTCCTTGGGACTGGAAAAATTTGTTACAGGCATCCCTCAGAGGAACTGATTTATGATCGCAATAGGTAATTCTATATTTTAACCTCGTGAGTTTCTGCTATCAAGAGATTTGAAATACATAAACCAACTGGATGAAGTGGTGTATGATGGAAGAGGTAAAGAAAGATCACTGAATGGGGTTAATAAAAGAGATTTTAAAGTATTCAAAGGAAACCACCTTGATGGTTTTGAGTACAGAAATAGCATAGTGAAAGTAGAGGTGATGGCAGAATCGAATGAGGGTAAAAGAGAATGAGGGAACACCTCTGAGATAAGCATGTCGTGAAATTAAACTGAAGTTTAAAAAAGGGACAGACTTGCTACATCGCATAGGTGGAAGCAATCAACATTGAGCATAATCTTGAAATAATTAATGAACAGGTAGAAATGTTTGAGGGAAATAGAAGTTAAAAAAACTTAACATCATAATAATGATATGAATAGATGATGGTAAATGTAAGGGATGAGTTAGAAGAAGAGATGGAGGCACTGGAGTTGTATTTGGGCATGTTCCTCTTCTAATGAGACAAACCCTCGGTGCTTGAGACAGTAAGATGGAAAAAGATGGAGCAAAGTTGTGTATATTTGGATTAAAGATGTGGTGAGTATCATCAGTGTAAGAATGACAGTTAAGATTACAGAGGTCCAAAAGCTGTGGAAGCAAGATGCTATTCTTGTTCTGGTGTGGAGGAGTCTCCAGCACAGCAGACGACAAGTGCTTCCTTGGGTAGGTGAGTGCAGAACTTGCTGCGCACGCAAGGGAATTGGGTGCCCTGTATAGTTGGGGGGACTAAGTGTTTTAGAGTGTCAAAGGCTGTGTTGAGGGCCAACATTGTGAAATGGATCACAGGTTTTCAGTAATCACACCTTTCAACTTGTCAAGAACAGAGTGTAAGGTGAACTGTCCCCATGCTACCCAAGCTGATGGCACCAAAATTTACCTTCTGGGAAAACAGAGCATTTCGTTGCTTTACTGGTGAAGTGAGTAAGTGCTGACATCAAAGTGGCACGAGAGATGAGAGAAATCAGACTTGTGCAGAACACAATTGAAGTGATGGTCCTTCAGTAGAGGTATACTTGAAAGGTGACATATCAATGCCATGATGGTATCATGGTTTGAAAGATGCTTCACATCAGCATATTCAGGTTTAAGATCACTGCAGTGTCAAGATTATACTAGTTTTGTGTGTGTGGCCTTTCTTGGTGTTGCCATGCATATGGACAGAACTACGGGCAGTCGCAGTCTATAGGCTTTGCTTGAGGAAAGGCCATTTTTGGGACTGACATTATTGTGACGCATTCATTCTTGTCATCTAAAGTAATCACATTTCTGCTTGGTTACAGTGGAATCCTGGGTTGGCGTTTACACAGTCAAAGACTGTTACCCAGTACAGGAAACCTATACGAAGAACAACAGCGTGACAACCTCCACTCGCTTTTTTGATCTACAATTGGGCATTGCCGACCCCTCGGTGTTTACCCCACCCAGCACCTGCCAGACAGCCCAGCTGAGGAAGATGAAAGATGAATGCTGATTATAGACACTGGCTGCCCCGGGCAAACAAATATTAGCCAAGAGGGTGGTTATTAATAGTCAGCTGCTGACGTCTAACCTGATTTTTCAAGCTTGTTGTTGCTCTTTTGGGAATTGTAAGTTTTCACTTGAAAGAGAACATAAACATTTAATGGAGTAAAATATGTAACACAAAAGATCTCTTTCATCACATTAATCTGTTCAGTGATGCACTTACAGCATTATATAGTTACCACTAAGATAATATTTATAGATACTATTTATTTAAGCTGTGTCTAATTTTCCTTTTGCAAAGGTTTCATTATTTATTTTTTCAAGAAGACAGATCATAAGCAGACTGCAATAATGGTAGCATCTAGAAGGAAAAGCTAGATTTTGTTGTTGTTACTTAGGAGGACTTGAGGGAAGGGGAAATGTGTCCTGGGAAAGACCTCATCCCTAACTGAAAAATACCCCGTTTTAAACAATGTACATAAAATCCATGGAAATTTGTTCTCTTGGTTTTGTTTTTGCTTTGTGGACTTGTTCTTTTCTTTCTGCCCTTCAGGAAGCTTGTAGTATAATGTTGGAGCTGATTTTTTTCTTTCTGAAAAGAAACTGGGGAAGTTCTAGTCATGTAATGCTAGCTGACATGCAAAAAATACTTTCCTGTTTCTTGGGAGAATGGCAGGAAAGGAAGGCAAGGTGGGAGAGGGACACCCCAAAAAAGTAAGCCAAAGTTTTCTTGCATTTACTACGCTTCTGGTGAAGTGTCCCAGTAGGGTGCAATGAGACGTTTGTCGGTTGTATTTTATTTTAGCACCCAGTTTTGAAGGCAATACTAGTTTTAACCTATGCAAAGAGATTAAGAGGTACTGCACTCTAAATGGCTTTAATATTTTGCAACTATTTACAGAAGTCCTTAGTCAAAGAGTATGGAAACACCTTTATAATTCCATGTAGAAGTGAAATAAAAAAGCCCTTCTTAGTGTGTAATTAGTAAAGGCTAAATCAGTGTTCACACAGTGCCTGGTGATCCGGATGGAGTGAAAAACAGGGCTGTGTGACCGGTGTGGGAAGATGGGAGAAGGAATGGGAGAGAGAGTGAGAGGTTGTAGATGTCTTCTGTCTGATGTGACTGCAAGGCACTGCGATGTAAGCAGAAATTACAATCTTGCGTTCTTTTGCACTCCATTGATGCCTGCCATATTTGCTCTTCAGCCAGCATTTCAAACCTTATCATCTCCATATTCTTTCTGGTGGGCAGAGTGAAAGTTTCCTTAAAGGAAATAACTAACTAACCAAAACAAGCACAGAAAGTGCACATATTTTGCTTTAGAAAATTCAAATCAAATCTTCATGCACCTTCAGGCTCTCAGAATTGTGTAGTGGTGACGGGCTTTGCACTTTTACCAAGTGAAATGAATTGGTTTATTCTGTAAGTCTAGGCATGCATTTTATTTATTTTTTTGCAAATATGTTTAAAGCCAGATTCTTGTTTCTTACACGTTAGGATTAGTTTCCTGCAGAAGTTGTCTGGCTGAAAACAGTGCAACACAGGGAACTTTGGTGTGGTTTTGGGCAGAGTTATCAAGTTCTGTCACTTCCTCAGTGGCTGCTGGACTCTTTCCCCCACAAACAGATTTCTTTTTCAGGACAACTTTTAGTGAAGACAGATGATCCAATTTGACAGCGATAGGAAATCCTGCATAGATAGGATATGTAATTTACTGGACAATAGTACCAAATCTGACAGAAAACTGAAAGCCTGCACCATTTCTGGAGGAGAGATGCTGGGCAGGCTTTCAGAGCTTTGTATGCTGATAGCTTTTCGTACGTAAGCAAGTGGTACAGTGCTTTCACAGTTGTGGTCAGAATGGCATTTTACTTTTCCTTGTGCCTAATGGAAGCATGTACACATATCTGCTTAAATTTGGGTAGTTCCTTAAAAATTTTCTCTTGGATGTGACCATTTCACTGAAACATGCTAGTGGGAAGAAGGATTAGGTTTCCTTAAATTCAGAGTGCGTTTAGTCTGTACTCGCCTTCTGTATTTTTTGTGAAAACCTAAATGCTAACTGCATATTGTTTCTCATTAGGGCAATGATTAACATGCATTTCTTAATATCTGTGTCTTGTTAGAATCTGGAAAATATAATAAATCTGGCTAGCAAACATGAAGCTGTGGTACTGTATCATTTGGGATGACTTTGTTGTGGTAGCTCAGATAGCTGAGTAATCAGGGTATTATGTTTTTGCTGACAGTGATATCATTTCTAGCAATAACGTTATATGTTCCTTTAAATATGAATTTGCAAAAGTCTGGTACACAGAAGTTATTTAAAAATGCTGCCATGACATACAGGGAAATTTTATATGGCTAAATATGTGCCTCTAAAACAATGCTGCTGTCTTTGTATTTTTGCTCTACAAATTCAATAGAGTTGCCAAAGAGATGTGAAGCAACAAATTTTTGGATTATATGTTTTAAATTAGCCACCAACCAAATATGAAGCACAAAATGCCTATGCCTGGTTTGTTATCTTTGTTATCATTTGCTGCGGTTTGTTATCATGCACCATGAGAGACATTTTGTCTTTATGCAGCTATGCCAATGACTCAATAAGAATGAGCATAAAAGGACCTTAAAGTATCCATATAGTGTGCTAAAAGAAAGAGGGTGCTTTCATATGTCTGATGGTCTGTGGAATTGGTTTGAAAAAATAATAATAAATTGGTATGTACACGAGTTACGTTGTATAGCCAACATGGGTTCATGAGAGGAAGGTCCTATTTAACTAACTTAATTTCCTTCTATCACAAGGTCATTCATCTAGTTGACCAAGGTAAACCAGTTTATGTTATTTTTTTGGATTTCAGTAAAGCTTTCAATACTGTCTATCACAGTACCCTTCTGGACAAAATGACCGGCATAGAGTTAGACAAAAACATAATGCGATGGGTGAGCAGTTGGCTGACAGGTTGGGCTCAAAGAGTTATAGCAGATGGAGTTACATCAGGCTGGTGGCCAGTGACTAGTGGAGTTCCCCAAGGCTCCATTTCAGGGCCAGTTCTTTTTAACATTTTCATAAATGACTTGGATGTAGGACTAGAAGGTGTTTTGAGCAAGTTTGCAGATGATACAAAATTGGGAGGAGCTGCTGACTCCATCAAGGGTGGAGAGACCTTGCAGAGACATCTAGACAAACTGCAGAACTGGGCAATCACCAACCGCCTGAAGTTTAACAGGAGCAGGGACAGCCCTGGCTCTGCATNGGTGCCACAGTACAAGAAGGACATAAAGCTGTTGGAGAATGTCCAAAGGAGAGCAACAAAGGTGGTGAAGGGTCTAGAGGGGAAGACGTATGAGGAGAGGCTGAAGTCCCTTGGTTTGTTCAGCCTGGAGGAGATTGAGGGGAGACCTCATGGTGGCCTACAGCTTCCTCACAAGGGGAGTGAAGGGGCAGGTGCTGATCTTCTCCCTCTGATGACCAGCAACAGAACCCAAGGGAATGGCATGAAGCTGCAACAGGGGAGGATTAGGCTGGAGATCAGGAAAAGGTTCTTCACTGAGAGGCTGGTCGGGCACTGGAACAGGCTCCCCAGGGAAGTGGTCACCGCACCGAGCTTGGCTGAGTTCAGGCAGTGTCTGGACAACACTCTCAGTCATCTGCTCTGATTGGGCTGGTCCTGTGTGGAGCCAGGAGTTGGACTTGATGATCCTTATGGGTCCCTTCCAACTTGGGATATTCTACGTTTCTATGATTCTATTCTACTGGGTAACAGTGACAATACCTCGGAGCTGGATATCCTGTGAGACAAAGCTGTTTTTGTGAGATGTCCAGTGCTTCCTGGTTTCACCTGGGCCAGAAATAGTGCAAACATAGATCTGCCTGCCATATTTTTGTATTTCTGCTTGGAGGCTTTGCTGAAAGCAGGATGTGTGGAAACACAACATTGTTTTACTTCAAGTTAACCAAACATTCCTGAACCTCAGAACAGGCTTAGTTTGAGTTTGAGGAGGAGATCTGGGCATTTGGTTCAGTTCCTATTTTAACAGTTTGCTTAACTCTAATATTAGGGCCAGATTTTGCTGCCTCAAGCCATACTGCACACTGTGAAAGTGCTGCCATGTACCAGGGCATGCCAACTTCATGAAGACTGTAGGATAGAATAATCTGTAGTCACAGTGAATGTCAGTTCAAGATACCTCTAAACAATAGAATATTGTTTATAATTTTGTGACACTAACAAAATTAGTGTGTTTTCCACACACTAGTTCATTTTATTCTAGTGCTCACGCTTACTGCTTGCAAGCTTGCATCTCTTTTCCCTATCACCCTTTACTTCCTATGTCAGTGGAGTCCACTTCCATAATGACATTTACAATCCTCACTTCCAGTTATTTCAGCACGAGTTCAGGACCTAAATAAATAGCTGATGGATCTGATCTGGACCTGGCCTTTATAATTATACCACCAGTCTTATCTCAAGTGCAAGAGTGGTGCCAGCCACAACCACATGGGAACAACGCACACTGAACTACATGTAGGTGACCAATGGCGAGAGCATCACTGGCTCGGGTGCAACTGCCAGTGCCCAGAAATCCAGACTGATGAGAGGTCTCTGTACGGTTCCTGCATCAGATCCTGCATCTCCTGCATCCTCTGCCACAAACTGGAGGCAAGCTGCAGGACGTTCCCACTTTACAGAAAAGCATGTCATGAAATGCTCAGCTAGTTGCCTGCTCCCTAGCCATGAGGAATAAAGCTTTCAAAAGAGTACCCACACAAAAAGAGAGAGGTCCCTGACTGTAACAATCCCAAGGTGCCCCTCAGCTACTTTTGCGGGAGGCTGTATGTACGTAATGGACTCGGGCACACACAAATTGAATTTCACATCGCACTTAGGCATAGGAACGAATGAGGTGAGCTTGGAAGGCTCTTTGAACACTTCTGAGCATTTCCTGCTTTGTAAGGGTAGAGGGAGAAAAACTTATGATCCAATGAGTAGTCTCAGAAAACAGTAACAGATATGTAGGGTAAGGATGATGAGATGCTGGTAGGAAGCTGCAGAGGAAATTTCCAAAGATTACTTTGAGTGCATGCTGGTTTAATGTGCTCAGTGAGGTAAGGCCCGTGTGGTTTCGTGTGGCTGTTTCAGCACAGAGACGGAAGCTGCGTACTGAATGAAACAATGCACGTTGTTACAGTGTGATATCAACTGGTGACCTGCCCCTGTAGCAACAGGGATGTATGTGCCTTTCAGGAGGGGTGCTGCCTGCTGCCTTTGAGCAGACACTGAGCATGTTGGAGGACAGAAGACTTACTCTCCTCACCACTCCATCCATGGGAACCCACTTCAGGCTCCTTCCTTTCCCACTCTGCGAAGTGGGAACAATAATCTGCTTTTCACCTGCTTCTGTCTTTCCAACTGGGACAGCTCTGGGCCAACATCACGTCCTTGGCCAGTGAGGCCCGTGGAGGCCTGTAAGGACTGTTGCAGTAGCACAAATGTCACAGAGGGCTCCCAGCCTCCGCCTTACTACGTGTAATGAAATTATGCATGTGTGTTAGACGTATGGGCTTACCCTTTGCACCCCTGTGTGCTCACTCAGTGCATGGAGTTGCCACTCATGCGCTCAGTGCCTGGTCATCACCATTAATTGGGCTCAGCTCAGGCTTTGTTGACTCCAGGCTGAGAGACTCATGAGCAAAAGGAAAGGAGAAGAAAGAAAAGCCTGCTAGGCTCTCCCTGCTCCCTGCCTGGGTTTTTCCCACGCTTGCCCAGTGCTGATAAACAGCTTTGACGTTGCTGAAACAGCAGAGGCCGAGTTGCCAGCTCCGCGTTACAGCTCATGTCACATTGAAGGAGAGGGTCACATTTCACCCTCTGCACTAAAATTATCCTTCAGGCCAGGCCAGGGACTCAGTTTTGCTTTCGGTGGAGAAAGCATGCCTGCTCCCATCGTCCCCAAGGCTGCCGTGCCTTGGAGTGACAGCAGAGATCCCGTCACTGGTGGCCCAAGTGACTGCCAAGTACCACAACAGTGTTAAACCTCTGGGGAGGGGGCTCTGGAGAGGCTGTAGAAGCTTCACCTCAAGAAATACCCCACACCTTTCCAACGGAAAATCAGGAGCTGTGCTGGGCAGCCCACATTGCATTTACTTTGTTAAATTTTGTACTAAAATCTCTATGCGTGGCCGTAGCTCACTCTTGAGCAGTTGTTTCACAGTGGGACAGAAAAACTGATGTTTTCTCCCAGCACACTTCTACAGAAATGATGTAAAACTTAGTTACAAGCACAAAATGTTGACTTTTGAATTAAAGAAATGGTATGTAGAAAGTTCCAAAGACTTGTAGTGAAACAAAAGCTGTATCTATAAAGCAATCTGTAGCTCAAAGTAGTTATTCAGCCTTAGAACTTCTACTTTAAAATAAAAAAAAGAATGCAACTCGTTAGGACTGAACTCTCAATAAGTACTCTCAACTGACATTCAGCTTTGACAGATGCTGCTTCTGTCGTGGGCTCACAGAGGGGCTCTTGCCTCACGTTTGCTACTTTTCCCAGCTGTACCCATGGAGCTAATGAAAGATAATGCCTCTTCCTGCAGACCTCGTCCTGTCAAAGGGATGGGGCTTCTTTACTTGTGCGTGCGCTCGGTACTCTGCAGGTTTCTAAAGAAACATCATGGTTTATGCCAGCACAGGATCTGTCCTGGATTTTTTTCTTTTAGTCACATGTGCTTGGTTGAACATGGAGCAGCTTGGAGCAACAGGGTCTGTCCCTTGTCATGGGAGAAAGCTTATCCAAACTGACATTTTTCCCTCTTACCAGGCTCCCTCTTACCAGCCTGCTGGGACGTCCTAGATTGGAAACCAGTCAGCCACAGCCAAAATTAAAGGAGGAGGAAAAAAATTAAATAAAAAAAAATAAGATGACAGGGAGCCATCTTTGCCTGCCCCTTCTCAGCCTGTTTTATGGGTTTTATAGAAAAGACATGGCGGACCAAATCTAAATTTAAAAGTTCCTAAACATCAGCTTTTATTTCAGGCAATGCAAACCCCTGAAGGACCTGACCAGCCTGACCGAGTACCTGTGGGGTTTGCTCAGGCAGACACTGTTCACACGGTGCCTGACGGCCCCGTGGGGACCAGCGCAGGGCTTTCGGGTGCCCCACAGAGGGAAGGAGGCTTTGGGTGAATTTGACCCTTCAGGCTCACCTAAGGAAGTACCAAACATTTGCATCTCCAGCAGGAAGTGGATAGATTGAGCGCAAAATCATCCCTGGCCAGTGGAAAGCAACAGTCAGCGCTTATGACCCTGTTCTTTCCTTTCCAAGAAACATTTTCTCAACTGAGCTGCTCAATTTGGACACTGAAAGCACCGAACTCCCTTCCATCTCATTTCCACCTTGCACCAGTGCACAGTGCCAAAATGATGTTGCCCTTAGGATTATCTGTTCCAGCAGTCTCACTCTGACAGATGTGCATGAAAAGGACAGACGGTCCCCGTGGGAAACATTAGGAGAAATGATTGGAGGGAGAAGCCCAGAAGGAAGCAAGGCAGGACACGTTCCTGTACACCTGCTGCCTTTCCCATCACACGAGCCACCCGAGCTGGACTTGGGAAACGAGCACTCACAAAAACTAAGCCACAGGAAGCAAAGTGCTCTTGCACTTTAAAGATTGGAGCTAATATTGTCTATGTTGAGCAGCGCTTACATGATGTCAGACATGTAGCTCGCTAATGAAACCTCCCTCTCTGAAGGATCCTTTTTAAGAGAAGAAGGAAATGTTGGATGCTGCCTCCACGGCGAGTCATGTCCCAGCCAGCCAAAAGCACCAGGCAAGGGTGGCCAAGCACAATACATCTTTAACGCTTCCTCCTTTATTTCTACAGCAGCTGCCTGAAATGTGGCTGTCAAAGGGCTTTACAGGAGGAAGACATATGTGGCGTATGTTTGGTCAGGTGTCTCAAGTGCTACAATGAACTTTGGGCCACCTGAACCCTAGGGTGTGAACAGAATCCTTGCACTCGAGTGTAAACAGTACTCAACTTTGGACAGAAAACCCTCACACTGAAGTGCCCTGCTGTGTAACAGGCATTCACAGCAAAACATTTGGGATGAGATATAAACCCAAGATCTGGCCATCATTACCCATCATTAAAAAAGAAAAGAAAAGCCAAGAAATTGCTAAAGA
The DNA here is from genome assembly GCA_013399095.1 of Psophia crepitans. Taxonomy (NCBI): domain Eukaryota; kingdom Metazoa; phylum Chordata; class Aves; order Gruiformes; family Psophiidae; genus Psophia; species Psophia crepitans. The sequence goes on along the minus strand of VWZZ01006305.1, from coordinate 1,098 downwards.
AAGCAAAAAGTCAAGTAACACCTGCACTTCTAAAAAAATTTCCAACTATATTGCTTAAAGACATGACCTTTCTTTTTTGATGTGGTAGTGCAATTATCTAGAAATTTGTTACTTCCAGTCTGGATTGTTGCTAGATACAACACAGTACAAGAATGCAATTATCTGGAGCTAATTATTTCAGGATGTGCTAGTTCAGTATTCATTTGCCTTGTGGGGCCCTTTGCAAAGAACTAAGCATGGTCTTAAAATGAACTGGCTACTACTTTGTTTTCAAGTGTAATTAAAATCATAGGTTTTAGCTTGAAAATTACATACAGTCTGAAATCCATGCTACAAGCAGACTGTCTTTTGCCTCAAATTCCTCTGGGCAGCGGGCACTCACAGGAAGGGGATTTGTCTCTAGCTTTACTCTGCCTGCTGATCCATCAGATCCCTGTTTCGGCACATGCAACGGCCTCTCTTCTCACAACGAGGTTGCATAAAAATGTCGGGATGCTTTAACTGAACAGACATAGCCTGACAGATTTCTGCATTCACTGCACCAGTTTTGTAAATTGAGTAGTCACAAAGTATGAGCCAGAAGATTGTTTGGCATAGAATTTTCTATTAAATTAAAAAAACATAAGTTCCTTCATAGTTGAATAACATCACCAGTACTGTCATTACAACAACATCTACAGGTGGTGTCAGGTGCGCATCTAACAAGCAAAGTCTTCAGTCCTCATGGGGAGCACTCATACGGGCGCTTAGGGCCTCTTCAAGAGAGGCAGTCGCCTGGTCGTGTCGAATGGCTCCCTGGACAGGCACCTCCGTCCCTGTACCAGCACGTCCAGCAGCAAACGTCCTCTTCACTAAAGGCCTGCAGAATTCATTTCCAAAATAACCAGCAACCCTCATTCCCGCTCCTGGAGAGTAAAGCACGTCCTCACAGGCAGCAGTGACACCAACTGCGTCGCACTGACCCGCCAGCGCTCCATCTCCTGGAGCTTTTGCAGCGCCTGGGTTGATTCGGCACTTTCTCCCAGGAAACCTCCACAGTGGAAGCTGGGTTTCTTGCCAGGAGCAAGACTAAGGTGCAGAGGGCTGCCATGGCTTTCA